>JANHMN010000012.1:21605034-21676206 GCA_030674055.1 Rhabdomys pumilio | reverse complement strand
GATAGATAGATAGATAGATAGATAGATAGATAGATAGATAGATAGATAGATAATACACAGATACATAGAGTAGATAGAAAGATGGATGGATGGATGGATGGATGGACGGACAGACAGACAGACAGACAGATAGATAGATGCAGGTTTAGTCCAGTGATGGTCATCATAACATCTTAACTATTTGCCGTCTGCTAAGAGTGATATGTGAACCGGGCGGTGGTGGCGCACGCCTTTAATCCCAGCACTTGGGAGGCAGAGGCAGGCGGATTTCTGAGTTCGAGGCCAGCCTGGTCTACAGAGTGAGTTCCAGGACAGCCAGGGCTACACAGAGAAACCCTGTCTCGAAAAACCAAAAAAAAAAAAAAAAAAAAAAAAAGAAGTGATATGTGTTGGTGGTGATCCTATTCTTTTTAACAGCATATACCTTTTATTTAAACACAATTTTTTCCATTATTTTGTTTATGGGTTTTACTTGAATACATATCTGCACACCATACCATATGTTCACAGTTCCTCTGGAGACCAAAAGAAAATTCCTGAACCCCTAGAATTGGAGCTACAGATGGTTGTGAGCTACCATAAAGGTGCTGTGAATTGAACCCAGGTCCTCTGCAAGAGCAGTCAGTGTTCCTACCTGCTGAGCCATGGCTTCAAGCCTAAACACAAAATGTTTTCACAGTGTCTTGCTGGGTAATTATATTATTTGTGATTGTTTTGCTGATTCCTAATTGTTTATAAATACTAAGATCAGAGTTCACCAGACTAAAACACATTTTCATTTACTGAAATTTTTTGATTTTATTCTATTCCTGTTAATGTTCTTGAGAGGCAGGATCTCATTAAACTCACTGTGTATACCAAACTGGTCTCAAACTCAGAAGAGATCTCTGCCTCCCAAGTGCTGAGATTAAAGGTCTGCACCACACCTGATCTGTTTCTGTTTCTACTTCACCTAGAACTTGTTCTATAGCTTACTAGCCTTGAATTCGGTCCTGCCTCAGTGTCTCAGTTGTTGGCGTGATATCACTGTGCCTGCATGCCTGCCTGTTCTGAGTAATGTACTAGGCCTACAACATAGAATTTTACTGAAAATACCTTCTAAATATACAGGGCTTGAGTTTTTAATAAAAATATTAAATATAATGGTAAAGATCACAAAAACTGCTGAGCATGGTGGTGCGTGCCTCTAATACCAGCCTGGTCTATCTAGCAAGCTCCAGGACAGCCAGGACACATAGAGAACAAACAGAATAATAACACAGATGCTTCAGTTTTTCTGAAGCTGAGCATTTTCAATTATATGCAGAATACTTCTGCATGAAAGGGTAACAAGAATGATGTTTCATTCATACTGTCTTATACATAGTATGTCTTCATACTGTATGTCTGGTTTTTGTTGTTCTGGGTTGGTTGGTTGTTGTTTGTAAGTAATAGGGTCCCACTAAGTAGCCTGTCCTAGAACTTTATATAAACCAGACAGTCCTTGAACTCACAAGAGAACTGCCAGCCTCTTTTAATCCTAGGATTAAAAGCATGAGCCATCACATTGTTTCTAAATAAGCCTCTTTTATTGTGTTTTCTTAAAATGTCTCAAATGACAAGCCAGCTATAGTGGCACCCACTTGTCATCCCAGCACTCGGGAGATAGAAACAGGAGGATCAGGAGCTACATGAGATTCTTTTTCCAAAACAAAAAAATAGGGCTGACAAGATGGCTCGGCAGGTAAAAGCACTTGCCACCACTAATGCTCTGAGTGTAACCACTATCTGACTCAGATGGTACAAGGAGATACTTGACTCCTACAGCCTATCCTCTGAGCACATGCATGCCAAGGTGCAGGGACTCATTCACAGGACGAATGAGTCCATGAAGGATGGCTGTTCAACTAATCCTTGCTGCTTATTCTAAAATAGTTTCTAATTCTCTCCTTTTAGCAAAATTTAAAACATACCTATTTGAATTTGGGGGTGATAATGACCCATCTGCAGTTTGTGTTTCCGTGTCACTGGCCAGAGGGAAGGGCCTATACGCAGAAGGGAAGAATGATGTTCTGACAAGATTCCTCTTCCCATCGACTTACTTAAAGGGTTTTTAAAAATAGGAGTAGGCGGGTATGTCCAGGGGAACAAAGCCACTCATCTACTAGAAAAACATTTTCAGTGGATCTGGTGGATTATGCCTGTAGTCCCAGCAGTAGCGCTCAAAGCCAGCCTGGTCAGCCATGTCCACACAGCAAGACCCTGTCTCAAAACAGCACCACCACTCCCCATCCCCCGCAAAAAAAAAAAAAAAAAAAAAAAGTTTCTAAGTAAAATTCCCTCCTTATGTTTGTTTCAGATTTATCTAATTTTATTTAAATGTTTATTTAATGTATTGTTAATATTAAACTATTTTAATATTTATATAGTAAGCCCATCAAAGAGTAGAGCTGTGTATATGGAAATTATAAAGCTAAAAGTATGGCCAACAAGATGGCGAAGTGACTAGAAGTGCTGCCACCACATCTGGCAATCTGAGTTGGTCCCTGGGACCTACAAGGTGGCAGGACAGAACAAACTCAGTCAGTTCTCTCTCTCTCTCTCTCTCTTTCTCTCTCTCTCTCTTTCTCTCTCTCTCTCTTTCTCTCTCTGTCTCTCCCTCTCCTCCTTCTTTTTCTATATCACAGACACACATACACTTTCTCTGTCTAACTAAATATATAATTTTTAAATTTTTAATGAAAACAGAAATTTGTGTCCATAGTAGAATAATTGTATCAAATACCAGATGTGGCACAGTTGTGTTCGGGTTCACCTTGTGAATGACGGTTTCTCTTACCGTTATTATGAAATAGTGGTTTCTTCTAGGTGTTCATCTTCAGTATTAGTGGCTTCACCCAGGGCCTCACACTTGCAGCAGATACTCTCACTTTCTGATCTACAGTGAACTGAATGGAGAAGCTGAGTACGGGGGTGAAGACACAGTTAGCTTAAGAAGTTAATTTGGGAGCGTATCCTCCAGAGTTCATGAACCTGGCCACGTGGTAGTGGTGAAGTGCTATGGCAGAGGCAGGAAGGGATGGTTCTGGCAGGAACAGATACAGTAGGTAAAGGGTTGTATTTGCAAGGATGACAAGAAGTAAACGGCATATTACAGTGAAATGTGCCCCAGGCAAGAAATGGACCAGGTCTTATCTCCATTGTACCTTGGTCTCTAACACAGAGACAGACTTGAATTAGACGATTTATAAATATTCATTAAGTTGAACTCAATGGCTTCTTTGACTGGGATTAAGACTGTATGTGAATTGGAGAATCAGAAGAAAAACTACCATGGACTGAGGAAGTTTGGTTTTGGTGAGAGTTCCCAAGTAGGTGGAGGTCACTAGTGAGGTCCCCTGAGTGCAGCCCTTAGGGCATACCACTTACTACATGACAGACAGCAAGAGGAGTCTTTACCAGTATCTTCGTGCCTTAGCACGCCCAACAAGCACTGTGCTGTGGACTCCATGCAGCCCCCAACATGCTTGTTTTCATTAAGCTTTCCTCTTACAGTCTTGGGTTAGAGGGTAGACCTTCCCAGGGCGTGTATCTCCTGTTCTTACTCTGTGATGTCATTGTGCTGGCACTCTGTCTTCATATCTCCAGTGAAACAAATGTCCTCTTTAAGCTTCGTGCGATCTGCTCAGTTCTTCCCCTTCTCTCAGATTTGTGATTTATAACTCTTCATTTTCTACACTTGATGAGTCACAGAAAAACTCAATAGCTTAAGTTAAATAATATTAGTTTGCTGAGTTTGAGAGACATTTTAGGACAACTTCAAAGAAAATGATTATGTGAGGAGAGCCTCCTTCTCTCCTTACCGGTTCTTGTGTCTTTTGTCATCTTTGCCAAAGGCCATGCTTTCATTAGCCCGAGGGTGCTCACTTTAGCTGCTTTCCTTTCAGAGGCAGATGTGTCACGTGCAAGGAGCCACAAGGACTCCCAGACAGTCCTCCACCTCTCAATGCCCTGTTCTCCAGTCTCACTTTCCACTGTTGAAGACGAGTTTGACTGATTGCTTTCTAATCTTCAGGCTGGAGAGATGCCTCACAGTGTGGCTGCTCTTACAGCGCACCTACAGCCACCAGCACTCACAGTGTGGCTGCTCTTACAGCCACCCACAGCCACAGCCTCCAGCACTTCAGCGTCAGTTCTCATGCACTTTTCTGGCCTGTGAAGGCACTTACACCCACACACAGATAAATACAGTTAAAAATTAAAAAAAAAAAAACAAAAATTTAAAGCTCAATTCTACTTACCACCCTTACCTTCCAACCAAGCAGTTGGGCTAGTAATTTCAGTTATAAATGTGTGGAGAAACAGGATTCTTTATAGAAATCAGTAACATTTTAGATGAAGGGAAAGAAAATATCAGATTTCCACCCCCACCCCCACCCCACCCCCAGTCTGTGCATGAGTAAAACTAAGCCAGACAGTAGAATAAACCCTCAGGGGAAGGAGACCATGACATGGGCCTCAGTAGGACTTGGATCAGTAGAGCTTGAGGGAGATCCAGTCTAAGGCATCATTTTACACTAGGAGAGCAAGTGGCAACAGCTGGGTTCTGGTCTGGCTGGAGCCCCAAAGCCTGTTGACTGAGGCGGAGTGGAGACTAGTGTTTGGCCCTACTCACCCACAGCCTATGATGGAAGCTCCCTTCCAGACTCCTGTGGTTGTGTAGACCATTTTGTTGGTTAGCTTTAATCTACAACTTACCTATTTTAAGAATTGATTTGAAAACTACATTATATCCCAGTGGAGAACAGGTGACTGGCCTTGTGAGACTGTGCTGGAAAGTCTCTTGAGTTGTATGTGGCTTTTAGTTCTCTGGTGCTCTGTAGTGGGAGAGCCTGACTCTTGGGGCGGGGCCTTCTTGAGACTCACAGCACTGTGAATTCAGAATCAATCAATCTCTCTCTCTCTCTCTCTCTCTCTCTCTCTCTCTCTCTCTCTCTGTGTGTGTGTGTCTGTCTTTCTCTCTCTCTCTCTCTCTCTCTCTCTCTCTCTCTCTCTCTCTCTAAAAAAATGCTTTCTGTAGCTTTGAGAGTGTTCCTCCCTGTGGGGGTGGGGAACTGCTGTCAGAGCTCTCTCTGTGTGTGTCTTTCTATCTGTCTCTCTCTGTGTCTCTGTCTCTCTCTCACTCTCTCTCTCTGCAGACAGGGAAACATTGGAGTATCATCAGTGAGCTTCTTGCCATTCTTTAGACACAGCTGAAGGTCATGAGTCAGACCTTGTACTGGTTTCTAAACCCTAGATGATGAGGTTCCTTTGTGTAGCCTTTCCTCCTACTGGAATCCTTAACAATTTACTCTCCCATGTTGATATCAGATGTGGTCCTAGAGTAGTTTGAATCCCCCTAACTGTCTGGCACAAATATTTGCTCAGGAAAATGTGCGTATAGGTACGCACTAAGATGTACCTAATTAAATGACCCATTTTCATACCATAAAAAAAGAGACAACAAAGTTTTTAATACAGAAGGACCCGAAGTTAGAGTTTTGAGTCAAGTGGCTGCTTCTGTGTAGAGACCGTGTCAAAAGGCATTCTTGGGTTCTTCCTGGGGTATTTAGTTTCTGATGTAAGAAACGTATACACATTTGTGATCTCTTTGCAGGCTTCAGCTCTGGCGGCATGGACTATGGTATGGTTGGTAGCAAGGAGTCTGGGACTGAGTCTCGCTTCAAGCAATGGACCTCCATGATGGAAGCGCTGCCATCTGTGGCCACACAAGAAGCCACCATGCACAAAAACGGTGAGAGAGCAGCTTCATGTTAGTAGCAGAATCTTCTGATCCCTACTCAGGCCTTGAGTATCCTGCATATTTTGTTGGCTTTTGTATGTGTGTTTGTGTTTCCTTTTTGAGTCTGGGTCTTTCTCTTGTATTCTAGGCTGGCCTGGAACTCCCAGAAATCTGCTACCTTGGCCTCCACAGTTCAGACATTAAAGGCATGTCCCACCACACTTTTAAGGCAATATCTCAGGCAGCTTAGTGTGTAATCCCACCACTCAGGAAGCAGGGGCAGGTAGAGCTCTGTGAGTTCAAGTTAAGCAAATTCCAGACCAACATAAAGAGACCCTGTCTCCCCAAAAAAGTAATTTAGTTAAGTAAAAGAGTAATTGCAGTGTCTTGAAGCCAATGTTGCCTTGAACTCAGAAAGTTCTGTTGCCTTTATCTCCTGTGTCCTGGGATTAACAGTGTATACCACCATGCCTTCTTTTATGATTTTTTTAACTCTTATATGTATACATATTTTTTGTGTATATGTCTGTATACCACATGCATCCAGTACCCTCAGAGGCCAAGAGAGGGTGTTGGATTGCTGAGAACTGCAATTAAGCACCATGTGGGTGCTGGGACTCAAGCCTATGTCCTATAGAAGAGCAGCCAGTGCTCTTAACTACTGAGCCTTCTTTCTAGCCCTCCCTTTTGTGAATTTTTTTTAAGCACAAATCTTTAGTTTTTGGTGATGAGTCTCTTGGTATTTTCCCTAAGTTTTATGATCATCTATTAGAGGAGAGTTTGTCTTACAATTCATATTTCAAGGCATTTAAAAGGTTCTAATTAAGGATGGCATAATGTCCCACTTACCGTGAGATTGAGAATAGTTATGAACTTGTGCACCCGTAAGATTAAAATCCTATTTAAGTGTCTTAAGAGAACAGAATCCTCTTGCTGAGGTTTTGGTTGGGTGGTTGGTTGGGTGGTTGGTTGGTTCATTTGGTCTGGTTTTCTGAGACAGAGTCTGTATGAATTTGTGGTCTGTACTAATCTCAAATTCCTGGCTTTGTGCTTTTTGGGAGCTCAGAGATCGGTATCAGATTTTTAAAAGCTCCTGGGTATTGTTCTGCTTGTAAGTTGAAAACCAGCATAAGCTATACATAGTTCAAGGTTATATTGGGGGACATAGTGAAACCCAGTCTCAGAAAAAGAAGAAAGTTAAGTCTCCCTAAGGTTCAAAAGATGGCTAGTAGATGAGAATTCATAAAGTTTGAACTTTCTCCAGAGCCCCTGTTCTTTGTGAATTAGTGTTTCTCCAGACAGCATCTGAGTCATGTTGTGAGTGTGAATTAGCCTTGCCTATCCATAATTTCCTTTAAGAGCTTTTCCATTTCTCTAGAAAACAAATGCAAAGTCTAGACCTTTTTTCACCCTTCAATGCAATGTTTGTATGTTTGTTTCATTTGTCAATATTTCACTTGGATTCAGAGTTGTCTTCATGACAATCAATATAGGTAAGTGTCTGGTGTTCCTACTGCAGAGACCCCGCAGGCTTAACCCAGCCAGCTCATTCAGTCTACAGCCTTTCAGGTTTCTGTTATAAACCCTCTTTCATAAGCCCTTTACAAACCCTCTTTAATAAGTCCTTTATAAAACCTCTTTAATAACCCCATGCAGAGACTGGGGAAGAAGCCTCCCAGAGCTCTCTGCCTGTCCCACTAAACATGATCAAAATCAAGAATAATTTACTGACATTATAAAGGCTGTTTTATGGACCGAGTAACCTTAGTCCTGTGTCATCTGTAGCTTTAGGCACTTTTATAGCTCCCTCAGGCTAGTGATTTGCCAGGTCTGGATAATAAATACTAAATGGCATACTAAAAGATACCTCAGAGGAACAGTATCCTCTCTCCTCATCAGAGAATACAGGTCATGTTTTCCCCATTTCCTTAGCAATCCCCAAGATAATTGAGCATTTCATTCTGCACTGCCTCACTGTGCTGTACCTCAGTGTGAGCCACACTGTCCTCAGAAAAGCAAATGTGCTGTTCGCAGAGAGTGGAGACATAATAATATTCCTTTAGTCTAAACCAAACAGATTTCTTATTCAGTATTTATATAAGCATTTTAATTTATTGTCCTGCAGATCATTCTATGTGCTCATGATTCCCCACCCTAAGACTATGCCAAATGAGTAACAGACTATATGAACTTTATTTTGGAAATAAGGAAAATAGTCTCCCATAGGTTCCTGAATTTTTACTTAAAGTAAAAATTATGGCTATTGTTTTTTACTTAGTGAATGTTAAGTTTTCAGCTTTTCCTGCATGAAAATGCTTGAAGGAGGTACTGTCAAAGCCACAGGAATACCCCTAGGAACACAGTGACAGAGGGTTTTCTGTTCTCTGTGTGTGAGGCCCTGAGCTCAGAAATGCAGAGTTCATTGCTGGCCTGCTGGCAAAGACCTTGTGCAGGAATTCCACCTCATTGCCTTGGAATGTAAAGCAATTGCAGATGGCTTTTTCTCCAGTGGACTCTGCACACTACCAATTCCAGATAACTCAAGCTCAACCAGCCTTTAAGAGTGCTAGGGTAAGAAGAAGTATCAATAGAAAGATCACTTAAAACTGTCCAAGGCACTAAATTTGTTCAGTTTTTCCTATTCTTCACTTTTGAGTGATTAGCATAGAAATCACATAGATACTGTGCTTCATACTTTTGTATATGTTTCACTGACTTTATAAGACCATAGGATTTCAGATTGAAGTGCTTTTTAGAATGAGAACACTCTGTGAGCCTAGGTGAGAAAGGGGGAAGCTCAAGACAGGTGAGCTGAGTCATAATGGCCGTGCTTCTATTAATGGTTGCCCCAAGTCCTTCATTCATATGTGTTGGTGTTTTTTGGTCTACTTGTATGTCTGTGCACATGTGCATGTCCAGTCCCCACACAAGTCATAAGAGGGCATCAGACCCCCTGGAACTAGAGTTACAGACAGTTGTGAACTGCCATGTAGGTGCTGAGAATCAAACCGGGACTCTCTGGAGAAGAGCCAGTGGTCTTAACTTCTGAGCCATCTCTCCAGCCCCCTGGAGCTGTCTCTTAGTCAGTTATTTCTTTCTTTTCTCAGGCGCTATAGTGGCCCCTGGTAAGACCCGAGGAGGTTCACCATACAACCAGTTTGATATAATCCCAGGTGACACACTGGGTGGCCATACGGGTCCTGCTGGTGATAGCTGGTTACCTGCCAAATCTCCACCGACTAATAAAATCGGAAGTAAATCCAGCAATGCCAGTTGGCCTCCAGGTATTGTTCATAAAATGCTTTTCCGATAATAGTTGTTCTCTTACATTCAGGTTCTAAACACACTTCTTGTGCAGCTCAGTACTGAGGAAGCCCCATGCTTTCTTTTCTGCATTTAGTAGTTATTGTCTGATAAAGGTAAGGCACAAATGCTGAAATGTGTGCCATGAGGAAAGAGAAGTTCTTCAAGAAATGGAGTTAAGGAGAAAGGAGGTCACCTTGTAGTTGGGACTTGCCATTGTCCTGTGTGTAGAATGCCTTGGAACATTAGCTCTTTTAAAGTGGCACTGAATTGATTGACACGCTCATTAGTCAGATATGCCATTTATCTACCCCAGGTACACAGTGATGAGTTCGGTAAGGTTCATCTCTTTCTCTCTTCCTTACTCACTCCTTCCCCTGTCCCTCCCTGTTTTTGTATTCTGTTTTCATTATAGAAAATTTAATACAATAAAAATAAAAATCAGTAATTCTCCTCTTCATATATAATTCTAACATAAATGTATACAACTACATTTTACTAGAATGAAATGAAATAATGTCTCTTGTTCATATAATACAATTATGCATATAATACAACACAATACAACCTTTTCAACACAATTAGAGGAATATCAGTTTGTTAATATTACCACGTAACTTTAAATACAGCTTCAACCGATCAGTAAACACATGAAAAGCCTTCATATATAGTCTAGGTTTTCTCACAAATAGTTAAATTATTCCCAACTATCCCCAAAGAGACTGAGAAATAATGGTTACTTACATTTCATTTTATTATGTGATTTTGGTAAATACATAATAAAAAAAAATTGGGAAAGGTCACTGGTCTCAAACCCATATTTTCTCCCAGTTTTTGGCCTCGCTTCATTAGGCAGCAGCTCCTACTTTCCCTTACAACCTGGCTTCCTCTAATAGCTGGAAAATCATGCATGGAGCCATGTCTGATCCAGTGCACAACCAGACAGGTGAAGGATAGACAACATGCTAATAGACATGCTACTGACAAGAGTATTTGTTCAGGTAAACTTTGTATTTTATGATGAAAATCTGATGCATAGTAGATTTCATTGTTTAAACTTTTCACAGGACCATGTTTTTTCTACTAAACAGTTATTTTAACATAATAACAAAATAGGAAATGTTGAAGGTAATTGTTTTTAACACCCTCCTATCCCTATCATTTCTTCTTGTCTCAGAATTCCAACCAGGAGTGCCATGGAAAGGTATCCAAAATATTGACCCTGAATCTGACCCCTATGTCACCCCAGGAAGTGTTCTGGGGGGTACAACCACATCTCCCATTGTAGATACTGACCACCAACTGCTGCGGGATAACACCACAGGTAAGTGAGTGCTGCAGGCTGCGTGTAATACTACCCAGTGTTTTCATAGTGTTCGCCTGTGGCCTTGTTTCTATAATTTAACAAGAAAGTAGAAGCATGTTGCTTTTTACATCTGTATTGTTTGGTTACATTTTGTTTTCCTTCTGTTTGAGTGTTATACTGACGTTTGTCTATAATATTTTCTTCTGTTCTTCATTTGTTACAAGGGTCTAATTCTTCCCTCAACACCTCGCTGCCTTCACCTGGTGCCTGGCCCTACAGTGCCTCTGACAACTCCTTTACCAACGTTCATAGCACTTCAGGTACTCGCTGGTGTTCTTCTCTTGCTCAGCAGCTGAGTGGAAGGTTCCTCTTTATCCTGACAGTCACTTCCTAAGGAGTGCCTGTAGAACATGTGAAGAACCTAGGTCAGCACAAACGGGAGCACAGCCTTTCTGTGCAGTCAGCATCCACTCAGGGAGCTCCCAGTCTCAGAGATGGGATAGGTAACACAGAACTATAGTGGGCCAAGGCCAGTAGGAATAGAATCTCATATAACTTCAACCAAAGTTCAGGGGGCAGAGCTCATGACCTGATGACCAAATGTTTCTGCTAACTAGCCTGCCAAGAAATCAAGGGCTATTTGAAAAGCCACTTCAACCCATATTAACATTGCAGCAACCAGTGGTAACTTACTTTTCCCCAAAAATCTGACCTAAAGACATAATGACAGTAAATGACAAGGGTGAAAAGGAGGACCTTGGTTAATTTGCCAATAGTACTTGGTGAATTCCTGTGGTTGGTTGGTTGATTGGTTTTTGCATTTATTTGCTTCTTGAGACTTAAGGAAAAGAAAAGTTAATAGGAGCTAGAGAGATGGCTCAGTGGTAAAATGCTGTGCAGACAAGGAAACCTGAGTTCATTCCCCATGCCCACATAAAAAATATCAGGCACAGCTGTCCACACCTTTAATCCTAGCACTCAGGAGATGGAGATAGGTGTAGCTCCGTGAGTTTGGGTCTAGCCTGGTCTAGTCTGGTCTACATAGCAAGTTCCAAGACAGCCACACATAGTGAAATCCTATCTCAAAAGAGAAAAACTCAGCTCTAGTGGCATACAGGTGTAGTGCCAGTGCTGGAGAGTCAGAGATGAGAAAATTCCTGAGCCTTGCTAGCTAGCCAGTCACTCCAGCCAACCAGAGCTACAGGTCAAGGGAGAAACACCTCCCTCCCCAAACACCCCTCAACATAATATTTCTTGTTAATTATTTGGAAATTTTATAAAATGCACCCTGATCACCCTTGTTTCCTATTCCTCCCAGGTCCACCCTCTCTCCCTTGCACTACTACCCCCACCCAAAAAAAAAAATCAAAACAAAACCACCAAATCTAATTTGTGTTGCTGTCTAGTCATTCATTGGAGCATGGACAGTGTGGAAAGTACACCCCACAACACTAAGCACAAGCATGGACATGGTTCCCATGCAGGATAAGACTTCTGTGTGGTTTTGGTTTTGTTTTGTCAGGATCTTCCTATGTAACTCTGTCTGGCATGGAACTCACTCTGAGGACCACACTGGCCTTAGACTTAGAGCGATCTTTCTATCTCTGCCTCCTCAGTGCTGAGATTACATAAAACAAAGCCTTAGCTCCCAGCCAATCCTAGTGAGCTAGTGATCTACAGTTCCTTTTTCTAGCTGTTTTCACATCAGTAGTGCAACAGTAAGGCACACCTACTAAGTGCTTCTACAGGCCAGGCATCATAGTAAACCTTAGGATAAACTTCTATTGTGTAGATAGGTTCCCTCATTTAGTAGATAAACTGAAATTCAAAGATCTGGATACTGGGCTGGAGAGATGGCTCCGTGGTTAAGAGCACTGACTGTTCTTCCAGAGGTCCTGAGTTCAATTCCCAGCAACCACATGGTGGCTCACAACCATCTGTAATGGGATCCGATACCCACTTCTGGTGTGTCTGAAGACAGCTACAGTATAATCATATACATAAAACAAGTAAATAAATCTTTAAAAACAAAAACCTGGATTTGAGACAGAGTGATTATGAATGAATTCCTGGAGGCTGGCCTGGGTCATATAGAAAGACCTTCTGTCAAAGACCAAAATACTGTTAACTCTTTGCCTCAGAACTGAGCCTACATTATAGAGGAAGTGCTTCCAGGGTCTGTTCCAGCACCTTCCTCTGTCATACTTGATAGTAATATGATAGTACTTGATCGTGCCATTTCCTTGTAAAACTTACTTTGAGGCTGACAGGAATAGCAGCTACTGCACAAGCCTGGTGGCCTGAGCTTGAGCTTCAGACTGCACAGAAGGAGAGAACCAAGTCCAAACAGTTGTCCTCTGACCTCCACACAGCCTGGAGTGCATGCCCACACCTCATGCATACTTGTACATATACACCATGATACAATAACAAAGCAAAGACTAAGCTTTTGTCTAATTCTTCCTTTATCTGATTAGAGAATATTTTTATTGTCTTTCTTTTGATACAGGGGTCTCATGTAGCTCAGGCTAGCCTTACATTCACTGTGTATGGTGGACCCTTAGCTTCACTGTCCCTGCTTGTGCCTCTCATGCTTACTGTAGGAATGTGCTACAACTAGCTACAAAGTCGTTGAGAGATCTCATTGCCTGGTATCTTCCTTAGGCTGAAACAGTCTTCTGCCTCAGCCTCACAGCAGCCTTTCCCACACAGGCCTGTGCTGCCTTCTCTGGCACTCTGTTCCCTCATTCCTATAAAAGCCCAGGTCCCAGGAATTTTCTTCCTGCAGTTCCACATTAACTTGAGACTTCCCTAGGACTGAACTTTGGGATCCTGAGAACTGCCTTTCCTCCCTAGCTCTGTCCCTTAGTGTTTGTCACTCCCTGGGCCAAGCATTTTTCTCCATGTTTCCTCTCTCCCTTACTCCCTGGACCCCAGGCCCTGTGTCTCAGGGAATATATTTGACAATCCTATTTTTTCATCCCCACTCCTCTTGGTCCATTCTCACCCTAGGTTTGGTTTTGTTTTTGAAGACAAGGTTTCTCTGTGTAGCTCTCTGCCTGTCTTAGAACTCACTTTGTAGACCAGGCTGGCCTCTAACTCAGAGATCCACCAGTCTCTGCTGGGATGAAGGTGTGGGCCACCTCCACCAGGCTATTTATCTTTTCTTTTCTTTTCTTTTTTTTTTTCTCATTTGTTTGTTTGTTTGTTTGTTTGTGCCAAGTCTCATGGAAACCCTACTGCAGCTTGCACAGCCACAGTATACTTATGGCTTTTTATCTCTCTACCCTCATGTGAATCCTAAAGGGATGTACTCTCACAAGGAGCATAGACTGAGGCTGGATTTCCTTTTTCCTGCTTTCCTGAGCCTATCCCTTGATGTGCATATGTGCTGTTGCCAAGGTTACCAGTTGTCTCCTATCTGAACCAGAGGCTCCACAAGATAATTACCTATAGTTCTGTCCAGTGACTTAAGCTTAGTAAGCAGTAGTGATCGTTTGATGGTTTTTTAAGATGGTTACTTATTGCTGTGTAGACAGACAGACAGACAGACAGACAGTCAGTGTCTACATATATGTCTACTGCATATGTGCCTAGTGCTCACAGATGCAAAAGAGGGCATGAGACCCCCTGGAGTTGCATTGGTTGTGAGCTACTATGTAGGTGATGGAAATTGAACCTAGATTCTTTGCAAGAGCAAACCAAACCACTAAGCCATTGCTCAAGCCTTATTGGTTATATTTAAAATCTGTTAGTGTCTAAAGTATCAAGTCACAAGTAATGCATAGTTTTCTAGTAGTTTCGTGTGTGTGTGTGTGTGTGTGTGTGTGTGTGTGTGTGTGTGTGTATACTCAGTGAGCATTTATAGAGTACTCTTGTTCTGTTGGTGTTAACATTCTAACCCTGTCTTTTAAGCTTGACCTCTTTTGGAATACTTTCTCCATAAATTTGTCTTCTCTTTTAAGTTGTGTTTACCCAAAAAAGAAGTAGGAGGTTATCTTACTGAATCTTCGATTCACACAATAATATATCAGTTTAGTGTCATTTTAAAAATTTATATTCAATATCCTCAGAGAACAATTATTTTCATACTGCTGCTCTTAAAATGTATACTTCCTGCTACTTTAAAAAAAAAAAAATTGAAACAAAGTACATGGAGCCCAGGGTTACCTCAGGCTTAGCACTGTGACTTTATAAAATATAAATATACATGTGTTTATATACAGACAAAATTTGTGTCTATTAGTAGACAGATACCCATCTAACTCTAACTGCTTCCCAACTTTTCTCACAGCAAAGTTCCCTGATTACAAATCCACGTGGTCCCCAGATCCCATAGGACACAACCCCACTCATCTCTCCAACAAGATGTGGAAAAACCACATCTCCTCCAGGAACACTACACCGCTGCCCCGCCCACCTCCTGGCCTGACCAACCCCAAACCGGCATCTCCTTGGAGCAGCACAGCACCCCGATCGGTCAGGGGGTGGGGGACACAGGACTCCCGGATTGCCTCGGGTAAGGATGACCTACCATGCAGGAACGGCTGTTTAGCACCATGAGGAGGACATGGACAGGGCTCAACATGGAGGATTGTGTGGTTGTCTGGTAGAGGAAAATCTTTGACTGAAAAGTTGCTTTAACTACAGATGAAGGGATCAGAACCCCTCTAGGGCACACAAAGTAAAAATGAGCAATTACAGAGGAAGGCACTGGAAAAGAATACTGTCCCACAAATATACAAATGAATTCACTGGGGTCAGGGACTAGAAAAGACCATGAAGGTCAGGATTAGGCTTAAAAAAACAAAAAGAGGCATATGGTCTGCATATAACTGTCCCCCTGTGTGGTCCCCCTGAGAGTCTTGGTGGTTTGGATATGTGTTTGTTTTTTTTCTCTCTCCCTCATCCTTCTCCTGTTGTCTACAGCCTCTACCTGGAGTGATGGTGGATCTGTTCGTCCTAGTTACTGGCTGGTTCTTCACAATCTCACTCCACAGGTAACTTGCTTTCTTGTGGTTTTCTAGATAGGGTTTGATTTTATTTAAAGACAGAGAGAGCTGTGCAGATTGGCACACACCTTTAGTCTCCAGCACTTGAGAGGCAAAGGCAGGTAGATGTCTGAGTTCAAGGCCAACCCGTTAGCAAGTTCTTAGGGTACATGGGACTCTTGTCTAAAATAAAAGGGAGACAGAATGGAGGATGTTGGCAGTCATGAAAGCTCTCTTGTTGGGTTTTTTTTTTTTTCCATTTGTTTTCACCCTACCCACCTCAGTGGTTTCTCTGTATAGCCCTAGCTGTCCTAGAACTCATTCTGTAGACCCAACTATCCTCAAACTCGTAGAACTGCCTGCCTCTCACATGCTGGGATTGAAGGCATTCGACACCACTGCCCAGCTATGAAAGCTCATTTATAGGACTATAGAGATGATTCAGCAGTTAAGGAAGCTTGCCACTTATCCAGAGCACTCAAGTTTAGTTCCCAGCACCCACTTCAGATGTCTAATTAAGAGATCTATGTTCTCTTCTGGCCTGGATAAAGAAAGCTTATTTATTTCATGACCACTAGGCCTCATACTCATAGTGATAAGGATGAGAAGATTCTATAAAGCAATGGGAGTGAGGTCATGTGACCTACTGATGAGGCAGTGTGTTGTGTAGATATGCCCATTAGAATCTGGAACCAAGCCGGGCTGTGGTGGCACACACCTTTAATCCCAGCACTTGGGAGGCAGAGGCAGGTGGATTTCTGAGTTCGAGGCCAGCGTGGTCTACAGAGTGAGTTCCAGGACAGCCCGAGCTATACAGAGAAACCCTGTCTCGAAAAACAAAACAAACAAACAAACAAAAAGAATCTGGAACCAAATAGGATGATGTGTTTTAACCACATAGAAAAAGATGTTCCTGACAAGGGCTTGAAATTGCTCAGTTGGTAAAGTGGCATTGTGAGGTTCTCAGATCTGTAACATACTAGTATCTGCTAGCAGTCTCTGGGGCAAATACAGTTTGCTATAAACTTATCTGCCCAGTGAACCTGTTTGTGGCAAGTAAATCACAAGCCTCCTCCTATTTCTAGGCACTGTAGACAGGGTTACAGAGTCTCTCAGAATAAATAAAAGTTGCAGTTTATTTCCTTAGCTAATAGTTGACTAAACTGTAAAGAGTCATGTGGAGACAGGAGTGATACTAATGCTAGGATCAAACCTGGGGCTTCACACACAGTAAGCAAATATTCTGTATATGTCTGACCACAGCCCCAATATGAAAAATCCAACATAATAATGTTCAAAACTATATATGCCTTATTTTTTAAAAGTTCTCACACTATGTAGTGATTATAATGTGGATAGGATGAGAGCCAATAAGAGGTATCCAGTTTTGAAAAGTGCCTGGCATGCTAGCTAACCATTCACTTCTATTCACTCAAAAGTAGTATGCATACATTACATGCTTAATAAAATTAATGTGATCCTGGCTGTGTTTGTATCAAAATAATTGATTCTTTTAAATATTAGAGCTGTTGGGGCTGGAGAGATTATGGGTTAGCAGTTAAGAGCACTGTCTGCTCTTCCAGAGGTCCTGAGTTCAATCCCCAGCAAACACATGGTGCCTTCCAACCATATTTAGTGTGATCTGATGCCCTCTTTTGGCATGCAGGTGTACATGCAGATAGAGCACTCATATACATAAAATAAATGAATATTTAGAAAAAATGTTAGAGCTGCCTTATAAGTAGACTAGTGTCACTCTGAGTTTAAGTTGTTGGTAGAGCAAAGTGATACATGGGGCAGTGGATTTTCCATCACCAAAAATGTGTTTGAAGGACGTCTGTCTCCTGAAAAGTCATTTGTACCGTATAATGATATGTTCATGCAGAGGATGTCCCTTACCAATGTGCCAGCAGCATTTTCTTCGGCTTTCGGTGAAGAGCTAACAGGAACTGCTGGCTTCTACTCTTTAGGCTTCCCACTGGTGCTGAGAATGGAACTCTTGTAGGCACTTGCTCCACCACTGGCTAGGAGACATTACTCAGCTTTCTAAGTCATCCCAACTGTAGCATATCTTTTCCAGTGAGGTGGACTGGAGTATTGGGATGGAGGCTTAAATAAATATTTACGATCTTGTTGGGAAATTCACCCAGAGTAAATAGGTTTGTTCATATAACTCCTAGATTAGGAAAATTACCCATAATCTCCTACAGCCCTTGGTCAAATGGCTTTAGTGAAAAGGAGATGGAAGTAGTCCTCCCTTTACATATACATTGTCAGAGGGTGTGACAGTGTTGGAATGAGTTGTTTTTGGACTAGGCCAATTTTAACTGCCAGGTGTTCAGGGTGCTGTCATCTAGTCTGTCTCTGTGAGAGTGTTTATTGGGAGGCAGAAAAAATAAAATGTTTGTAATGATGTTGGCAGCTTTGCA
This sequence comes from Rhabdomys pumilio, assembly GCA_030674055.1. Lineage (NCBI taxonomy): Eukaryota > Metazoa > Chordata > Mammalia > Rodentia > Muridae > Rhabdomys > Rhabdomys pumilio. Next base: position 21,658,416 of record JANHMN010000012.1, on the reverse strand, counting down.
TGATAACTTTAATTCTCATTTTCTGCCCCTTTGAGCTCTATAAATAAGCATATACTTGTTCATCTTTCTATTTAAAAAAAAAAAAAAAGACCATATATTGGATTTTAGGTTTTTATTTTTAGCTCTTTTTATACAGAAACATCTTATTTATAAAATAAGAATAATGAGTCTCAGTCTCATTCTCTAAATGTGTTAGAAATTACCTTTCCCACGTGTCATCTACACTTAGCTCACAGATGTTCTTACCTCTTAGATTGATGGGTCAACCTTGAGAACGATCTGCATGCAGCATGGCCCACTGCTGACATTCCATCTGAATCTAACCCAGGGCACTGCCCTGATCCGATACAGCACCAAACAAGAGGCAGCCAAGGCCCAGACTGCACTGCACATGTAAGTACTGCATCCAGCATCTAGACAGGCGCGTGTGATACACAAAGGAGTGTTCTGGTCCTGCATAATAAACAAGGACATAAGCATGCTCAAAGAATCTCATCTTAGTCAAATATGTATTTGCAAATACTTGGGTGTTGGTCTTTTCTACCTAACTTTGTTATGAAAAACATTCTAAATGCTATTTTTTTTAACATATTTCTTAGAATCTAGCTGTTTACTGGTACAGACGTAAATAAGAAATGTTTGGTTGTTTAGTTGCTTGGTTGGTTTGAGACAGGGTCTCTCTACATAGCCCTGGCTGTCCTAGACCTCACTGTAGAGACCAGGCTGGCTCTGAACTCACAGAGATGGTCCACCTGCCCCTGCTTCCTAATGTTGGGATCAAAGGTGTGCATCACTATACCCAGCCCAGAAAGGGAAACTAATATAGCTGTGGGTAGCAGGGTTTTTGCATGAAGTGGACAGAGTGGATCAGACTCTGACCATCCTCTTTCCCACCCACTGTCAAACTGGTAGACAGAAAAGTGTTAACTCTCTTTGGCCACAGATGCCATGACAAAATCCACAGAGAGAGCACAGACCAGTGATAGCAGGCCCCAGCAGCAAATCTGCTCAGATGGAATGGGGTCTTGGTGTTGGCACTGGCTTGCCTGCCGTTATGGATGGGATTCTTGGCCTCATGTGTAGTTAAGAAAGGAAAGGGAGGAGGGAAGTAAAGAAAGAAAGCTGACAGTTTCTGTGTGCTTTTGTAAAACTTGAAATTTTTTAAAAAATAGTTTAGAATCACAGCAAAATTGAGAGGATGGGACAGCAACTTCCCATAATACTCCTGACCACTCCCTCAACAATACCTCAACCCATTGTCATCACTCACTATAGTGTCATTTGTTACAGTTTATGAACAATCTTTAGCACCTAATTCACCAGAGTCCACAGTTTACATTGGGATTCAGTCTACTTTCTGGGTCACTGTTGGTGCATGTGAACAAATAATGCTGATCTATCCACCACCGAATCATTGCTGTGTTGTTCAGTCGTACCATTGCCCTAAATGTCCTCTGTCTCTCTTTCATACACACACACACACACTCACACACACACACACACACTCACACACTCTCACACACACACACACACACACACACACACACACACACACACTCTCACTCTCACACAGAGACACACACAGGTAGGCTGGAGATGTAGCTCAGTTGTTCTTGCGTAGCATGCATAAATCCCTAGGTTCAGTCCCCAGTACTGCATAAGCCAAGCATGCAGACAGCATAGTAGCAGAGGACTGACAGCAGTGACCCCTTGTGTGCTGGTGATCCCTCCGATCATGTGGCTCTCTTCCTCCTTTCTCCAGGTGTGTGTTGGGAAACACTACCATCTTGGCCGAGTTTGCCACCGAGGATGAAGTCAGTCGCTTTCTGGCTCAAGCTCAGCCCCCTACACCTGCAGCAACTCCAAGTGCACCTGCCACAGGGTGGCAGTCGCTGGAGACCAGCCAGAATCAAGCAGACCCCGTTGGACCTGCGCTGAACCTTTTCGGTGGGTCCACCGGGCTCGGGCAGTGGAGCAGCAGCACTGGTGGCAGCAGTGGGGCAGATCTTGCCGGCACTTCCTTGTGGGGCCCCCCAAACTATTCTTCTAGCTTGTGGGGAGTCCCGACGGTGGAAGATCCCCATAGGATGGGCAGCCCTGCTCCTTTACTACCTGGTGACCTTCTGGGAGGAGGGTCGGATTCAATCTGAACTTAGAACTTTCAACTCTGACCTCGTGACCTTTTTTGGAACAGCAGCAGCACTAACTTGACCTTTTCGTTTTTTTTTTCAACTTGCAATAAATACATTTTTAAAAGGAAAAAAGAAAACGGAGAGAGAAAAAAGGTGGGTCATTGACAGACTGTCTGAGCACATAGTTGCCTCCCTTAAAACTTCAGTTTTTTCGTTTGGAATATGAATCCAAAAAGAGAACATATCACTCTTGAAATACTTGAATCATGAACGCCAACCTAGAAAGACAATGTGAAGCAAGTACACATACCATTTAAATTTAAACACAAAAAATTAAAAAAATTAGTTTCTAGTTTTTCACTTTTTTCATGTTATATGGAAGTTGTTGCTAAGAAACATATATACTGAAAAAATAGCTTTTTAACTTTGTTTGCACTGGGTGTGTTTCCGTCCTTAGGTCTACCATGTTTGGGTGGGAGGGAAATTCAAAAGAATTGTTGGGGGAGGGGGGAGGGAAGACTTGACGGAGCCTCACTTTAAAAACAAAAACAAAAAAACTTAAAAAAAAAAAAAAAAAGGAAAAATTTTGTGATTGGCTGGTTGATAAATACCAGTGTGTTCTGGCACATGTAACTGCCCAGGCATGCTCGTTCTGGTATGTGTGTGCACGTGTGTTCATGTGCATTTGCGTGCATTCTCCTCTCTGTCTCTCTGTGTGTGCCTGCGTCCTACCCTCCTCATCCCGCCCCACCCTGATTTCTCAGAAAGCTGCATTGCTGATAGTTCGCAGGCTGGCTGGCCGGCCATCCGCTTTTTATTTTTGACTATGAGAACACAGGAGCACAGGGAGCCGCTGCAACTCAAGCCACTTCTTCCGGCTGCATCGAGATGAAGGGTGCTTTTCAGTGATGAGAGCAGCAGCCAGAACATAAGGGTCCCCAGCTTCCTGTTGACCTAGCTGCAGAGCAGAGCACTGCCAAGCCCAGCGGTGCGATGAGAGGTGCCTCTGAGAAGCTGCTGCTCACCTCCCTGCTGTGAAATAAGCGGCTGCTGAGCACGCAGGCCGTTCTGCTACTTTGAATGGGAACAGGTGATTCAATAATTTTTAAATCATGTGATGTTTTAAAAGCAGAAAAACTGTTTCCACTTTGCTGTGTCATCAGGTGTGAGAATTTTTTTTAAAGGATTCAGGTAATGCAAATTAAATTATTTCTATCAGTTCTCATTATAGTTTGAGGAAAACAGCAGTAAGTTGTGAGCAGCCTCCTGGAAGCATCACAGCTCCTCCCTCTCTGCTCCTCTGCGCTGAGCGTTACCTGTGCCAGGCCACGGCGCGTTACAGCACCAGGCCATCACTGACAGAAACGTTTACTTAACGAATGTTTGTAACCAGTGTGTACTTCAAGTGTCTCCCTTTGTCTCTCTGTGTTGTTTCCTGTGTATGTGGTTTTGCTTAGGCAGAAATAACTTAGCAAAGACTTAAGTATTGCACCTTGTTTTGGTTTTGACCTCTTTTTTTCCTTCCTTGTATTGTTGGTTTTTTTATTTTGGTATTTAAGACTTTTTTAAAAAGCATCAATGTAGTAGCTCTCTGGGCCGAACAGGAGGCAATGTTAACCCACAGTTATCACCAATACGGATGTACTGTGTTGGAATCAAAATATATCAAATTTATTATTGTGAAGAGAGTGAAAGTAAACCTGACGGGGATCCTTACATACTAAGTAGATGGCGGGCGGGCGGGCGGGCGGGCGGGGGAGATGTGTGCGGGTAACATGCTAGCACTTGTGTGAATATCCCAGTCTGCATCGTACTGTCTGTTCAACATGAAGTGCCGACATTCTGTACCAGCAATTACCTGCCCATTCCAACCCCTGATGGGAGCAGACCTCTGCTGTCCTCTGTGACTTGCTGCTATTGAGGACAAGGGAGTTTTTCTTTCTTTAGCATCTTCATTGAAGGATACAGCAATGCCTAATGTATTTAACTTTCAGCTTGTGTCTTTTGTGTAGGTGGGTATAGGGGTATGGATAGGAAAAAGCAAACAAGCAAAAAACCCAAAATTGCATGTAAGTGGCTTTGTAAGACAGTGAGTGGGAAATTCTGTAGTCATCTTGGCTTACCTTGTTGGATATAAACCTAGCTTCAGAGAAGGCTGACGGGCACCATTCCCATGAGCACTTGCTTGTACTTGCCAATCTGGGCGCCCTTGGCAGGTGGGTGGGCAAATGAGTTTGCAGTTCTGGTTTGTTCCTGCAACCCCTTGTTCTCATGGACTCTGCCTTCCTCCTGCTCTCTGGTTTCCATCGCCACCATCCCTTCTCACCTCTGCCCTACAAAATGTCTCCTTCCAGCCCCACCGACTCTCAGTGTTGGAGCAGAGCTCTGTCACAAGTGATGATGTCCGAGTGAAGCGCAGCTTATATTCAGACATCTGCAGACTGAAGGCTGAATCTTAGCGTCCCCAGACTCCTGGGAGCCTGTAGGGACTGTCCACTGCCGCTCTTGGTTCATGGCCCTACCTACCCTCTCCTCTTCCCCTGCTCCTCTTTCTGCCTGTTGGGTCCTTGACCTGCACTATGGCTTAGTTGAGTTCCTTACGATACTACGGTGAAAGCCGGGTGCTAGAGCCCCTCTTGTTTACAAGACATAAATGAGGGATTTGAAATATGTAAAAATAAACATGAGAAGCTAAAATGTTCTTCCATCATAAGCTTAAAGGGAAAAAAACTAAAAACTTAAATAAAAAAAAAAAAAAAAAAAAAGACCAAAAAGTGCGTGTATATATATATATACACATACATATAAATATATATTTTAGATGAAGACTAACTCTGGGAGCATTTAACAGTGTTTTTGTTTTTTATTTTTAACATTATTTTCCTGCTTTAAAATTTGCAAGCATTCTCAGGAATTCTAGGGTAGGAAGCCAGTTTTTTGAAGATGGTTTATTTAATCGTATCTTATCCTAGATAGACAGCTGTTTCTTTCCTGTTAGTAAACTTTTACAAGTTCCTGAAACTTCAAAAAGTTTAAACGATTTTTACTTACAAAAATATAAAGAAAAGTCTCCAAACGTTATTATCATACAGGGGATCACACATTTTAAAATATATAGAAATATTTTTTAAAAATTACCAATTTAGCAGCAACAAGTAAATTCATTATCTTAACAACTGTGGGAGAAGGCTCAGATGTTCTGAGCATTGTCACCACCTTGCTTGAGATTGTGCATGACTTACCAGGGGAGTGTCTGCCACCACACTGTTCTGTCTGAGGCTGGACTGGCATCTCCCCGTCATGTTTCTGTTCTCCAGTACAGCCCTTCTTCTCCCTGGCTCTCCAGCCCCATCAACAAAAGAAAGGAATAAAGAAAGAAACAACAGCTTAAGCAAGAAGGATTGGCTCTAAACTGTGGCAGTGCGGTTGTTGGATTGCTGAGAATCTCTGTAAAGAGTTAGGAAAAATAGGTTAATAATTTTTAAAACAAATTTTAAATATAAGCATTACTAAAGGAAAATGACCTATGGACTATTCTGTTCATGAAGAGCGTGTGTTTCGCCTCCACCTGTTACAGGAGGAGAAGACAGAAGAGTCTAATAAGGAACAAGTGGTTTTACTTTTTTTAGCTCCCAGCTGCTGTTTGCTTGTGTTAAATGCTGTTTTGAAGATCTACTGCTTACTGTCCTCATCCTGGGAGGCAGAGACGTGGAGTGTTTTCCTTTTGATTTTGGAGATATTGAATTCTGCTTTTGTATTCCCTCCTGGGGCCAAAGGTCGTGGCCACAGCTTCTTTCGAACTTTAAGCTTCCCAGTGGGAAAGAAAATCCAGCTCCACAGGTAAAGTGAATGGGTGGGGTTGTTGCCTGCATTCTCTAAAACCGCTTTAGTGCCTTCGTACATACACCAGACATCCTAAACGGAATGAATGTGTATGTGCATGTGGTCCAGTCACTCCATAGCTGGTATGACGCTTGCCTGTAAAGGAAATTGGAGTGGCTCTGGACAGGCCCCAAAGGCAGTGGGCTAAATCAAAATAAACAAGAATTGAGGAAGTTAAATATGTTGTTTTGTCTCCATAATGTGGGATGCCAAGTTCCTTCCTATGTTGTGTGCCCTCCATAGGTGCTGACTTCTCCATGTGTAGAAGGGTGACAGTAACAGTCATGGGGAAAGTCTTTTTGTGCCGGGCCAGTGGAGGAAGGCTCCTGCTTCTCAGCTCCTGTTTTCTGTCTTCTCTCTGCCTCTCCTCTTCGCCCATTTGTCATCTTGCTGGAAGCTTCTGTTATTGATAGACAGTGACCTAAGAAGAGGATGTGGTGAGGGGTGTCTTGAAGGTGGAAAGCCCTTCCCTCCCCATGATATTTAGCAAAAAACCTGTCTACCAAGACATTAGGCGACTCATTCTACATGGAAAAATTCAATATGCGTATCGTTCCAGCACATTCTGGCATATATACAGAAGCTTGCTAGTCACCATTATAGAGATTTGTTTTATATACATTATAAGCATGTAAATGTGAGCTTTCTGTTTTATACTAGTGTTTTGGTTCTTTTTTTTAAAAACTCTTGATTAGTGGTAGGTAGACATATATATGTCTCATAAGCATCACAGGCTTGTTTCTGTCTACCCCTCCCCCAATGAATAGCCAAAAGAAAAGCACAGGTGTGGAAAAGTCTTCTATCACTTGGGAAAGCCTCTGTTGCTGATGAGACCCAGTGCCATGACCCCATTTAAAGGTTGAGAAACACTGAGGTCTCTGACACCCTCTTTAAAACAAACAGAAGAGAAAGGACAGTCTGTATACCATCTCTCAGCTCCTAATTCTTGAATTTATTTTCCATTTCCAGCATTTACAAGAATGAACTTAGCAGTGCAGCAGTGCTGGTCTACAAAACAACAGCTCAAAACCATATTCTTTCCTCAGTGTCCCAGTGAAACATCCCCTGTGCTTTGCCATTCACTCAGTTACTTTATATTGGAATGACTTGAGTTCTAAGAATTTTTCCACCTGTGTTGTGAATGTAACGTTGTGAATTGAATCAAAATTCATTGTGATGTGGAAGGTGATATGTAAGGGGGAAAATGAAAGGGGGAGAAATCCCTGCTAAGAATTTGGAAGGGCTTTACTAGTGTGCCTACCAAAAACTGAACATTAACTTACTGCAGACACTTCACTCCCTGCTTGTGGTTCCTTGTACTGGGGAGGAAACCCAGGACTTTGCCCATGGTAGTGAGCTCACTCTATGGCTGAGCCACACAGTTCTTCCAGCCCCTTTCTCTTGTAAGGGAAATGGTTTTGTAAGGTTAGCAGCCAGGTTCTACTTTGACCTCAGATGCTGTGTACTTTTTCATCTTCTGCCACTTTACTCTTAGTGAATGCTTAAGACAAGCCTGCTTCCCTCTCCGGTGTCAGCAGGGTGTTTTCAGCAAGTTTGACGGAGATGTCCATCTCTAAAACTGAGGCACAATTGAGTGGTCCCATTCTCCCCTGCTCTCAGAGGTAAAGTTCAGCATATACTGCTCTGACATTTGTCACTTTGAGTTAGTGGTTTTTTATTCTAAGTGGAAAGTCTTCAACTAGGAGAAGAGACACAATTTTAGCTGGTTTAAAAACAAACAAACAAACCCCAAACTTTATTCTCCATGTTTTTGCCAAGTTTTGTCACAGTTTTGCGTCCTGAAATTAGCTACACTTCTTAATATCACTGCAAAGAGAAGCCTTGTTCTGTGATCGTGTTTATCTTCTATGAGTGCAGCTAGGCCTATTCTTGCATGTGTGTAAGTGAACTGTCCACCCATAGACTGAGGACCACACTGAGCCCCTTTGCTCTTTACCTACAAGGACAGGGCTGTTGAAGACATCATCAGCCTATGAGAAAAAACAAAACAAACAAACAAAAAAAGAAACAGAATATCCCCGGAGTTTGTTTCACCCTATAAGAATGCTCCATAGGCTTACAGCCAGTGCCCAAGGTGTGCTGTCATCAGAGATGGCTCCAGTTGGCAACAATAGTGTTCCTATTCTTGACCCTAACTTTGAAAAAGAGGGTAGCCATGCTGAATTCTTTAGATGTGAAGTAATTGTCAACCCCAGGAATCTAAACAAAGGACAGTAATAAAAACTGAGTTGGACTGGACTTGATGGCACACTCCTTTAATCTCAGCACTTGAGGGGCAGATGCAAATGGACCTCTGTGAGTTCAAGGCCAGCCTGTTCTACATAGCAAGTTTCAGAGAGACCCTGCCTCATAAAGCAAAATCTGAATATCAGTCCTCTCTAAACTGCCCACATCTTCCCCTCTTCACACTGCCACAAGGAGGACATGAACAAGATACACGATAGTGTAAGAAGGGAGTGGAAAGCTAGCTCCTGCCAGCCCAGCGTCCACTCTGCCTTTCATGTGTGTGGTCCTCCTGACTAGGTCCTGAACAGATGGGAAGTACTTCCATCTTTTGAATGGTTTTTTAAATAGTAGCAAAGTGACAGAGAATGCCTATGTTTGCTTCTCAGATTTGAAATGGCCCATGTCAGGAAAAGGGGTACTATCTTGACAAGAAGCTCTGCAGAGCTCAGTATTGCTCCTCATGGTGACAGACTTACCTTACCACAGGAGGGGAGAGGCCAGATATACTTTCATAAGCCAGAAGTGTTCTACTTTAAATAACAAAGAAATAGTATTTCCCTAGAGCATTACATGCCTCCCTTAGTTTTCACAGTATGAGTGAGTCAGTGTACTGGAAACAAACTCCCAGTTACAGTTGGCCCATTTCCAGTCAGTATCAGGAAGTTTGGATGACCTCTTCTAAAAGGGAAAACCCTTTTTCATACATCTCTCTCCCTTTTCCCTGGCTTCCTGGACTTTCTGGTGGAGCATGCAGTTTTTCTTGGGCCACTGAAAGAACACCCCACTCCTGGAGTTTGTGAGGGACTTGAGGCAGATGGAGCAGCCTTACTTCTGTGTTTGGCCTTACAGCAGGAAAAGGTAGTAGAACGCTATGCCAAAAACAAAAGGGGGTATTTATGCAAAACAAAACCAACCCTCGGGGATCCTTCAAGAGGTCACATACCTTGTAAAGGTAGGATGGTTGCTCACCAAGTGATGGCTTTTAGTATGAAACTTCTTTTTGCCAGAAGTTCGGGGTTGTTACAATGCTTGTGTTTAAAACACTACCCCCTTTAATTCTTTCCAAGGGATCTCTTAAGTTGTAGTACTTCTGAATGTGCCTTTGTCAGCCCAGAGACCAACTGTGGTCTGTCAGAGGGTCTCCTGGCAGCCCCAGGGACAGCTGTTGGATTTTCATGAGCACCCATTTTGCACAGTATGAGTTGTGTGGAAGAGATTCTGGGTCTTGGACCAGGAGGTTATAAGCAAGGCCAGGGCCCAGTAGATTCCACTGTAGTCAGCTGTCTACATTTGCATTCCTTACTTCTCTCTCTCTCTCTCTCTCTCTCTCTCTCTCTCTCTCTCTCTCTCTGTGTGTGTGTGTGTGTGTGTGTGTGTGTGTGTTTTCTGTAAGCACTGGAGTATTGGGATTGGCAAACGGTGATTTTTGTGACCCACTCATTCTTGTAAAGAAGGCATTTCTGGCTTTGTGCTGCAGAAGGTGCTCCCCTCCCCCTCCGCCTTAGAAGGTCATGATTTTTTCAAATGCAAGTCACATCAATGTTGCTGTTTCTGTGAACAGGGTATTTATTGCACACAAAGGAAAGGTTTTGAAAGAATTGAGACCGATGTTTAAAAAAGAAAACCTCTGAAATCACATTGTAGTTTTTGAGAACTGTTGTAGTTAAACTTGGAAATCTATAGTCTGTTCATGTTTCATGTTTGTTTTCAACAACCCCACCTCCTCCCTACTCCCAGTCTTCTAAAGAAGCATCCAGTGAATACCAGGGACCCTGTCCATCATCCTCAGTGCTCCCCCTTTCCCCCAGGAAAGTGCTCCTCAGATTCCTTCAGCTTCACTAGGAAGACAAATGGAGGCTTCACTCCTCTTGTTGCCTTGGGGTGTATTATTATGCAAATGTGAATTTAACTAGAGGTTGTCGGATTTGTTTTTGTATTGTTGTCCCCCCTCCCAAAAAAAAGTCCAAATGTGGTCATCCTTACTCCATTTTATATTCTGAATTTGTAACTATGCATATTCTGAAAAGTGGGAAGGCAGGGAAAGAAGCCAATTTGCATCCTTACATATTCCTGTTTCTGTGTCCATGGAATCCCCATGTCTGGGAAGGGAAGAAGAAAAGAGGCAAAGACCCGTTAGATCAGCATAGTGAAGGCGAGAGGGGCCTCTCAGACCCCACCCTCTGTCTGGCAGGTCTGATTGCCAAGCAAATTTAGGAGAGGAGGGTCTGCCATGCCTGTCCATCATTATGGTGCAGGATTCTTGATACTGGCCATGCAGTGTTAACCCAGGGCAGCCATGGAAGCTCACAGGCTCCAGTATTCTCTGAACTCAGAACCCTTTCAAGCTCAGGAAACTATGCCGAATTCTGCTGACCTGAGAGTTCATCTTCTCCTTTTAGTTTCTTTGTTTTTGGTCATTGCGTAAGGTACCATGCCTAGTTATGAGCTGAGGAAGAGGGCTGTTCCCTGCCGTGTCTGCTATCCCTGATCTCTTTCCCTCACCTGTACTGAGCTGGTGGTGCAGTGAGTTGTGGGACACTGGAAGGCTTTCATACTCTCTCTCTGTTGTTACAGCAGTTCCTGTGTAGAGTTAGCCTATGCTAAGTCATGGTGCCTGCAGTTGCTCTGGTCTAGGCATTATTACAGCACATAGTATGGAAAGCCAGAGATGCTCAGCCTGTCTTCAGTGTTTCTCACACAGCAATCTCTGTTACGTTCACAGTACTGTAATGAGTGACAGACTTGATCACAGTCTCTCTGTGTCTGTGCAGAGTTGCACAGGCATGATCGTATCAGGGTTCCAATCTGTTTGATTGCCTTTAAACAAAAGCAAAACAACAAGAAAATCCTGATGTTTCAAGTGTCTGACACAAAAGGATACCTCAAGGTATATTTCCCCTGCAATGTAAACCCTTCACTCCTCTTTTCTTGATATCAGTGAGCTATTCTTTATACAATAAGGATGTGTAAATAACCAGATAAGTCTTTGAAACATTTTCTTTGCTGTGAAAATAACCCTAAAATATGATATTTGCATGTTAAGCTGTCAGAAGTTTCAGATCTGAATTCTTTTCTTGTTGATGAAGAAAAAGCAAAACAGACAGGTGGGATGGCTTTGGGTTTGTGGTTTGGCTATTTTCTCCTGGTGTTCCTCCTCTCCACAACACAGGACAGCAGACCAGTGGCCTCACCCTGCCCTAACTAGATGCCATCTATTCCAGCACCATGGCCCCAAGGCGGGCAATATCTGAATTTCTCTCTTCCATATATGATCCATACCCTCCAGGGACTTGAAAAAGTTCTCTGCCGTGTGGGTGTGTGGGGGTGTATGTGGGTGTGTGTGCATGCACACACGCTCTTTAGTGTGGTTCTTTAATCCCTAGTGGAGTTTAGTCCCTGATTTTGAAGTCTGTCCCGTGGCTTTTTCAGCAATGCTCTGGAAATGTGTTTCTTACTTAGAAGGAAATTCAGCTTAAAGCTGACATTCTTAGACATTCTTGTTGATACATGCTGCTTGTGAGGGCACTGACAGCTGCTGCCCTGCTAGACCTTGGGCTCCCTTGAAAGAGAATAGAAGACTCCCTCTTTTATCTCATTTTAACTCAAATCCGTATCTGTTAAGAAGCTGTTGTCAAGAGTGCTTTCCCTGATCTGTTTAATGACGACTTCCTTTGTGGGAGGAATCTAGGTGAAAGTGATGGACATCCCTTGCCCATCTTCTGACTGGCACTGTTCCCTTGGATTTTATTCTGTTGTTTGTCTGGAGGTCCTTGCTTATCAGTGTGCTTTCTCTTATCGATGGGGTTCTGCCTGCCCTTGTTTCCCTCTCTGATGTTCCCAAAGGGCTTTGCTGATGTCTGCACCTCTTTCCTGGGGCATTCCCCTACGACACCCTTTGCACACACCAGTGACCAAAGTGTATGCAGTGGTCTCAACACATGACATCAAATGGTGCACGCACCTCTAGTGTGCTCACAGACGTGCACAAGATTCTGCACCCTTGGCCTTAACTTCAGCACGACTTAAGGTGCAGGAACATTTTTAACAGGTTTAAAAATAAACTTTTCTGGGAGGGAAAATAAAGCAGATCCAAGTGCCCCCGATGTCTGCTGCAACTCGTTCTGCATGCAGCCCAGCCCAGCCCAGCCCAGCCCAGCCCAGCCCAGCCCAGCCCAGCCCAGCCCAGCCCAGCCCAGCCCAGCCCTGTTCTGCATAACCAAAACCAACAACACAAAGCAACCTGAGGAGAGGTTTCTGGACTGTTTATCTTTCTCCCTTTCGATGGAGATATAAATGCTGCTTTGGGTTCCATAATCCTAGGGGGCTATGTTTACATAGTGAATTAATTCTACCAAATCAGGAAGCAGTAGTGAGAGACCCTTCAGTAGGAGATCACTGAGGCTGAACCAGAGGTGGAGAGGACTTAGGGATGTGGCAGAAGAGGAGAGAGGTCCTGTTTAACTCATTGTGACACGAGGGTCACTCCCTCCTCTCTGTTCTCCCTGGCCCTCTTTGCCCCTTTAATCAAAAGGTTCAGAGAAAGACACCAGAAAGAGGCTGAAGTTTTAAGAGGCAGCTTTCCAACTTTGCACACAAATGGAAGGTACCATGAAAATCCTCTCATCTGAAACACTCAGCAGAAACAACCTGTCAAAAGGACTAAACCGCAGCACACGTTGATGCTCTCTGCAAGTTACCTATAAGTGTTTTGTTTTCTTATACTTGAAATCACTCTTACAATATTATTTTGGTGGCTTTCTTTTCTCTCTTCTGTTGGGCAATTGAAAATGCAGATGACTAATTTTAAGGATGTGTGAGGGGAGAAAAGGAAGGATGTGGCATTGTCTTTTTTAACATAGAGGTTCAGTCAGACTCCCATATGGTAAAGTTGCTCATCTTACTGGTTTAACATGGACACAGAAACTAGGCACTTTGGTGGTTCACTTGCACGGCAGGCCGACCCCCTTTCTATATTTTATTTTACTTTTTTAGTATAGTGGTACTTAAAATCACTGGTTCACTTAAAAGAAAAAAACAAAATGTTAAACTCTACTAATGTACAAATAAGCTGAAAAGTTGCATTTTATGTGTATTTTTTGCCATAGCAGGTACTGTATTTCTCATGCTGGATTTCAAAATATATATATATATATATCTCAAAAACAAACAAAACTGAAGGGTGGTGTTTTCTCAGATTGTGACAGGTTGAGTGGAAAGGAGTAAAGTCGTAGTCATTTCATTAAAACTGAGAGATGATGTAATGCATATATAAGAGTTTTCTGAAGGGTTTTTTGGGCTTTTAAACAGCTTATTTTGTTTTTGTTTAGTTTTTATTTTATTTTGGAAAGATATGATTGTATTATGTGCAACTCAGTTGCTTACATTATAACTACAAAATATTTTTGAGTTCCTGGAAAAAAAAAAAAGAAAAAAGACTAATAAATGTGTTTGGCTGCTAAGCATTTACTATTGTGGTTTCTGGCTTTATTCTGATAGTTTAAATGTTTGATCTGCTGGCTTCTTCTGTGTCCCTCTTTCTTCCTTCCTTCCTTTTTTTCTTTCTTTCCTTCCTTCCTTCCTTCCTTCCTTCCTTTCTTCTCTCTTACCATCTCCCCTCCCAACCCCTTCTAGTCCACACAAAAACATGTCAGAAATTCTACAGTTGAGTTTGAGCCTCAGTCCATTTCTGCTGATTGCTACGTGTCTCAGAGTTGAAAAACACCAGCCATGATGCAAGGCTCAAACTTTCCAAAAGAAACTGAGGGTCACTTTTGCTATTCTCTAGTGTCTTGTAGTCCTTGTTTTTGTTTGCCAAAACACCAGGGTAGAGGAGAGAAGACAGTCCTCTGCTGCTGTTAGCTGCTAGAAAGGAGACCAAGCTTTTTCAGACAGCAGGAAACTCTTTAGAAAAATTATGCTTGGCATAGTCTAGCTGACATCGTCCAACGCCCACTCTAAGTTGTACACTGTTGTGAGCATGCCACATATATGCACCCATTTAACTGACACCTCTGCCACTGGCTAAATCATCCTAGCCACTATCAACCATCCTGAGTGATAGAAGTCAGGCTAGTACTTACTCACTCAGTGATAAAGTACATGTTTGGCACATGCAAGGCCAAGCTCAAAACCTAGCACCACAAAAGCTACTCTGAAGTACCTGTGCTGAGGAACAGCTGGAATCCTCTTTCGTGTCATCCAGTTCTTTCTTCATAAAGATTGTAAACACTGGCCAGCTATTGTGGCTCACACCTTAATCTCAAGCAAGACTAAAGGTCAAAGCCAGCCTAGAACTTTAGTGAAAACTTGTCTCACAAAAAGAAGGAAGGAAGGAGAAGGAGGGAGGGAGTGAGGGAGAGAGAGAGAGAGAGAGAGAGAGAGAGAGAGAACGAACACACACCTATGGGTATAGCCCAATGATTGTGATCCTTTAATCCCTACTTTCAAAAACTAAAGTGTATGTAAACAGTGGGAGATGTGTGATGGGCTGTGTATCTTGAGGACCTGCCTGTTCTAAGCCCGTGTCTTTAGGTTCTGGTTTCAGAAATGGAGGTTAGCAAAACAACAGCAAAAACCTTCAGAATGAAAACCTTCACTACCAAAGGCTTTACATTTCAACCAGCAGGGCTGGAGTTACATGTTGAAACCCCAACTCTCAGGAAGTGGAGACAGGTGAATGAGTTGTTTATGGTCTTTCATGCCTGTATAGCAAGTTTGAGCAAGCCTAGGCAATGTGGGACCATCCAGTATTAGTGCATGTCTCAGGGTTTCCATTGCTGTGAACAGACACCATGACCAAGGCAACTCTTGTAAAGGACAACACTTAACTGGGGCTGGCTTACAGGTTCAGAGGTTCCGTCCATTATCAAGGTGGGAGCATAGCAGTGTCCAGGTAGATATGGGGCTGGAGGAACTGAGAGTTCCACCTCTTGTTTCAAAGGCAGACAGGAGAATACTGGCTTCCAGGCAGCTAGAATGAGGGTCTTAAAGCCCATGGCCACAGTGACACGATTCCTCCAACAAGGCCACACCTCCAAGTAGTGCCTTTCCCTGAGTCAAGCATATTCAAACTACCACAGAGCACCTCCACTCCTTCCTCTGTACCTCCACAGCTGTACTCTGGAAACTTGCTCCCAGAATCCCAGATGTGCATCTTTGACCACAAAATGACTTCCTGTCCTCTCAGCTGGCTCCTATTCTTTGATGCTATGCTTTGTTGAAGTTGCAGTCCATGATGTCAGGAGCATGCCCACTGTCCCTTTTCCTGACACTTGAGCAGTTTCAGGTTTGTACCAGCATTCAAAACCAACCCAACACAGCTGAGGGAAAAGTGGTCAAAATAAGGAAGCTCACCCTTAACTCCCTGCCAGAAGGCAGACGCAAGTTCTGCATTCCTCCAATCAGTTCTTCCTGCCACTGCCTTCCCAATTATTGAACATCTTTGCTACGTTTTACCCCGCTTACTCAGGAAGTTGAGGCAGAAGGATTCCTTGAACCCAGGAGATGGACACTAGCTTGAGCAACACAGCAAGAATATCTCCCTCTATTTGGTGTTTTGAGACAAGACCTCACTGTGAAGCTAGGCTAGCCTGGAATGCCTTATATGGCTCAGGCTAGCCTCAAACATGAAAAACATGTATGTTCCTGTCTTAGCCTCTGAGTGCTGGGATTAAAGGATAAGCCACCACACCTGAGTTCTACCACTGCATTACTCCAGCTGATTTTTCCTGCCCGGTCCCCTGTCCTCCTTGTACTTTACATGTAATAGGATGTACGTTGTAATACAAATCTGATAAAGTCATGTTCCAACCTATAATGACATCCCATTAGAGTAACATCTCAACTATCCTCATTTCTAAGGAGGTTTTCACATGGCTTCCATGTCCCTGTACGCCTGCCCCAAGACTCACCACCAGAACTCTCCACACTCCAGCCTAATTACATCTCACTGTTGAGTCAAAAGACCTCCACTTAGTGTATGGAAGATGCACGATCCTCGTGGGCACTAGGATCTTATAAGGAAAAACCAACATGTGGTGACTCATGCTTGCGAAACCTGGCTGAGGCTGAAAGATCCCCTCAGGTTTAAGGCCAGCTTGGGCTATAGGATGAGATCCCATCACAAACATATAAATATGGGAGCTGGAGAGATGGCTTAGCAGTTAAGAACATTAACTGCTCTTCCAGAGGTCCTGAATACAGATGTACATGCACTCAATAAGTAAATAGTGTATATAATAAAAGGCTTAAAAATTGAAAATATGTATGTTTATTTTTTTTTATTTGTTTTGGTTTTTGAGACACAGTTTCTCTGTGTATCAGCCTAGTGCTGGGATTAAAGGGATGCCCAGCCAAAAAGGTTTTTATTTACATTTTTATTACATTTATGTATTTGGGTTGGGGAGTATGGAAAGATTATTTTCAGGACTCAGTTCTCTCTTTCACCATGTAGGCTCGGGGAATTGAACTCTGGTTATCAGGAAACCTGATCCACTGAGCCATCTCTCTGGCTCAAGGTTTGTATTTTTGTGGGTTTGTTTGCTTGCTTGCTTGCTTGCTTGCTTTTTGAGAATGAAGCTGGAAAACCAAGGACCTTAAATGAGAAAAGCATAAGTTGGAGATGCAGTGTAGAGTAGACTCCTGCATAGTATATACAGGGCCTAGACTGAGGTCTAGCGACTTGGAAGCGGACTATTATAAGAATAAAGCTGGAGATTTAGGTACTTGCCTAACGTGCACAAAGGCAGGGATGCTGGCAGTTCAATCTTGTAATCACACCACTTAGGAAGTGGAAGCAGAAGGACAGAGGTTAAAGGTCATCCTTGACTATACAAGTTTGAGGCCAGATGAAGTTACATGAGACCCTGTCTCAAAGAAAAAAAAAAGAAGAAGAAATAAAAACATTAAAGGGGATCGGAGAGATGGCTCAGTAGTTAAGAACACTGGCTGCACTTGAAGAGGACCTTGTTCAATTCCCAGCAACCACATGAAGGTTCACTGAGAGACCAGATCTTTTGTGTTCAGACTCCATCTTAGAGAACCTGACCTAAGGTTGAATTCCATTTAACCAACAGGCAGGTACCTAGCACCAGTCTCCAGGTTATTCCTCAACAAGACCTGTGTCTAACACCAGTCTCCAGGTCAACCTCCAAACAAAACCAATGTCTAGCACCAGTTTCCAGGCTATTACCCAACAAGTCTACACCTCCAGGTTACAAGTCTGGCCCTGGCACCTCACTTCCTAACAACCACCAATCAGGAGGAAAACAAATTAAGTTTATGATTTGACTCCCTGCACTAGCCAATTATGTTAAAGGCCATAATGGCTCCTCCAAACAAATGTGTGCCAGGCTCCATACTCCCTTCTTGCCTCTATAAATGCTTGCCTGAAACGGGGCTCAGTGCTGCACCCTCCTGTTCTACTGTGTTAGAGACAGTGGTGTGGCTCACACTCGAGCTTAAATAAGGAGACCCCAGTATGATTGCATTGGAATTGGCCGGTTGGTGCTCTTTTGGGGTTCACGAACACTTTCTGACACATCACAGCCATCCATAATCCCAGTTCCATGGAATACATTGCCCTATTCTGACCTCTGCAGGCATCAGGCACACACTTGATGCATACATACATACATATATATATACATACATACATACATACATGTATGTATACATATGCACATATATAAGCACATATATGTGCATATATATGTATATGTATATATGTATGCAAGCAAAACATAAAACAAAATGAATAAATCTATTTTTAAAATGTTTTGAAGACTTGTTCGTTGAATTAGGCCACAAGTAAGAGAGGGACAAAGTCAACATCCCTGGGCTGGAGAGATGACTTAGCAATTAAGAGCTCTGACTGCTCTCCCAGAGGACCTGGGTTCTATTCCCAGCACCCATCACAGCTCACAGCTGTATGTACTGTAGTCCCTGGGGATCTGATACCCTCTTCTGGCACCCTTGAAAACTGCGTGCATATGGTGCACAGACATATAAAACGCAAACATATTAAATAAAATAAAAAGTCAACACTTTGAGAGATTCTGCTTCAGGTAACAGTGACAGCCAAATTGGTTACCTAGGCTCTAGTCAAGCCAACACTGTGGAGGACTGAATGGATTCAAGGTAAGCCTTCCAGTGGAGAAGGACGGAAGGCTGGGCTGTTCCCAGTGGAGCAGTGTGAGTGCTGGACTGAGGGAAGGGAGGAGAACTGAAGGACAAAGGGGGTTGTCCAAAGTGCTAAATGCTTCCATCAGCCTGGCCAGGTAAACGAGTACAGGATAAAGGAAAAAAGAGAAAGAAAAGCAATTTGTTACAAAATGAAAATGACATAAGATGCACATTGGAAGCCAAGTGGTGCCACACGCCTGTAATCCCAGCACTCATGAGGCAGAAGCAGGCTGGTCTCTGAGTTCCAGGCCAGCCAGAGCTATACAAAGAAATCCTGTCTCAAAAATCCAAGAGATGGGGGTGGATAGGGAAGAAGAGGAGGAGACAGAAGTTACAATGCTATTCTAGGCAAACAAGAGTGCACTGGCTGGGCCCTTGTCCCAGGCAGAAAACAAGCATCTTCTTCTTACCTTTTTTTTTTTTTTGTTTTGTTTTGTTTTTTTTGTTTGTTTTGGTTTTGGTTTTGGTTTTGGTTTTGGTTTTGGTTTTGGTTTTGGTTTTGGTTTTGGTTTTGGTTTTGGTTTTGGTTTTTCAAGACAGTGTAACATTGACTACCTGGAACTCTGTAGAGTTCCAGAGTTCCAGTTCAGGCTGGCCTCGAACTCACAGAGATCAGACTACCTTTGCCTCCCAAGTACTGGCTGCCTGACTTTTCTTGTCTTCTTACTTCACTGTGCCCCTGGGAGCATCAGCCATATTTTCCAGGCAAGAATTTTAACTGCCAAGAGATTAATTGGGTTCAGGTGTCTGGCAGGTTTGTCTGATGGACAAAGTATTCTGGTAACAGCTAAGTCTTGAGCTCAGGAAGAGGAGACACTAAGGAGCCATGGAAGGAAGCCTTGAGGAATAGCCGGGAGGGGAAGAGGGAGTAGTGTTCAGATCTAATGTACTATGCCTATTGTGGGTCTCTTTATGTTGCTGAACGAGGCTTTTGTTTTGTTTTGTGTTTGTTTCTTTGGAGACAGGTTTTCTCTGTGTAACCCTGGCTGTTCTGGAACTTGCTCTGTAGACCAGGCTGGCCTCAAAGTGTTTAATGAGTATGTACTCTATGCTAGCTGCAGTGCTGGGTAGAGGTGACCAAAGTAGACAGATGGGATCTGGATCATGATGGTTCTCAACATGTGAGACTCCCACAGGGGCCACATATCAAATATCCTGCATATCATATTTAAATTACAATTTATAACAATAGCACAATTACAGTTATGAAGTAGCAACCAACAAAATACTTTTTTTTTTTTTGAGACAGGGTTTCTCTGTGCAGCCCTAGCTGTCCTGGAACTTGATCTGTAGACCAGGCTGGTCTTGAACTCAGAGATGCACCCATCTCTGCCTCCCGAGAATGGTGGCACATGCCTTTTATTGCAGCACTTGGGAGACAGGTGACTCTCTGTGACTTAGTGGCTTCTCTGGTCTATATAACAGTTCCAGGACACCGAGGACTGGCTACATAGTGAGACCCTTTTTCAAAGAGACAAAAAGTAGCCAGGAGGTAGTGACATACCCAGCACTCAGGAGGCAGAGGCAGGCAGATCACTATGGGTTTAATGCCAGCCTGATCTACAGACTGAGTTCCAAAACAGCCAAGGCTACACAGAGAAACCTGTCTCGGGGGAAAAAAAATTAGAATAACTGTTAATGAAAGAATTCATTTCCTACTTAATGCAACAGTTTTAAGGAGGAAAAGGAGAAGCCTACACTGCCATCTATAGCCCTTTTACTTGCTTTTTTTTTTTTTTTTTTTTTTTTTAGCTTTTGTTTGGTTTTGGTTTGGTTTGGTTTGGTTTTGGTGAGGAGTAGTTGTTTGAGACAGGGACTGTCTTAGTTAGGTTTCTATTCCTGCACAAAACATCATGACCAAGAAGCAAGCTGGGGAGGAAAGGGTTTATTCAGCTTACACTTCCACATTGCTGTTCATCACCAAAGGAAGTCAGGACAAGAGCTCAAGCAGAGAAGGAACCTGGAGGCAGGAGGTGATACAGAGGTCATAGAGGAGTGCTGCTTATTGGATTGCTTCCCCTGGCTTGCTCAGCCTGCTTTCTTACAGAACCCAGAACTACTAGCCCAAGGATGGCCCCACCCACCATGGCCTGGGCCCTCCCTCATTGATCGGTAATTGAAAAAATGCCTTACAACTGGATCTCATGGAGACATTTCCTCAAGGGAGGCTCCTTTCTCTGTGATAACTCTAGCTTGTGTCAAGCTGACATGCAAATCCAGCCAGTACAGGGTCTCAAGTAGCCTGCAGGTGGGTCTTAACTATATAGCGGAGGATGTCTGGACTCCTGATCCTCCTGCCTGCATCTCCCAAGTGCTAGGTTTACAAATGGATTCCACCATGCCTGGCTTCCCAAAACAACCTTTCACTTTTATATTATTATTTTTTATTTACCTATTTTTCTAATACCTTTTATTCCTAACGTTTGTATGTAATTACTATATAAAGTGTTAGACACGACTTTATTTTTTATTTATATGAGTGCACTCTAGCTGTCTTCAGACACACCCAAAGGCATCAGCTCCCATTACAGATGGTTGTGAGCCACCATGTGGTTGCTGGGAATTGAACTCAGGACCTCTGGCAGAGCAGTCAGTGCTCTTAACCGCTGACCAGACACGACATTTTCTAACAAAGTACATTTTAACGATCCTACATGTGCTGCTATCCCTTGGAGAACAATCTTGAAGGCAGGTCTTTTTGTTTTGTTGTTGTTTGTTTGTTTTCTGCTTTAAGTCAATTTATCTTTCTTCCCCCTTTCCCAGTGAGAATATAGAAGCCAATCGAAATTTAACATATTAGTTCTTTTAAAAATGTATGCTATTTTCAGTTTTATTCTGCCAAGGAAATTTTGAATTTTTGGTTTGATGTTCTCGAGCGATCACGCGTGGAGTAATTCTGACAGACTGCTTTCAAACCTCGGAACCGGCACCCTGTTTAGGAGTTTCGGTATCCAGTGGGACTGCAGTACTCCAAGTGTCCACTAGGGCTCCTTCCTGGCATACCTACGAATGCCTCTGGAACTTTCCTTTCTGGGCTAAACGCTGGTCTTAATGTGCGTTCCTCAGATGGAAAAAAACTGAGGAGGCACAGCGTGGGGCAGAGATTTAAGAAGCTTTAATCGTGTCTCGTAGAAAACAAGAGAAAAGCGTTGACCCGCAGAGGGGACGAGGCAAACTTGAATCACCTCCACGCTCCAGGATAGCGTTACCCGCGGGGCGGGGCCAGAGGAGGAAGTCCCGCCCCACGCACGCCCGGCTTCCGCTTTTGGCTCGACTGCTGGTGTCCACCGTGGCCCGGTCGAGTGTTGAAAATGGCTGCAGCCGGCGATCCTGGCTGTGCTGAAAGCTACCGTTCTCCGCTGGCTGCCCGCTACGCCAGCCGCGAGATGTGCTTTTTGTTCAGCGACAGGTACAAGTTCCAGACGTGGCGGCAGCTGTGGCTGTGGCTAGCGGAGGCCGAGCAGGTAACTGGCCGGGCCCCTTGTCTCGAGGGAGGTCACGGCCCGAGCACCTGTTGCCTCGGCAACAGTCCCAGAGACCGGCACATCCTTTGGAGAACTTCCATTTGGGCAAAGCTATGGGAGTTTGCGTCCTTCCACCGCGCATTTCAAGTGGAATGCTATTTATTCCTTGCAGGCTCAGGGTTAATG
This sequence comes from Rhabdomys pumilio, assembly GCA_030674055.1. NCBI lineage: Eukaryota > Metazoa > Chordata > Mammalia > Rodentia > Muridae > Rhabdomys > Rhabdomys pumilio. Next base: position 21,636,323 of record JANHMN010000012.1, on the reverse strand, counting down.
GCGCTTCCCGCCAAGCCATCTGACATGAGTTCCAGCCCTGGGACAACTTGGTGAGCGAGGCGATACCTAACTCCCATAAGTTGTCCTCCGACCTCTATACACACACACACAGGAATTTTTTTTTAAGTACGTTGCAAACTTGATGGTCAGAAGATGTTTTTATTTTTTTGTGGATAAGTGCTCTGCCTGCATGTATGCACGTTCACCACCCACATCTCGTGCCTACAGACGTTGCCAGGAGAGGGAGCTAGTTAGCAGCTTGTCTAAGCTGCCATGTGAGTCTTGGGAACTAAACCTGGGACCTCTACAAGTGCTTTTAACCACTAAGCCATCTCTCCAGTCCCTGAATTTTCTTCTTTCCAGAGGACAAAGCCAAGTTTGTAAGGAGCAAGGCTTGCCCTAGGTTACCCACCTAGCTCTTGACAGCAGAGCTAGTATTCGATCCTAGATTCATTCTAGAACCTGAGCTGAGTCCTTGGTCACTTTGCCTTCCTTGGTGCCTTTAAAGCTAGTGACAGCTTTGGAATTTATTCCTGAGCCACCATTTCTGTGTATACGTTTTGCTATGAGAAGGGAGAATCTGGGCAAGTGTTTATTACAGAAAGCTTATGAGCTGTGGGGGTGTTATTGGTGGTGATTTGATTTGGGGTTTGGGAGGGAGGTTGTGTTTTTTTAAGATAGTGTCTCACAGTGTAGCCATCACTGGTCCGTGGCTAGCTTCAAACTCACAGAAATGAGCCTGGCTCGACCTCTGAAGAACTAGGATTAAAGGGTTCAACACCACAGTCGCGGTAGTAGTTTGTCTTACAGGGGCTGCACAGCCCAGTATTTTTAAAAATGATTTTGAGAAAGAGGCTTCCCAGAGAGGCTGAACGAAGCTGAAGGTGATCCAGAGAGCTGTAACGCTTCTCAAGTTTCAGAGCGGGTTAGCAGTGTGTTCACAGAGAGCTCTGCCTATGAACCCAACCTTCACCCTTCATTCCCTGCCCAAGCCCTTCACCAGCTTCCATACAGCAGCTATAGGGTGTCAGCAGGCATTTCTCTTGTACCTTCTGGCCCAGGCACTGCTTTAAGGCCTTTTCTAGTAGTCTAATAGTCCTTAAACATGTATATGAATTGTGTGTGTGTTCCTCATTTAAAAGTACAAGAAAAGCTATGGGGCTGGAGTGATGGCACAGCACAGCAGGTAAGCACTTGTGTTGTTCTTGCAGAGGACCTGGGTTCCCAGCACCCATGTCAGGCAGCTAGTTTACAGCTTTGCTGGTTTAGTAAGTGGCAGATCTCCAAGATTCATGAGCCTGAGTAGTCAGCTGGCTTTTCAGAGCCAGGCATGATTTCCCTTCCAGGCCTGAAGTCCAGCAGCCATAGAGCTGTTAGTTACTTCACCACTGTAAGGTGCACCCTTGGTGGTGCTATGCTGTGCTGGTCATTGTAGTTATGGGCATCATAAGCTTAGGTTGGCCTATTGGTTGCTTTCTGCCTTTGGAAAAGCTTATTTAGTGCCTTAAAAGTTGCATTTTGTAAAAGCTATTAACTTTTTGAGTTTTGGTTTGTTTTGCTTTTGCCTGGAGATGGGAGGTCAAGGCAGGGTTTCTTTGTGTAGCCCTGGCTGTCCTGAAACTCACTCTGTAGACCAGACTGGCCTTGAACTCACTTTTTCTTTTTTAAAGCCACATTGGATAAGTACTTTTCTTGTGCCTGTTTTGTGTGTGAGGAACCAAAGCGTGAGGAAACCATTGGTTCCCTAGTAGTAGACATCAAGACGTACATGCATCGTGCTCTGTCATGCACTGTTCCCGTCCATCTGATACCAGCACTGTATAGATGAGGGTTGTAGCATGCAAGACATTGCCAGTGTCACCATAGCTTGTAAGTGGCCTCAAGCTGAAACTGAAGTGTAAGGTTTATCTGGTCTACAAATTGCTTGAAGCATACATAGCTATGAGTATGGATTATCTGTTAGAACATCAAATTAGTAGCAAAAGGCAGATGTGGTACATACCATTAAAGGATATAATTTTTATTTTTTATGTATAGTTCTCTGTCTGCATGTGAGTATGTGCATGTGTGAGTGCAGGTGCCACTGGAGGCCACATGATGCCATGGAACTGGAGTTATAGGTGGTTTTGAGTAGCCATGTGAGTGCTGGGAACCAGAGTCAGGTCTCTGCAGGAGCAGCGAGTACTCTTATTCACTGAACCATCTCCCCAGAACATGTGTTAACCCCAGCATTTGGGAAGCAGAGGCAGGTGAATTTCTGAGTTTGAGGCCAACCTCATCTATATAGCAAGTTCCAGGCCAGCCAGAAAAACACACTGAGACCTTGTCTCAAAAAACTTACTAAAAATAGCACACGTTCCCCAATGACTATGGATTTGGGGATATGATGAGGAGCTGGAGAGATGCTTCAGAGGTGGGAGCACTGACTGGTCTCCAGAGACCTGGCTTCCTCTCCCAGCAGCCATGCGGCCGCTCACAACCATCTGCAACTTCAGTTCCAGAAGATCTGATGCCTTCTCTGGCCTTCTTAGGTAACATATGCACACATAATATATGCGCATACAGGTAAAATATAAAAATAAGTCTTTTTAAAAATTAAAAAAGAAATGACAGATTAGGAGTAATACAAGAGATTCAAAGTATGGATGTGTGCATGGGGTGGGGGGCACACATGTGGAGGCTGCTGGCTGACAGCTCTGCAGAATAGGCTCTCTCCTTCCATGAGTTCCGAGAGCCGATCTCCAGTCTCCAGGCCTCCCTTGCAACTACTTACAGCAGTGGAGCCAGCTCACAAGTAAGCTTCCTGTTGGATCCAGGCTTCCCTTGCAGCTATGTATAGCAGCAGAGCCAGCTCACAAGTAAGTTTCCTTTTGGAGACTGTTTGATTTGAAGTCAGGGTCCTTTTGCTACTCCTTCCCAAGTGCCATTATTATGGCCTGTAGCACTAAGCACAGGTTTTTGTTTTTTGTGTGGTTTTGTGTGTGTGTGTTTGGTTTTTTGAGACAGGGTTTCTCTGTGTAGCCCTGGCTGTCCTGGAACTCACTCTGTAGACCAGGCTGGCCTCGAACTCAGAAATCCACCTGCCTCTGCCTCCCAAGTGCTAAGACTAAAGGCGTGCGCCACCACTGCTTGACTATTTTTTTGGTTTTTGGTTTTGGTTTTGGTTTTTTTTTTTAGATTTATTTTATGTATGTGAGTGCACTGTTGCTTTCTTCAGACACACCAGAAGAGGGCATCAGATGGTTATGAGCCACCATGTGGTTGCTGGGAATTGAACTCAGGATCTCTTGAAGAGCAGTCAGTGCTCTTACCCACTGAGGCATCTCTCCAACCCCCAATAAGCCCAGCGTTAACAGAGTGTTAATTTTGGTCACTGTAAGTACATCAGAGTTGGGTTCAAAGCCAGTGTACTTTGTACACTTGCATGTCCCAGCTATGGACTAAATAATAAATAGAACAGATGTCTCTTCTGCAGTATGCCTTCCAGAATCAAATGGGTTAACTAAATGTGGAACAGTGTCATACAGTGATGCGTGTGCTAAATAAAACTAGGCTAAAGATCAGAGTTGACATGGAATGTTTTACACGAAGCTTAGAGGAGGCCTTGATGACATTTGAACCCAGAGACTAGAACAAGAGAGGCAGGGATCACCCAGATGGTGTCGGAACACACTTTTAGTCCCAGTACTCAGGAGGCAGAGGCAGGCAGATGTCTGAGTTCAAGGCCAACCTGGCTTACATAGTGAGTTCCAGCCAGGAGTATACTGAGAAACCCTGTCTCAAACAAACAAACAAACCAAGAGGGGTGGAGAGGGGCAGGAGTTAACAGTCAACATCAGGACTCTGGTGCTTCCTGTTTTGGAGTTTATTTAGAAGATTCCTCCATGGGCTAGAGAGAGATGGCTCGGCTGTTCAAATGGCTCAGATCACTGGCTACTCTTCTAGAGGTCCTGAGTCCAATTCCAAGCTATCACATGGTGGCTCAGAACCATCTATAATGTGATCTGATACCCTCTTCTGGCATGCATGTATAAATGTAGTCATCTACATAAAATAAATATTAAAAAAAAAATAAAGAAAATTCCTCCATACTTTTGAACTTGTCAAATACTTGAATGTTAAGGTCATTGAACTTTTTTTGCCTGCTCTGCAGACGCTGGGTTTGCCTATCACAGATGAACAGATCCAGGAGATGAAGTCCAACCTGAGCAACATTGATTTCCAGATGGCAGCTGAGGAAGAGAAGCGCCTGCGGCATGACGTGATGGCTCACGTGCATACGTTTGGCCATTGCTGTCCCAAAGCTGCAGGCATCATTCATCTCGGTGCCACCTCCTGCTACGTCGGTGACAATACGGTAGGAGCTTATGCTGTTTTCACTAGGCTGTGTGTTTTTATATTTCCACACTCACCAAGGGCCTTTAAAACTACTGTTGGCTTCTGAAAAGAGAGGATATAACTGAGCCCTGGCTGCGCTGTATTCCAGGCTGGCCTTGCACTCACAGAGATCCACCTCGCTCTGCCTCTGTCTCCCAAGCACTGGGTTATAGGCGTGCACCACCACCGCCTGGCCCAGTTGTTCTTTTTTAACTTATTATTATTTCATGTGTTTTGGTGCTTTGCATAACTATCTGTGTATGTTATGCGTGCAGTGCATGCTGAGGTGAGAAGAAAGTGTGGGGTCCCCAGGAACTGGAGTTACAGCAGGTTACAGCTGTCATATAGGTGCTGAGAACCAAACCCAGGTCTTCTGGAAGAGCAGCCAGTGCATTTAACCACTGAGCTGTCTCTCATCAGCCGCTGTTGCTGAGTTCACAATGACTGGGTTGTCTGGGTCTGACTCCATTCTCCCCATTTCTACAGATGAAAAAATGTAAAGAGTGTAACCAACAACCTGTGATTACAGTAAACATCAGGAGCTCTGTAGCATGGGTGCAGTGGCACATGCCTGTAAACAGTGGGACATGGAGTAGGAGGGACATTGCCTTAGAAACATGAGTGAGACTGTCTCTCAAGAGCACACAAGCAGGAAGAATGGCTCCAGCACTTGTCACACTGCGTCTGTGACACCTGAAACCAGAGTCCACGTTACTGCTTTCAGATGAAGATGGCAACTACGTGTGCCCATGATACCATGATACTTTTTTGAGACAGAGTCTCACTATGCAGTTCAGACTGGCTTTAAACTCACAGAGATCTGCCTGCCTCAGCCCCCTGAGTGCTGGAGTTAAAAGGCCTATGCTGCCACCACCACCTGGCTCTGGCTTTTACTTTTGAGACAGGGTCCCAGTACATTGTTGTGTTACCTAGACTAGTCTATAGTGGAGAACTCAAGCTGTCTGTCTAGATGGTTGAGTACAGGTGTGTGCCACTGGGGCTGGTTTCTTTTTAGCTTTGGGTGATGCATAATTAAAGATGCCTGTGTGTAACTGGTTAGATGTGGAAGAATAATCCCCTTCCTTGAAAAATATTTTAACTACATTTGTTTACTTACTGGGGGGCAGAATGTGTGCCCCATGATATGAGGGTGAAGATCAGAGGACAATGTGTGGCAGTTAGGTCTATCCTCCACCATGTAAGTCTTCGAGATGAGGCTCAGGTTGGCAGGCTTGGCAGCAAACACCTTTACCTGATAAGCCATCTTGCTGGCTCAGAAATCTTTTTCTAAAAGTTCCCAGTGATGCTGTGTTTCCATGATTTTTGTGACATAGGAGCATGTTTTGGAATTACTCGAAATACTTTCTCTTACCTCCCACAAGAGCAGTTTGAAGACGTGAGGATGCAGCTCGGTGGTGGGTTACTGTACGAATGAGGCTCTGGACTCTATCCCCAGGACCTGGGGGTAAGAGAAATTGAAGGTTTAAGTTTCTTAGACTTTGATGTTCTAGGACATGCCTTCCTGTGCTATCAAGGATAGATGAACAGGGCAAGGTGGCTTAAACCTTTACTCCTGGCACTCAGGAGGTAGGGGGCTCAGATACCTGTGAGGACAAAGCCAGTCTGGTCTACATACTAAGTTCTGTAACAGCCAGAGATACCTTGCTGATAGATTGATGGATTGATTGATGGGTGGATAGATGGATGATGGATAGGTGATAGATGGATGAGGAAAAGTAGACTACTAATGGGATGTGTCATGTAAGAAATATAAAAACCCGTGGACTTAGACAGTTCTCAGTCAGTGTGGCCACCACACACTGTGAACTATAAAGGTTTTGTTCCTTATGGATCGTGGTAATCCAGTGGTCCTCCTGCTCTGTAAGTTGTCCAGTAGCTGATGCTCGTCTTTAGCTTGAGCTTTCTCTGTGGGCGAGGATGACCTTGAATTCATGATCCTCCTGCTTCCACTTCTTTTTCTTTTTGTTTTTTTTTTTTTGTTGTTGTTGTTTTGTTTTTTTTGTTTTGTTTTGTTTTTTGTTTTTTGTTTTTTTTCGAGACAGGGTTTCTCTGTGTAGCCCTGGCTGTCCTGGAACTCACTCTGTAGACCAGGCTGGCCTCGAACTCAGAAATCTGCCTGCCTCTGCCTCCCAAGTGCTGGGATTAAAGTGGAAGCACCGCCGCCCAGCTGTGCTTCCACTTCTCAAGTGCTGATGTTGGAGGTGTTTGCCACCATTCCAAGTTAATCTGATGCTGAGAGTGGAGTTTGTGGCCTTGCATCTGCTAGGTAAATAGACTGCCGACTGAACTACATTCCAGCCCAGCTCTTGTGCATTCAATAGTAATGAGGATAAAGCAGCCTCTTGGCAGCTTTCGGAGCACACTGTCTGCTAAAGGTGAGATGGACTGCTTGCTAGCCGAGACTCCAACTCTAGTGACCAGAAAGTATCATTACAATAATGCTGTTCGCCTCTGTTCAATGTGAAACCATTGAATTTTCTTTCCTTTTCAGGACCTGATTATTCTGAGAAATGCATTTGACCTGCTTTTGCCAAAGGTAAGATACTGGCAGAAGTTTCCTGTCAGTTTAGGTGTCTGCAATTTCAGTGAGTCTCACAGTGTTGATATCTAAAGCTTATCATGCTCTCAAGTCAGAGACTCTGTGTATCATGTGTCCCTTCTTGGGTTAAAACATGAGGTAGGGTGGTACACGTCTAATCCCAACAGTGAGGAAACAGAGGCAGGCAGATCTCAGAGTTTAAGGCTAGTCTGGAAGACTTAAGTGATTGCTTTCTAAAGTATAGCTTTTTAAATGTAGCAGGATCAACCAGAGATGTGTTGCTGAAATATGTTGGTCAGGCCGTGACTTGGTCCTGTCGTTCTGCAATGGTCTTAAAATAGTGTGTGACATGTTAGGGAGTCGACTCAGTTTTCAAGTGTTGGCCCCTGTCCTTCGTGGTCAGGGCACGTTGAGATTCAAAGGTGAAAAGACACAAGTGCTGCTCTCCCCAAGCTGAAGATGTAACTTTATGTAAAATTGTGTGAACATTTAATCGAAGTTACATAAAGAACTCAGTTGACTTGACCCTCTTCCCACCACGTGGTCTTTCTTGTAGCTTGCTAGAGTGATCTCCAGGCTTGCCGACTTTGCTAAGGAGCGTGCTGATCTGCCCACGCTAGGTTTCACACACTTTCAGTAAGTGATGAGACTACTTTTGGGGAATTGAATTTATGCATGTGTGTGTTGAGCCCAGAATCTTAAAGCCTGGCAGAGAACTTGGGACACTGCTGAGAAATGGGCCTGACACCCTGGTTAGAAACTTTTCTGGGGACTGGGAACGTTGCTCAATGGGAATGTGATTGCCAGACGTACTTGAACTCTTGAGTCCTTCATCCAGCACAACAAGAAAGAGTAAATACGCTGCACTGAAGCCGTGCTTAGAGACTTGACTGTGTCCCAACTGCTTGATGGCCTGAGGTAGGGTAGCGTGACTGAACAGCATGACAAGACCACCTCAACAATGAAAAGTTCAACTTTTCAATAGTCACATTTATTTGTTTGTTTGTTTGTGTACACACACATGACAGTGCACAGGTAGGGGTTAGAGGACAACTTCTCTCCTATCAGAGTCCATTCTCTCCTTCCGTGATGTTGCAGGGATTGAACTTGGGTCATCAGACTAGGCAGTCAACACTTTTACCAATTAAGCTACCTCACTGGCCCAGTAATTAGCAGTTTATAGTTATCAAGACCAAAGAATAATCATTTTTTTTTAATGTGTGTGGGTGGTTTTTCTGCATGTATGTATTCATATGCACCACTTGCATGTCTGATGCCCCAGGAGACCGGAAGGGGGCGTCAGATTCCTTGTAACTGGAGTTAATGGATGGTTATGAGCCACAGTGTAGGATGGAGCCGGGTCATCTAAGAGCAGCCAGTTCTCTCAGCCCCTGAGTCACTCCAGCCTCCTCACACTCCTTCTTTATTCCTTTCTTATGAGTCTAGCCCAGGGAAGTAATCCAAATTCAGGGAAAAGTTTGTGCATAGAGATCTTTGTTAGGATGTTATTTATAATAGCACTGAAATTAGTCTAAATGACTTGGCCAGTGAGGATAATTAAATACAGTCAGTATGCCCAGAGGGTGGAGTAATATCCAGCCATTAAGATGTTGCTTATAAGAATATGGAAGTATGCTTAGGTTTATGTTATAGCAGGAAAAGAGAGTCTAACACAGAGACCAGGTATAGTGACGCACACCTTTAATTCCAGCATCTGAAAGCCAAGGCAGGTGGTATTCTTGAGTTCAAGTTCAACCTGGTCCATGTAATGGGTTCAAGGATAGCCAAGGATGCACATATCTTTCTCAAAAGAAGAAAAAAATTGCACAAAGATTACCAGAAAGAGTATCACCTTGTTAATTTGATTACCCTGGTTTAGGTCATAATAATTAAAAATGTCCCTTTTTCATCTACTTATGTCTTAACAAGAGCTCTCCCCTAGAGCTACACTCCCAACTCACTAGTTTCTGTTTTTCTTGTTTTGTTTGTGAAATGTCTCACTGTGTAGCTCTGGCTGGCTTGGAACTCTTGTGTAGACCAGGATAGCCTCAAACTTGAAGAGGTCTACCTGTCTCTGCTTCCCAGAGATGAACTCTGAGGTCAAAAGTGTGCACCACCATACCCAACTCAGCCCTGTGTTTTTGATTTTAGGATGTGGAAGCGTTTTTATAATTACTAAATACAGCCCTAAAAAGTTGTATCATCTTCAAAATTCCAGACTGTTTTTAATATATTTACAGTGTATGATAATTAATACCTTAATTTCATATATCTCTATCAGCAGTCACTTCTTATCACCCCTCCCTGCTTCTGACAAACACAAAGCTATTTTTTATCTGTAGATTCATCCAAATGGAATCTCATACAGTATATGGCCTCTTGTGGATGACATCTTTCCTATAAAATGTATCTAATATTCATGGCTTGTATGTGGAATCATTTCTTCTTATAGCTGGCAGCATCCCATTCAATAGATAAGCCTCATTTCGTTTGCCCCTTCATCAGTTGCAAGCGTTTGGGTTGACACTTTACAGCCGTTATGAATAGCGCTGCTGTGAACACGCCCACACAGATCACTGAGGGAGAGTCAGCGTGGAGTCCTGTTAGAGATGTTCCGCTGCATCCTCTCCAGTCACTTGTCTGGATGTGGCTGGCTGCCAGTCTGACAAGATTCCACGTGCATCTAGAGCATCAGAGCTTGCACACGGTTGTGGCTTATTTGTGTGTTCTGCTAAGAAACAGGCTGTGGTGGGCTGTGCTGTCATTACTGCCCCTTGCAGTTATGGTCAATAAACTTGTTTTCTTCTTGCTTTAAAGAACAAAAAGGGAACACGGATGGATCTATTAGGCTTTGGACTAGAGCAGACATTTGCTGTTATGAATATCTTGTGTGTTTCTCAGTATTGTGGCTGGCTCATCATTGGGGTTTTTGCTTCTCAAAAGGCCAGTTAGTCCCTTACCCCAGTCTAGAGACGTCTGCCACAGTGTCCATTTAAGACTATCAACAATTGCCAGCCAGGTGTGGTGGCACACCTTAAATCCCAGCCCTCAGGAGGCAGAGGCAGGTTTATCTTAGTTCGAGGCCAGCCTAGTCTACAGAGCAAGTTCCAGGACAGCCAGGGCTACACAGAGAAACCGAGTCTTGAAAAACAAACAACAAACTGTTTTGTTCCTTTTTTTGTTCGTTTGCTCTTTCCTGTGACTGCATGTGAAGTATTTGTGAGTCTGGTGCCACAGCTCCTGTGTGGAGGCAGAAGACAAGTGTCGGTGACCTGTTCTCTCCTCTCCCGTGGCCTCGGGTCACCAGGCTTTTGTGGCAAGCACTTGAGCCACTGCACCGTCTTGCAGCCCTGTTGCCTGTGTCTCTGCACTTGGTTGTAAGCAGTGGACAGGGAGCCTTGCTGATCTGTTTGCTGTTGTATTTTCAGTGCTGAGAACACACATCACACATTTGCAGACATTTGGGTCATGAGTGCCTAATCATTTCTTGTCAACTGGAAATACAGCCATCAACAAAGCATACATTATCCCCAGCCTTTGATAGGAGTAACTCTTGGGGCTATGGATATAACTCAGTGAATGTTGCGGACCGCTCTGCCCCACACTTGGGGGTCAAAATGTTGGGGACCGCTCTATCAATGTTGGAACCGGCACTGCCAAAAGCCTTGGGGGCTAGATTGTTCCAGCTCATACTGCCCCAAGCTGCTCCAGTCCGAGGGTCGGGGTTCAGCAAGAGAGACAGTGAGGACAGACACGAAGAATGGAGACCAGACAGAGTGTGATTCAATCTCATTTGTTCTTCAGTCTCTTTTTTCTCCAAGTTCCTAGTTCCTAGCACCAAGTCTCAAGTCCTAATCTCTGTTCCAGCTATAATAAGTCTCAAGTCCTTATCCTAGTTCTAAGTTGCTAGTCTCTTTCCCAGTTCCAAGTTCTCCTTCCAAGTTGCCTGTCTCGAGTCCCTCTTCTGTCTGCCTCTCAGCCTTTTATGTCTCACTTCTAAGTCACACCTTTAAGTCTTGTCTCTAAATCACACCTTTAAGTCTCACAGCTTTAAGTCTCACACACCCAAGGGAAGATCCTGGGTGTCTAAAACAAGATGTTATCAGAGTATGCTCAGCTGTTGTAGGCTGTTGTAAACAAGTCTCTTGTCAGGGTATATGGCTCAAGATGGCTGCAAAGATGATAGCCTCCTTCCATCAGCTCCCCACAGTAATCAAGTTCGTTTAGGATATATGAAGTCCTGAATCTCATCTTCAGTACCTCAAAGGAAGAAAGAAGCCCTTTTAAAAAATACATACTCTAGAGGCTGGAGAGATAGCTCAAATGATTAAGAAAGAACACTGACTGCTCTTCCAGAGGTCCTGAGTTCAATTCCTAGCAACCACATGGTGGCTCACAACTATCTGTAATAGGATCTGATGTCCTCTTCTGGTATGTACACCAACAGTATACTCACCTACATAAAATAAATAACCTTTTTTTTTAAAAAAAAAAAAATGCATGCTCTCTAATTTGCATTTGGGGAGAGTGTGCTCTGGCATATGAGTGGAGATCAGAGGACAGTTTGTAGGAATCTTGTTTCTCTCCTTCCATCATGTGGGTTATGGAGACCAAACTCGTGTCATCAGACTTAGCAGCAAGCACCTTTGCCCACTGAACCATCTTACCAGCCAATGGTTTGTTTTGTTTAAAGATAGTGTTTCCCTGAGGAATCTATGCTGGCCTCAAACCTGTCAGCCTTAGCCTCCTGAGTACTGGGATTGCAGCCCAATGCTTCCAAGCTGTTAAAAAGCTTCTTGGCAAAGAACTATGTTGGCAGCCCTTTATAGTTAGTTTGTGATATCAGTGATGCCTTCGTTCTTCTTGACTCCAGCTTTTAACTATTGTTTTCTCTTTCCTGCTTCCTCCGGTTCCTGCTTGGGTAGTGGAAGCTGTAAAGTGAGGTTGCCTCAGTCTGGGACCTCTGTGCTCTCTGTGCTCCTTTCAGGCCTGCTCAGCTGACCACCGTTGGCAAACGCTGCTGCCTTTGGATTCAAGATCTCTGCATGGATCTCCAGAACTTGAAGCGTGTCCGTGATGAGCTGCGCTTCCGAGGGGTGAAGGGCACCACTGGCACGCAAGCCAGCTTCCTGCAGCTCTTCGAGGGGGATCACCAGAAGGTATTCTAAGGAACCAGCAAAGTGGACGCTTGAGTCAGTTCCAGGACTGACATGCAAAGTATCCTATAAACTATCCTGTTTCTACACTTGTGTGAGTGTGTATTCTAACTCAGTTCAGTGGTGCCAACCCACAAGACAAGGAAGGCTGCCTCTGACTTGATTGATCCAGTCCCTGCAGGATGACCAGTGAGCATACTCAGACTGAGTGCCTATGTTTCTTTTTTTTCTCTTCTTTCTTTTCTTTTCTTTTCTTTTTTTTTTTTTTTAAATTTTATTGTATTTATATAAAAACACTGTGGCTGTCTTCAAACATGCCAGAAGAGGGCATCAGATCCCATTACAGATGGTTGTGAGCCACCATGTGGTTGCTGGGAATTGAACTCAGGGCCTCTAGAAGAGCAGTCATGGCTCTTAACTGCTGAGCCATCTCTGTAGCCTGCACCTACATTTCTTGTTTTCTTTTCTTTTTCTTTTTTTCTTTCTCTCTCCCTTTCTCTCTTTCTTTCTCTCTTTTCTTTTCTTTCTTTCTTTCTTTCTTTCTTTCTTTCTTTCTTTCTTTCTTTCTTTCTTTCTCTGTATTAGAGCTGAGAACCGAACCCAGGGCCTTGTGCTTGCTATGCAAGCAGCGCTCTACCACTGAGCTAAATCCCCACCCTTTTTTTTTCTTTTTAATTTAATTTTATTTTATGTTCCTATGCACATAAATTATGTGTGAGGGTGTCAGATCCCCTGGAACTGGAGTTACAGACAGTTGTGAACTGCCATATGGGTGCTGGGAATTGAACCCAGCTCCTCTGGAATTAGAGCCAGTAAAAGGGTTTTTTGTTTATTTGAGACAGGTTTCTCTGTGTAGCCCTTGCTGTCCTGGAACTTGCTTTGTATACCAGGCTGACCTCAAATTCACAAAGAACCACCTGCCTCTGTTTCTCAAATGCTGGGATTAAAGGCTTTTGAACCTTGCTTTTGAACACCTGAATTTTGAGGTTTGTTTTTTGTGTAACAAAGCCCTGGCTGTCCTGGAACTCACTTTGTATACCAGGCTGATCTTGAACTCACAAAAATACACCTGTCTCTGCCTCCTGAGTGCTAAGGTTAAAGGCATGTGCCACCATGGCTGATGAACACCTCTGTTTCTAACAGGATGTGTCTTGTCTTTCTCAAAGGTGGAGCAGCTAGACAAGATGGTGACAGAAAAGGCAGGGTTTAAAAGGTATGTACCTGGGGAAAATGCTGGGCCCCTGGTAATGACAGGCCTCTAAATTCAGTTCTCTCCTCCTCTTCTTCTTCTTCCTCCTCCTCCTCCTCCTTCTCTTCTTTTTGTGTATTCATATTTGAATGTTTTACTTGAATACATGCCTGTGTGCCACATTTGTGGTTTTGGGTTTTGGGTTTTTTTTTTTTTTTTTTCGGGACAGGGTTTCTCTGTGTAGTCCTGGCTGTCCTGGAACTCACTCTGTAGACCAGGCTGGCCTCGAACTCAGAAATCCGCCTGCCTCTGCCTCCCAAGTGCTGGGATTCACATTTGTGTTTTGTGTATGTACAAGTGCTTTACGTGTGTGAATGCCTGGGCACCACATTGGTGTTTGTGACTGGTACCCACAGAAGTCAGAAGAGGGCTTTGGATCCCCTAGAAATGGAGTTATTGATAGTTGTGAACCACTGTGCATGCTAGGAATAGACCCAGATCTCTGTGAGTGCAACCAAGTACACTTACTGCCAAGCTATCTCTCCTGTCCTTTCTCTCTCTTTTTCTTTCTTTAATTTTTTTTATTTTATACATATGCACGTTTTGTCTATGTGTGTATCTGTGTATGGGGACACCAGAGGAAAGTGTCAGTTCCTCTGGAACTAGCATGACAGCTATGAACGGCCATGTGGATGCTGGGTGTTAAACCCAGGTCCTCCTCAAGAACAACAAGTGAAAAGTGGCAGTGGCAGTCACCTTTAGTCCTAGCAGAGGCTGGCAGCTCTCTGAGTTCCAGGACAGCCATGCTCTTAGTGGCTGAGCTGTCTCTCCAGCCCCTTGGTTTCCTTATAGTGCTTGGTTAATGTTACTAATTCGGGTTTGTTGGTTTGGTTGAGATAAAGTCCCACTTTGTAGTCCAGGAAGCTCAGTGTGTGGTTCAGATTAAGCTTGACTTCACCAGAGTCCTTCAGCTTCAGCACCTGATGCTGGAATTGCAGTCTGAGGTCACCACACCTGGATATGTTGCTGGCTGTGTTTCTGTCCTGGGATCCCTCGGTGTGGTTCACTCTGACCACCTGTGCTGAGGCCACCAGGCTCTTCCATGATTCCTTTTTCTTGTCACCTCGTAGCACTGCAGGAGACATGGGCATTTAGGTTCTATACCTCCTCAGGCCAGAGCAGTTTATGGGGATTAGGAAACAGCTTGTTTCAGTAGCTAGTTGTCAGTCAGGCCCTCTGAGCTCGGCATGACTGAGCCTTCCAGGAAGCCAAGCCGTCGCTGAGATCGATTCGTTAGTCTATATCGCAGTCATCTTTTTCTTTTCTTTTTTCTTCTTGAGACAAGGTCTTTCTATATAGTCCTGGCTATTCTGTTGCTTGCTATGTAGACCAGGCTGACCTTAGAGATGTGCTTGCTTCTGTTTCCTGAATGCTGGGATTAAAGGTGTGCCCCCCACCCCCAGCTGACAGTCACATATTTTAGCATTAGTTTCTTTTCTGTTTACTCTAGAGCGTTCATTATCACAGGACAGACCTACACAAGGAAAGTGGACATCGAAGTGCTCTCTGTGCTGGCCAGCTTAGGAGCGTCAGTGCACAAGGTAAGCGGGGCAGCCTGTGGGCTAGAGGGTGGGAACTTGAAGGAATCCTCAGACAGACCAAGGCAGCTAATAGTTCAGTTAATTGTTTCTCAGTACGTTAGGCATAATAATTTGGGATCTATAGGGAAAGCCTTTAAATTGAGTGTACTAAAGGGAAAAGTTACTCAGACATCTACAATGTCTCCATCTTTTGAAGAATGTGTTAAATTTGAAATTCCTCAGCTAGGTGTAGTGACGCATGCCTCATCACTTCAGAGGGAGAGGCAGAACTGATACAGGGTCCAGGGGTTTGATTTTGTTTGTTTGTTTTGTTTTGTTTTTTTAGATTTATTTACTTATTTGTATGTGATGTTACTCTCTTCAGACACACTAGAAGAGGGCATTGGATCCCTTTACAAGTGGTTGTGAGCCACCATGTGGTTGTTGGGAATTGAACTCAGAACCTCTGGAAGAGCAGTCAGTGCTCTTAACTGCTGAGCCATCTCTCCAGCCACCAAGACTCTTTCTTAAAGAAAGAAAAAAAGATAATTGTATTGTCTTTCCATGACCTATGTCTGTCTCTTCTTTTCACACAGTCTGTCACATATTCCCCCCCCCCCCCCACACACACACACACACACAGCTGTTATCTTTTTTTTTCCCCTCCAAGTCAGGGTCTTAGCCCAGGCTTCCCTCAAACTTTATCCAGCTGCTGAGGTTATAGATACACACCACCATACAGATTTTGACAGAAACCTTTTCTGTTGCTGTTCTGTGGTGCTTAGACTCCAGGGTCCTGTGCATTCCAGGCGAGTGGTGCCCTACAGAGCCAGCTCCGAGTCTCTGTTCTTTGTGCTTGCCATCCCGGCTTTTCAGGAGCAGAGAGAAGCCTGGGTAGAAACTCTGGGAGCTTCTAGGTGGGGAGGGCTGGCCTTGAACTCAGCAGTAGCATGATATACTAAGAGTTCATTACCTGTGTGAGCCTGTCTGGTCCAGGATCCCCAGATACCAAGTGCTGGGGATGATACCCAGTCTGCCTCCACAGATTTGCACTGACATACGCCTGCTGGCGAACCTGAAGGAGATGGAGGAACCCTTTGAGAAACAGCAGATTGGTGAGTAGAGACTCCATAGCAGCACAAGACTGCTAGAGAGGTGTGTGGGTGCCCCCATGACTTTTCAGTGTGCACCTAGCAGGTGTTTGTGCACTTCTGTCCCCTGATGTCTTTATGCCTCTGTATCTTGTCCTCTTCTGTGGGCAGGGTCCAGTGCGATGCCATACAAGCGGAACCCCATGCGTTCCGAACGTTGCTGCAGCCTGGCCCGTCACCTGATGGCCCTTACCATGGACCCACTGCAGACAGCTTCTGTGCAGTGGTTTGAACGTACTCTGGATGACAGTGCCAACCGGTCAGTGATGGAGGCAGTGCACACAGCACAGGGGGAGGGAGGGAGGGTAAAGGAAGGAGGCAAAAAGACGTATTTGACGATGTCTGCTTTCTTCATTACCCTCAAAGAAGCTTTGACAGGAGCAGTGTACTTAGTGTTAAACTCCTAGTGTAGTGATTGTTAGAAGAGTCCAGGCAGTCTTCCAAATGAGGGTGATGGCCTAAGACTTAGTAAGGAAGTGTTTTACGATGTGACTCAGTTGGTAGAATGCTTGCCTATAAGGACACGCACAAAGACACAGAGGCAGGAGGTCAACAAAGGATTGACTTAGTAGGTAGAGAATGGAGCCCTTTAGCTAAGTATAAGCACAGGGAGCAGCTAGTCTTTGGAGAGTCTCAAGGCCCTCAAGGGAATCTAGTTTTGTTATAAAAACTTGTTTGTTCATGTCTTCCTGTCTATTATTTTCATAATTTAGGTTATTTTATGTATATGAGTATTTTTCGTGTGTATGTGTACGTGTGTGTACCATGCTTGCCTGGTACCCACAGAGGTCAGAGGAGGACATTGGATCCCCTGGAGTTAGAGTTGTGGGTGGTTGGAAACTGGCCATATGGGTTCTGGGAACTGAACCCAGGTTCTTGTAAGAGCAACCAGTGATCTTAACTGCTAAGCCATCTCTCCTGTGTACTTTAAATGATCTCTAGATTGCGTATCACATCAGATACTGTGTAAATGCTGGGTGAATGCTTGCTGTTACTGTCAATTAGGGAATAGATAAAAGAAACTGACTACTGAAGCAGTTTATTTTTCCAAACATATTGATCCATGGCTGATTGAAGCCATGGGTGCTGAATGCTCAGATACAGAAGGCTGTGGTAGAAGTATAACCTGACTCAGTTTGCGTGCTGAAACACCCCAGCATCATTTAGGGAGTCACTTTACAGGGGGCACTAAACAAGCTAGACCTTTAGCAGCCCAAGCCCAGCTGAGCACAGTGGCCATGTAGATGGAAAGAATGAGTGTAAGTAAGGTTAGCCAGCCAGCCAGCCTTGGTTGACAGGAGAGCTAGGCTAGTGGGGCATGCTGGCCATCTACCGAGCCAGACCCATTTCGGGGAGAGCGCATTGGTAGGAGCAAGCCAGAGCAGTGAGGGAATGGCTGGTCTCGCATTGGAGTTTGCGCTGGAGCTTTGGGTGTGACATCTGCTGCTGGAAGTGGAGAAGATAAGGGCTGTGAGGAAACTAGGGCACGTGGAGTCCTGAGACCGAAGGAGACTACAGAGAGTGAGGGCGTGAGGGGCCAGCAGAGCAGCTGCTTGGGACACGCCCTGTGTGTCTCTGGCATTTGATTAACTGAATGCATTTGTTTTGTAGACGGATCTGTTTGGCTGAAGCATTTCTCACTGCAGATACTATATTAAATACCCTACAGAACATTTCTGAAGGATTGGTGGTATACCCCAAAGTAAGAAGCCTGGGGATATGGGAAGGGGAGTGTTCTGGAGTGAGTGAACTGGTGTGCTATAGGCTAGCCCAGCCCAGTAAGAGTTCTACCCAGACCTCATCCTAGAGTTCAAGATGTAGTGTAGGAACTCATAGACATGCATACAGACTGGGGAAAAACGCTGAATTGTCTCGACTGTGAACACCTCAAGTAGCCAAGAAGAGAAATGGAACCGGTTGCCTTGTTTTGTGAGTGGGTTTCTTTTATTTTGTTTGTTTATTTGTTTGTTTTTCGAGACAAGGTTTCTCTCTGTGTAGCCCTGGCTGCCCTGGAACTCACTGTATAAATCAGGTTGGCCCCAAATTCACAGAGATCCAACTGCCTCCGAGTGTTGCCACGCGCGGGGGGGGGGGGGGGGCCTCCTCCCTCCCCCGCCCCCCGCCCCACTATACTTGGCCAGTTTCTTTGTTTTAGGTACCTGATTCATCTTCATGATGTAATCATTGAAGTGGGACACTGAAATTTAACTAGTGAGGGGAGGGCATTTGATGTACATATATTTTGTCTGCGTGTATGTATGTGTATCATATATGTTCAGTACTCATGAAGAACCAGAAGCAAATCTCTTGGGACTGGAGTTACAGGTGATTGTGAGAGTCATATCAGTAGTGCTGGAAACCAAACCAAGGTCTTGTGAAGGAGCAACAAGTATTGAGCCAGCTCTCCAGCCCCAAATTGTAGGTGTAGGGATTGTCCCATGACGATGCTTCTGAAAGTTTACTTACGAAAGGAGGAAGAGGAGGAGATCTGGATTTGTTTTGTTTTTTTAATTATTTATTTAATGTACATGAGTACACTGTCACTGTCTTCAGACTCACCAGAAGAGGGCATCGGATCCCATTACAGATGGTTGTGAGCCACCATGTGGTTGCTGGGAATTGAACTCAGAACCTCTGGAAGAACAGTCAGTGCTCTTAACCACTGAGCCATCTCTCCAGCCCGGAAATCTGGATTTGTAAGAAAACTAAGAAATAGTTCTAAATAAAAGACCAAATCACCCATCTCTGTAAACAGCGGCACTTCATGGCCCCACCGCATTTTCTTGACCTGCTGAGGCTTCATAATGCTGAGGCATCTGTCTTGGCCCTTTTAGGTAATTGAACGGCGCGTTCGGCAAGAGCTTCCTTTCATGGCCACAGAGAACATCATCATGGCAATGGTCAAAGCCGGGGGCAGCCGACAGGTAAGGCAGTGGCGAATCTCAGTGGCGAGCCATGCTGCCATAGTGGCACGCACCTTTAATCCCAGCACTCAGGATGCAGAAGCAGGTGATGTAAGAGCTCAAGGATAGCCTGGTCTACATAAAGAGATTCTGTCTCTAAAAACCTGAATCAGAAAAAAGGGATATTGTCACACCCAACTTGGCCAGCAAGCAGACACAACACAACACGGTTGGATTCTTCTCATCAGCCTTTATTGCGGGAACTAATAATAATACTATGGGGGACCCCGTGCAGCTGGAGGGTGCTGCTTATATAGAGAAGCAGATGTTGCCAATGCAAGGATTGGTTAAGGCTACAGTACCTCGTTAGCATATGCCCACTCTGGAGGGGCACACACCAGAATCATGCAGACGCATGTGCAGAATACCTGTTTACCAGAAAAATCTGAAGAGGCAAGCAGGCAGTCGGCGCCATCTTCTAGTGTCGGCTACCGACAGGATATCATAAGGTCTGAATCTTCTGTTGGAAAGGAAGAGGCAAGAGCCTCCTTCATAAAGTTTTGGGGAGGAGGAGCATCTACCCCAGTGTCTCTGAGCTTTGGTGAGAGGGGAGGTCATGGAGGAGGTGCTTAGAACAGCCTCCACAGGGCAGGTTCTGATGTGATGTCTGATGACTGTGTAAGGTCTACACAGGTTATGATGAGCTAACACTGTCCTGCCCTCTCCCCAGGACTGTCATGAGAAAATCAGAGTGCTTTCCCAGCAGGCAGCTGCTGTGGTTAAGCAGGAAGGGGGTGACAATGACCTTATAGAGCGCGTCCGGGCAGATGCCTACTTCAGCCCCATTCACTCACAGTTGGAGCATTTGTTGGACCCCTCTTCTTTCACTGGCCGAGCACCCCAGCAGGTAACTGTCCGGTAGGATACTCTGAGGAGTATCTATGATGCTGACGCCGAATCTGAACCTCTGGGAGTATGGGAGGATATGGGAGGGGCCACCTAGACAGGAGAAAAAGTATAGTAGAGGCTGGCCATTAATTCCAGCCTGGGTTGCATGGTGAGTTCCAAGCCAGCCAAGGTTGCATAGATCCATAGAAAGACCCCGTCTTAAAGCAAACAAAAAGTCAAGATCCCCTATCCCAAGGATGTGAGAATTGTGCCTCCCTGTGGTGTCCTCAGGGTTAGAATGCTTGGAGCATGGCAGCCAATCAGACGTCAGTGGGCAGCAAATTGGACATCAGTGGTGCACTTCCATTCAGCTTTTTGAAAGGAAGAGTTATTTTTTGTTTTGCTTCCTTTTCTCAAAGTCCAAAACTGTGTTTTTATTTTCAAGGAACAAAATGTTTAGGCCTCAAGGACTCACACCACGAAAAGCCTGAATTCCTTCTGGTTCCAGCTCCAGAGGATCCAGGGCCTTCATTCTTCTAGTCTCCACTGACAGCCGCACACACAGGCACATACACACAGAGACATAAGCTTAAATAAAAGCAGGGATCATAGGGACTTTGAGCCAAGGCCGTGGTTGGTACAGGCAAGGACGGAAAGTTAGTCCCTTGGAGACTGGTCAGATGAGCCTAGGGCTGAGGGTGGAGAGATGTGCGATTGCAGAGTGGGCGTCTGGCAGGCTTCAGCAACTGAAGAGAAGGTGCCTGCCTCTGCATGTTCTTCATGCAGGTGCCAGGTTTCTTTCTGGGAGACATAGCTAACAGACAGCAGACGCTCAGTGGAGGAAGCTTTAGCATGCTAGGTCTTAGTGCTGGAAGAGGTTTGAAGAAGGTGCTAACATTTTCCTTTGTCTTGTGTTTGCTCTTTCCTGGCAGGTCCACAGGTTCCTGGAAGAGGAAGTGTACCCCCTGCTGAAGCCCTATGGAGATGAGCTGGCCCTGAGAGCAGAGCTGTGTCTGTAGAGCAGGAGGGAGTTAAGGAAAGCTGATGAGCTTGCTGACCACAGTGTGAACAGTTAATACTGCATGTGGTGGCACACACTCTGGAGGCAGAGGCAGATGGGTCTCTGGGTTCAATCAAGGCCAGCCTGGTCTACAAAGCAAGTTCCAGGACAGCCAGGGCTACACAGAGAAACCCTGTCTCAATAAACAAACAAACAAAAAGAATGTACGTTAAATTCTGTTGCTTGGGGTTCACAACAGACAGTCATGCATTCTTGTTTTCTCCAGTCTTGTTGAGACAGGGTCTCACTATGTATCACTGGCTGGCCTGCAACACAGAACTCTCCCTCACTTCCCCAATGGCAGGATTAAATGTGTGCCCCACTATGCCTGGCTCTGTTCATGTTTTACAGCAACATCTTACAGAACAATGTAGCTCATACTTTCAAGATGCCTCAAGTCTGCAGTGTTTCCTCACTTACAGTGAGATTGTGTCACCATAGACCTTTCATAAGCTAAAACATGAGTTCAGTTTACCTACCAAACATTATTATGTGCTCATAACACTGACAGTAACTTTTGGTCAGAAAAGATGGCCTAACAAACCTGGTTAGTAATATAGTCAAGTGCCTAGTGTCGTTTACTGTCCTCTGCAGGCACACTGCCACACACTAGGCTAGACTCTCCTGTAGTCCTTTTCAAGTATTTACCTGATTGTAAAGTAGCAAGAAATTCTTGATCCCCGTGGGAATGGGTTTAAGTCAAAAAAATCACGTGATTCTGAATCCATGATTCAGAATCATCAGATCCCTTGATTTCAATTCTTTTCACCCAGGTTAAATAATGACATTTATAGCTCAGGAGCAGGAAAAGATGGATATTGTTGGGTTCCCTTCAGTTCCGGTTGTACCTATTCCATTTTTTACAGAGGTTTGCTTCTCGGGGCCATGTTAACTGGGTAATTGATTGCATTATGGGACCTCCCAGTCTCTTACCCTTGTTAAGTAGATTGGTAGCTGTTCAGACAAGCCAGTCAAAGGGTGAAATATGAAAAGACAAGCCGGAAGGGGAGCATTAGCCTTGCCTCAGGCTATATTTTCGGTGTGTATGAAAAGGAAGGGCTGGCAAGATGGCTCAGCTAGTAAAGAGGTGAAGGGGGCAAACAGACTCCACAAACTTGTTCTCTGACCTCCACTAATAGTAAAATGGTTTAAGTGAGAAAAGCTGCTGTGGGAGCACACAGTTTTAATACCAGTACTCAGGAGGCAGAAGCAGCCAGAAACACCAGAACCCTCAGACCTGAGGACAGCGCTTCACCTCCCAACCAGGTCCCTGTCATGTGACCACAGCACCCCATGGAGAGGACCCTAACAGTCATGTAGGGGCCAAGAAGCCCCTCCACATGTAGATGAGGCATCCTTAACATCTCAGACCAAGCCAATAAAAAGCATCTGCTCTTAGGTTCCAACCCACCCCAAAATTTCTATAAGACCCTGTCCACAAGGAATAAAGGCATGGGATTGTCTCACCAAAGGTCATCTGGGAGTGTCTGCCATAGAAGAGCTGTAACTCTTGGGAAGGTTGTTCTCTCCGGAAGCTTTCACCACTGGAAGCTGTCTGAGCCTACCATGGTCATTAGGTGGCCCCAACCTTGGCTCCGAGTCCCTCTCCTCTGAGTAGCCTCCTGATGCTCTAGAGTAGCAGCAGCCTCTGAAGAGCGACTCTCCCTCCCCTTCAGAATGGGCAACACTTTGGCCACTCCTGCCTGACCAGAGCTCAGTAGATCTCCACAGATAGCGTCCGTTACACAGACCAGTATACACAGTGAGTTTGAGGCCAGTCCAGAGACCTTCCCACAAAATAGACACGAAGATTTTGTTGATAAGATTTTTAGTTGACAAGAACTAGGAGAATTAACCAACTTGGTAACAGCTGAAATTTCATCTGACAAGGATAAATGTAAACAAACCTTAAATTCAGTAGGAGCCAGAGCTAAGTTTTGGGAAACATGGAAGTGGTGTCCTGAAAGGTCACCTGATAATATGCCACACCCAGTATTATGTTCAATCTAGGTTAGGGCCAAAGAGAAACATCAAACTTTAAGACCCCAGTGTCTTTACGTCTTAATGTATGTGGACTTCTCCATGCCAGCCTTGAAATGGTACCTTAGCCTCCAGGGTGCAGTGACGATAGGTGCACTGTTTAATAGAAGACTGGTATCATGGGCTATTGTCTAGCAAGAAAAACTTGAGTGTGACCTACAACTCGTCTGAGAAGGAGCTAGAAGACAATGTCAGGAGTGTTTGAAGGAGGAAGTCTGGGCCTCTTCCAGTTGTGCTCTTATGTATCCAGAATCTCAACTTGCCTTGATATCCCAGCACTTAGGAGGCTGAGGCAGGAGGATTGCCATGGGAATAATTCCAGACCACATAAATTACAGATTGAGATAGTCAGTGTTTTTAAAAAAAAAAACAATTTCAGTGGCACTCTGCTGGTCTTAGTCCTCTTTCAGTAAAGGAGGCCTGCAACAAAAGCCAGAGGTGAGGCGTGTCTGTTGGAAGGGAATAAGGCAGCTTTCAAAACAAAGTCTTGGTGCAGTTCAAGAGCAACAAACATGAACCATAGAGTCATGCTCAGCTCTTCAGGAAAATGCATTTATTTGTACATCTGTGGATGATGGGTGTTAGTGATTGACACTTGGTGTCTTCTTTCTTTTTCTTTTTTTTTTTTTTTTTTTTTTTTTTCTTTTTTGTATTTCAAGATGGTCTGACTGTCCTGGCACTCACTCTATACCAGGCTGGCCTTGACCTCAGAGATCCACCTGCCTCTGCCTTTGCCTCTGCCTCCTAAGTGTTGGAATTAAGGGCTTCACATTGGTATCCACATCCCTTCCCCACCTTGTTTTTGAGACAGTCTCATTGAACCCAGTACTTGTCATTTCCACTAGTAAGTCTCAGTCTAGTAAGTCTCCAGGATCTCCTATCCCCACCTTCCCCTGGTCCTGGCATCTCTAAGTGCACACTGCTGTGCCTGACTCTTTTGTGGGTACTGAGAGTCAAAATGCATGTCTTTGTGCTTGCATAGTGTGAGGGTCTCTGCAAACAGTACAGCCAACAGTGTTGATCCATGTGAGGTGAGAACAAGTCCAATAAGTCCATCCAGGCGGGCATGGCTCAGCTGGTATTGGTTCAGGCTTTTCGAATCTGACACCAGGCGGTTAACTTAGGCATGTTTAAATACAGCACAAGTTGGGAAAAGTTTCTTGGTGATAAATAAGTCAGTCCTATGTACACAATAAAGTTTAAGGCATGACTAAGCTCTTTGTGAAGTACATATGAAATCCTAAGGATCTGGGGCAGGATCTGGTATCTCAATCATACAAATAGTGCAAAGGTCACCAGGCTACAAAACACCTCTAGTCCTGCTGGTAAAGTGCATTCGGCTTCTCCCATATAGATGGGTTCTATAGATTGACTGAGGAACAGGCTATTAGACACATCCAGCCCCAGTCTCCTGGGCAGAAAACAGGTCTTAGGGTTTACTGCTGTGAACAGACACCATGACCACGGCAGCTCTTATAAGGACAACATTTCATTGGGGCTGGCTTACAGGTTCAGAGGTTCAGTCCATTATCCTCAAAGTGGGAGCATGGCAGCATCCAGGCAGGCACGATGCAGGAGGAGCTGAGAGTTCTACATCTTCATCTGAAGGCTGCTAGCAGAATACTGGCTTCCAGGCAGCTAAGTCTTAAAACCCAAACCCACAGTGACATACCTACTCCAACAAGGCCACACCTATTCCAATGGGGCCACAGCTTCTAATAGTGCCACTCCTTGGGCCAAGCATATACCAACCATCACAACAGGCTACTCATCTTTCTTCTGAAGAGACAGCTCTGTATAACATTCCTGCTTTCTCTGGTGCATATCTCTGAGCACAAGGACCTCTCCTTCCCCATCAGCATAGCAAGTACTTTACCTGTTAGGCTGTGTGCTCAGCTTTCCCGCCTACTGAGACAGTCTGTTTAAACCTGGAGTTCACTGATGGGGCTAAAGTAGACGTGGATGCCCTAGAAGCCCAGGGGTCCTCCTCCTGGTCCCTTCTCCCTAGGACTATAGCCACCATGTCTGTCTTTTTATGTGGGGTTGGATACTCGAACCTCAGGTCCATGTGTTTGTCAGGCATCCTGCCAAATGAGCCATCTCTCCAGCCCAGAAAAAATGTATTTTGTAAACCTATTGAACATCATATTCCGCCTTCCTTTTACCCCACGCCCCACCCCACTTCTCCCCCTTGAAGGTTTCACTGTTGCTCAGGCAAGTCTCCAGGTTTTATGCTCAACTGACCCTGCCCCAGGTCCCTCAGTAGTCGGGACTACTTGTGTACATTACCACCCAAGGCTTCCTCTAAAAGAACCTGAAGGAAGCGCTGTAATCTGGCTAATCAGCCTGCTTGGGCTACAAGACACGTTGAAAGCCACCCTGGGTAACCTAGCAAAAAAAGCAAGATGACAGGCTGTAGCTTAGTTGGCAGAGTGTCTAGTAAGCCAGAAGTCCTGGCTTGATCCCCCAACACAGCATAAACTGGGCCTGGTGGGACACGTGCGATCCTGACACTCAGCTTGAATTACAAGGGACTTTGTCTCAAAAGGGGGTGTGGTGGGGGTGGGGGACATGTAAGATAGCTCAGAGGTGAAGGAACTTGTTACCAAGCCTGACAACCTAGGTTTGATCCCCAGGATTTACATAAAGGAAGGCTTGGACCTCCATGTGCATACCCTGGCACACATACACACAAATACACACACATCATTGGCACAAAATAGATAAAATATAAAAATAATAATAATAAAAAGATTGGACACTGGCTATGGCTATGGTAGTACATGACATTAGCCGGGCTGATTCACATCTGCTCTGAGTAAGGTAGTAATGGCTACTGTGCTTGGAGAACAGCATTTCGCAGCAGTCACTGTAGCGTGTATTTTAAGATACTGCAATTCACATACATTACGTACAAGATATGACCTTTACTGCAGATGTAGTCTAGTGGACGGACATTTTTACCTTGTAAGTTTAGCTAGTTCTGACTGGAGACGTCAATTAGAATTTTGTTTCTCCGCTGGGAATCTGGTGGGACAAATTACC
Source organism: Rhabdomys pumilio (assembly GCA_030674055.1). NCBI lineage: Eukaryota > Metazoa > Chordata > Mammalia > Rodentia > Muridae > Rhabdomys > Rhabdomys pumilio. The sequence continues at coordinate 21,610,374 of JANHMN010000012.1, read as the reverse complement.
TTGTAAGTGCTGTGTACAGAGAAATTCTGATAAGCCAACTTTAAAGAAATTTAAACACTCACTTTGTGGCTCTGGCTATCTGACCTCTCTGTGTAGACCAAGGCCGGTCTCAAACTCATAGAGATCCCCCTACCCCTGCCTCCCTAGTGTAAGTGCCAAGTGCTGGAACAAAAAGCTGATAAGCCAGTTTTCTGAAGGAAAGAGTTTCTCGGTGAGTGGGTGGTGGTTTGCATTCATGGAAAGTCTCAACTCTATCCAGGGTGGTGTATACATAGACATCTAGAGTCCAAACTCCTGGGAGGTGGAAGTAGGAGGATCAGAAGTTTTCAAACTGTAGACTAAGCCTGCCTGAGATACATGAGATTCCTTCCCAAAACAAAAAGGGCTAGTGAGATGGCCCTGTGGACACAGGAGCTTGCAGCCAAGCTTAGCGTGAGTTTGCTTTTTTGATTCCACCTGGTGGAAGAAGAGAAGACTCAGGCACATTGTCATCAGACTGCTACAGGCACGCTATGGCCCGCAACCCCTCCCCGCAACATAGACTGAAATATATAGGGAGAATATATATGAAAAAATAAATGGATCATACCTAACAAAAAGTTAAGTGTGGGGTATGGGTTGGGGGAAGAGATGTTTCATAAAGCTGCCGCTCAGTTTCCCTGCCCCCGCCCCATGTACTCACCTTTCACTGCGGTGGTTTGAGGACACTGGGATATATATATATATATATATATATATCCATATATCCATGTAGTTGGTGGGAATTGAACAACCCAGGTCCTCTGGAGGAGTAGCCAGTGCCCTTAACCACTGAGCCATTTCTCTAGACCCTGAAATAAATAAAATTATAAATGCCTAAATGGAAAAGAAAAGTCCTACTTCAAGAAGCTGAGCTACATTTCTGGCTATAATTTCAAAGCCATCACAGGAGATGAGGCCATCTGTCTGTCACTACTAGGACAAAGGTTACATAAGAATCTAAGAATTACTTCAGAGCCCTTCATTCTTAATCTTCACAAGAGAATCCCTGAAAAAATAGATGGATCATACCCAGCAGTAAAGTTACATGTGGGTTGGGGGAAGAGATGTTTCATAAAGCTGCCCCTCGGTTTCCCCGCCCCCGCCCACGTACTCGCCTTTTACTGCTGTGGTTGGAGGGCACTGGGAAATGGTCTTTTGAACTTCTGACTGTAATACCTCAAACATACTTTTAAATTTTAATAAGGCAGCTGTCTTTAAAATGTTCTAATTAGGATAGTGCTGTGATACAAGATAAATACAATATGTCTGAAATGTAATGCAAAATCCAGACAAGGTAAGATTTTAAGCCATAGTTCATTAGGTAAATGAGTTGCTTATCCCCCAAGGACAAAAAGAGAATAACAGACTTTTTTTTTTTTTTTTTTTTTTTTTTGCTTCTAAAAATGTTCATTTCAAAAACTATGGTGACACACGCCTATGAATGATCTCTGCATGCAGGAGAGTAGCAGGAGGATGAGAAGTTGAAGGTTATCCTTGGGTACATAAGAGAGTTTGAGGCCAGCCTGGGTTACATGAGACCTAGACACACGCACGCATGCACACACGCACACACGCACGCACGCACGCATGCACACACACAAGCGCACGCACACACACACACACACACACACACACACACACCCCACATTCTTTTCTAGCTTGGCTTGTGATCTCAGCACTTGGGAGAGCTGAGGCAGGAGGATAGTAAATTCAAGCTGCATACTAAAGCTCAGGCTCAACAAACAAACGACTTCCTTTCTTTTGTGATGGCCTAGGAGAAATATACATTTTGTTGTTGTTGTTGTTTCAAGACAGGGTTTCTCTGTATAGCTCTGGCTGTCCTGCAACTTACTCTATTGACCAAGCTGGCCTCAAACTCAGAGATCTGCCTGCTTCTGGTCCTGAGTGCTGGGATTAAAGGCTTAACCAACATGCCCAACTTCTGTCTGCTCTTGAAATGGCACAATTTTTTGATTCAAAGAACTCTGTGACAGTGTTTGGATTTAGCTGGTGAAGCTTCTCCTATTTACTCTGTACCATGAGGCAGGTGCCAGTTTTCTCATGCACACGTGCGGCTTGGCTGAATTATGTCAATACACAAGGTCCCATCTTATATGTATTTGACATTGCTAAAATTGAGGGGAGCCTTGCCCTGGGTACTGACTTTCCTAGGAGCATTAAACAGTTTTTCATTTGCTTGTTTTTTTTCCTCCTGTTTCTGACTAATGTAGTCTAAACATATTTGTGCAGTTCTTATGCAGCATTTTGAAATAAGAAATGTTTCATAAGCCAGACTTAATGGCACACCCCTTTAACCTCAGCAACTTGGAAGCAAAGGCAAGTGACTTCTGGGAGATTGAGACCACCCTGGTCTACACAGGTCAGCAAGGGTATGTGAAGAGACCATGTCTAAAACACAAAAACTGAGGGGCTAGAGAGTTGGCTCAGCGATTAAGAGCTCTTGTTGCTCTTACAGAGAAACTGAGTTCAATTCCAGTGTCCACGTGGTGACTCAGAACCATCTGTAACTCCAGTTCGAAGGAGCTTGAGGCCTTTTTCTGACTTCCCCAAGCACCAGGCACATACATGGTACATACACACTCATGCAGGCAAAGCAAAATACACATAAAATAAAATGCATGCATCTTTCAATTGTTAATGTGTGTGTTGGGGATGAGTCAAACACAAAATGCTGCTGTGACTGGAAAGACAAACAGACTTCTTAGATAATTAATTCAGATTCCATTTTTACTACTTACTGGCTCTTGCTGTTTCAATCAGTCCTTCTCTAAATGCTTTCGTCATGAAATCAGCCACGCCTGTTTGCTAACAGCCACAGTGGTGGGGCTTTTTGACTGCTGGCATTCCCTCATAGAAGGGGCTGAAGAGGGCAGGTGTTCCCTGACTTGAGATTACAGCTGCTCCTCACAGCCATTTGGAGGCAATTCTACCCTAATTGCACATGGCCTCAAAATCTCCGGGTGTGTCAGATCACATATGCTTCGGGAAGTTGAGAGAGGCTCCATCTCCTGAGCTGTGGGGAAGCCATATTCTATTTTGGGTGAAGTCGGCAGTATGGCTGCTTTGTGGTTGCCCATGCTCCTGTATGCCATCTACCATCTATGCTTCGTCCGTAAGCCTAACGGACTCATTGGCTCTCCAGGTTGACTTTGCTGAGATGGTACTTTAATTCTTCACTGGGGCCTTATGAGGTCTAATAGATATTTAAGTCTCTCTGGGAAGGAACTTTTGAAACAAACGGGAATGATAACACTCGCTCTGTGTTCAGCTCACTCTTGTGCTTGGGTGATGTGAGGAACCTGCTAAGGCGCTTTTTAAACCACATATTGTACAGCCATGCTGTACATGACTGACTCCACCTTGAGTTTTGTAGGCTCTGCTTCATTCATCTGGGCACAACTGCAAACCAACACTAGGAACAGGTGTTGGTGGCAGTCAGTGTTTTTCTCAGATTTGGCTGAGTCCCTTTAATGCTGTTGAAGCTGTTAAGAGTCTTTCTGAAATGAGGGAAGGGGTGTTTGAAACTAGATTCCTTGTCAGCAGTGACCGTATCAGCTGTCCTCTTTCTGGATTGTTCTTTGGTACTGTGTTTAAATGTTTCCCATACACATTGAGTTCTCACAGAAACCTTAAGTTCCGGGTTTCCATGGATGCACAAAATGTAAAGAGTGACTCAAAAGCAGGCCCTCAGGTTCTACACACTGCTTCCTTCTTAGTCATGACCTCAAGCAATTAGTGCTTTCCCCAGGGCCTGTGACTGATGGAAAACTAGATTAACCTGGTCTAGAAGCCAGTTCTATGAGCCTGAAAGAGAAGACCGTTTTCTGGACTTGTGCACTGACCCCATCCTGACTGCTCCAAAACAACCTTGATTTGCTTGCATCACAGACCTGGTGCCTGAGGTATCTCCAAAAGGAGGCCTGAAACCTGGAGTGGGTCTTTCCGCGAAACTACAGTCCCCAGCATGCCCCGCGGCCGCCGGCTCTGCGGCCCGCGCGTGCGCACAAGGGCCGCTGCGCGCTGACTGGGAGCCAGCCCTTAGCCGGACCTGCTGAGGTGCTGAGGTGGCCGCGAGACAGGTGAGCGGGGCGCGAGTCTCCGAGCGAGGCGGACGCTCACCTGTCCCTTGGGTGGAGGCCGCGGAGTGCGGGCTGAGGGGAAGGCGGCGGGGAAGGCGCCGCCTCAGGCGGGGGCGGCGAGCTGCTGCGGCGCGACTGCTCCCACGGCGACCCGGGACGCGCGTGACAGACCCACCCCCTCTGGCGGCTCCCGACGACCCGGAGGAACTGCGCCTGACGCAGGACTCCTGTCTGTGAAGTAGGGCAGCGCCGGCGTCTCGGCAGATGGCAACTCTTCCTCAGAGCCGACTTGGCTGCTTTCATTTAAGACTCAGGTTCAGCGTCTAGGCCAAGTCTGAGCGCGCTGCAGTGTGTTAGCATCGGGGAAACTGAGGCGGACATGTAGGCAGGATGCCTCGTGTGCTTCCGGTTACAGTTGCTGAAATTACTCTGAGATTTAGGTGTGGAGCCTGACTGCTTTAATATGGCAGTAATAGGAAATACAGATGCTTTAAAGTTTCTTTTTCAGTGATAGATTGTGTCGTGTCTTCCCTTCTCATGCTGCATATGAAATTTATGATGGGCCATGGTGGGTTTGTTTTTCTTTTTGTTTAGGTTTTGTTGTTGGTTTTTGGGTTTTGTGGGATATTTAGAGATGGGGGGGCGGGGATAATGTATTATCTATCTATCTATCTATCTATCTATCTATCTCTCTCTTTAAAATAAATCTTTCTAGGAAATTCGTGTTTGTCTGTAGCCCAGGCTGGCCTCAAACTCAGAGATCTGCTTGCCTCTGCTCTCCAAGTGCTGGAACTAAAGGTGTGCACTCTCAAGCCTCCAAATTCAAATTTTTAACTGGACTAATTTTCAGTTTCATCCTTTTTATTTGTAGCTTTTGTATCTGTGCCGGTGACTAAGTTTTAAGGTACACACATTTCCTAGTTCTTTTCTCCCTTATCCCTTTGTTAGCCTCCAGTTCTCTTCTGACGCCAAGCATTAATTATTCTGTTCCCCATGACCTATTTGTGTGCTGCTGCTGTTGTTGTTGATAATCCCATATGGAAGCCAGGGCCTCCCTCTACTACTTTGCTGTCCCCAGACCCTTAATGTAGCTTTTTCATCATTATTTCATCTTGGTTTTTTGTTTGATTGGTTTAAACTCTTCGGATTTATTTTTTAACTCCCCCCAACCCGTGTGTGTGTGTGTGTGTGTGTGTGTGTGTGTGTGTGTGTGTGTGTG
>JANHMN010000012.1:21506036-21605024 GCA_030674055.1 Rhabdomys pumilio | reverse complement strand
TGTGTGTGTGTGTGTGTGTGTGTGTGTGTGTGTGTGTGTGTGTGTGTTCACGAGTGCATGTAGGTACCTGCAAAGGTCAGCACATGGCTTTAGATCCCCTGGAGCTACAGCAGCGGTAAGACTGTTACCGGTTCTGGGAACCAAATTTGGGTTCTCTGCTAGAGCAGTATTCGTTCTCAACCTTGGAGCGATGGCTCCACCCTCTGATTGTTGCTGTTGTTGTTTGTCTCTAGCTAGTCTGGAGCTTTCTGTGTAGACCAGGCTGGCCTTCAGTGATCTTCTCTGTCTCCTAGATATTGGGATTAAAGCATGTGTCAACACACCCAAGCGTCTGTCCTTTTTAACCACAGATGTGTGTGGTCTCTGGGAGAGGGGAGGTGTTTTGGCTGGCAGATGTGACCCATGAATCAACATTAATTTAATAAGAATGTGGAGAGTTCTGGATGTGGCTTGGGTGGAGGGCTGGTTTACAATGGTGAGACCTTTTGTTTAGTTACTAGCAAGAAGGTTGTGAACATGTAGTTGCTGCCACATAAAAATGCATTCACCCTCTTTCTTTGTGAATTTGGGAAGTTGTCACATTGACAGAAGGATGAACTGGGGTAGTGTGTCATGGAAATGAGGGAAGTTCTGAGAAAGCGACTCGGGAGACCATCTCTGCTGTTACACGACTGTCTTCTGGAGTGGCTGCAAGAGCATCCGACTGGCTCTGAGTCAGGCAGAATGTTCTGTTTGTGTTTTCTCCTTATCTCTTCTTTGTTATCAATGAAGATGTGGCAGAAGCCCAAAACCCTGTAGATTTGGTGACTTAACATCAGCTTCATCAGCGTGTTCTCCAGACTCTGCCTGTTACTCAGCTGGTAACAGCAGTAATTTTCCACAGCAGCCGTTCCTGGGCTCAGACTGCCATAAGGAAGTGGGGGTAGCACAGAGGGTGGTACACAGAAGTAAGATCCTGTTCGTCACATATAACACAAACTTGGACAGGAAATCCGGACAGGACATCTAGGTGGAGAAGTTAGACACGGCAGTGTGGCTTCTGTTTGCAGGAATATCACTGAATCTCTTTTCCCTGATAAACACTGTAACTGTCGCAGTCAACTGTAGGTTTATTGTACTTTACATATGTGTAAATAAGGTTAAGTGATTTTCATACAAACACCGTGACACAGCCATCTTCTAGTCAACTCTGTCTAGTTTGAAAACCCTGTTTTTCCCCCTCTCCCATAATGCTTGCTGAGTAGCCTAGAACCCAGGATCTTCCTGCCTCTACTTTCCAAGTGCTGAGATACAAATGTGTACCACCACTTCTCTTTTGATAGTGTTTATATTGTCCTATCAACAAGTATAGTTAAGCTGGAGAGATGGCTCAGCAGTTAAGAGCGCTGGCTGCTCTTCCAGAGGTCCTGAGTTCAATTGCCATCACCGCATGGTAGATCACAACCATCTATAGTGAAATCTTGGGCCCTCTTCTGGCATGCAGGTGTACGTGCAGATACTTGTATATTAAATAAAAGACTCTTTAAAAACAAAACCAAAAACAAGTATATTCAAAGTGTTGGGATTGTGGCTTAATTACTTTCTATGTACAAGACCCTATGTTCAGTACCAGCTCCACAAAACAACAAAAGCAAGTATGTTTACGTCTTTCCTCATTCTTATTCCCACTCCTTCCTTTTAATGTCGTGCCTGGAGTCAAACCTAGGGACTCCTGTATGGTAGGCAAGCTCTACCATTGAGTTATGCTCTCGGGGCAAGCTTCCCAATTTCCTTTTTTGGAGACAAAGTTTCTCTTTTATATAGCTCTGGCTGTCCTGAAACTTGATCTGTAGATGAGGCTGGCCTGGAACTCAGCCTCTGCCTCCCCCGTGCTGAGATCAAAGGTGTGCACCACCACACCAGGCTCATTTTCTTCTTATATTTGTCCTTAAAAAGCAGATTCTGGGCCTGGGGATATAGCTCAGTTTATAGGTTGGTTGTCTAGTATGAACAAAACCCTGTACTTGATCTTTAGCACCACATATGGTGCTAAGATATGGTGGTATCTGCCTGTAATCCCAGTGGAGGCAGAGGGATCAGTTCAGTCATCCTCAGTTACATAGATAGTTCAAGGTCATCCAGGGATACATGAATTTGTCTCAAAAGTGGAGTTAAGATTCTGCTCTCTTTTATTTACTCCTTAGTGTAATACAATCTGGCTTTCCCCTTCATGAACTTCATTTGAGTATTCATGAACTATATTGAATATCTACTGTGTATTCCACCTTCTGTAAGTTTTGCCTTGAGACTTTAGGAAAAGAAGTCGGAAATTGTCAGTATTGTATGTTAAATGCTTACATCATAGTCTTTAGTCTTGGGAATTGGGGAAAGATGCTGGACTACTAACAGAGAAACGATTTCTTACTCTAGAAGTAGTGTTAGCCTGCATGTGTGGCTCTATTCTTTCAGGGAGAATCTTATCCCCAGCCCCCTCCAGTGAGAAGTGATATGGTTGAAAGATAAAGTTCAGACTCTTGAGTCTGACAGACTAGGACCTGAGCCACAAATGCGCCTTTGTGATACCAGCTTTTAGTGTAAGCTCTTGGAAAGTAGGGCCTTTGTCTTATTCACCACCTTACCTCTCTAGATCAACAGTAGGTGAGTGGTATCTCGGAGGCTAAATGCCTTATGAGATTGTTGTGCTTAACATGGTAGAGATGGGTGCTAGTTTTAGTAGCATGTGACTAAATAATGAGGCTACATTTTCTGCTGTTTTAACAGCACTGTTTTTTTTTGAATATTACATATATAATAAATCACTCCTCTTTTGAAAATGTAGGGTCATTGCCTTATCACCATTCACAAATGAAGCATTCACCTCTCTAGTAGGCACAGTTAGCTATTATCTGTGTCTTCTAACATGGTATCTGTCTTCTGGTTATATTCATATTCCTATCTGTCTGTCCTTCCTTTCTTTCTTCCTTTCTTTCTTTCTTTCTTTCTTTCTTTTTTCTGAAACAGGTTTTAACTGTGTAACTCTAATTGACCTGGAACTCATTCTGTAGACCAGACTGGCCTTAAACTCAGAGATTCACCTGCCTCTGCCTCCTGAGTGCTGGGAATAAAGGCATGTGCAGCAATTACTTGGCTCGCTCTTTCTCTCTCTCTCTCTCTCTCTCTCTCTCTCTCTCTCTCTCTTTTTCTTTCTTTTTTTTTTTTTACAGGAGTCTCCATATAACTCTAGCTGGCCTGGAACTTGCCATGTAGACCAGGCTGGCTTTAAACTCACAGAAGTACATTGCCCCTACCCCCTGAGTGCTGAGATTAAAGGCATGTGTTTTTACTCCAGCTCTACATTTTCTGCATGTTAAAGGATTTGTTTTATACAGTCTATATTTGTGAGATTCTGTTTGTTTGAGACAGGGTCTCTTGTAGCTGAGGCTGGCCTCAAAGCAACTGTACAGCTAAGAGTGGTGTTAAAAGGTCCTGCCTTTGTCTTCTAGGTGCAGAAATCACCGGTGTATGTCACTATGGCTGGCTATATTTATGTGTGTTTTGTTGTTTGTTTTAGATATGGTCTTGTTATATAGCCCAGGCCAGCCTTGAACTCAAGATCCTCCTGCTTTTGCCTCCTGAGGACTAGGACTACAGGTGTATGCCATCTCTGAGCCGAGCTCTTTATTTGTAGTTTTCTCTAATGATATGTGTTTTAGGTTAGCTTCTTTTGACTCTTCGGTTAGCTTTCATTAGATGGATTCTCAATAAGATCAATATGAAAACTGAAATTGAAAGCACTAATTAATCACCAGAAGTTTCATTCTTTTTTTTTTTTTTTTTTTGGTTTTTCGAGACAGGGTTTCTCTGTGTAGCCCTGGCTGTCCTGGAACTCACTCTGTAGACCAGGCTGGCCTCGAACCCAGAAATCCGCCTGCCTCTGCCTCCCAAGTGCTGGGATTAAAGGCGTGCGCCACCACTGCCCGGTGCAATTAGGGTTTAAATGAAAATATTTTTCTCTTAACAAAATAACATGGGCATTCCCGGCCGTTTCTAGATGTATAGTTAGCCTTCTAGCCAACATTCTAAAGACAGGAAACAGCAGCTCATGCCCACTTCTTATGTTTGAGTTCCATGGGTAAATATCCTTAACTTGTATGACTTGAGAATAAGGTTAAAGTCCAGCACTACTTGCATCCCTTCTCTTTCAGTTCCTCCTGCTTCTCCTTTTTGAGGCAGTATCATCTGTAGTTCAGATGCCCTCCACATTGCTGTACAGGGTGGGTGAGCTGACTCAGAAGGTGCAGGCCTGATGAGCTGAGTTTGGTTCCACGTAAAGGAGACAACTGAGTTTTCCTTTTACCTCCACAGAAGCATGTGCTATGCTGTGGTTATACACTGGCCCCACCATGCCTCTCTTTATCCTGGTTTTTCTTTTTTTTCTTCTTTTTTTCTTTCTTTCTTTCTTCTTCTTCTTCTTCTTCTTTTTTTTTTTTTTTTTTTTTTTGGGTTTTGGTTTTTCGAGACAGGGTTTCTCTGTGTAGCCCTGGCTGTCCTGGAACTCACTCTGTAGACCAGGCTGGCCTTGAACTCAGAAATCCGCCTGCCTCTGCCTCCCAAGTGCTGGGATCAAAGGCGTGCACCCACCACCACTGCCCAGCTATCCTGGTTTTTCTTTGGCAGCAAACTCTTGCTCTTCTCCCAAGATCTTTGGCTAGCTGGCTGGCTTTCTTTCTTTCTTTCTTTCTTTCTTCCTTCCTTCCTTCCTTCCTTCCTTCCTTCCTTCCTTCCTTTTTCTTCCTTCCTTCCTCCCTCCCTTCCTTCCTTCCTCCCTTTTTTCTTTCTTTTTTCCTCCTCTTTTTCTTTCTCCTCCTTTTTTTTGTTTGTTTGTTTGTTTTGGCTTTTTTTTGAGACAGGTTTTCTCTGTGTAACCCTGGCTATCCTGGAACTCACTCTGTAGCCCAGACTAGCCTCAAACTCAGAGGTCTGCCTGCTTCTGCCTCTCTCCCTCTGCTCTCTGGCCTCTGGCCTCTGGCTCCCATGTGCCACTGTTGCCTGGTTTGCTTGGTATTCCTTAACCGAGTGACTTCTGCTCTGTAGTTTACATATGCATAACTCATTTACTGTGGCCTGTATTAAGCTCCCTTGTCTATTTACCATTCTTTGGGGTTTTCACTTACTAAGTCAATAGGTGTTTTTTTCAGTGCCTGTTTTTCCCAAGTTCTTCACTGTAGTCTCTGGTGGCTCACATATGTACTGCCAGCACTTTACTGGGAAACTGAGGCAGACTGCTATGAATCTGAGGGCACTCTGGCTACAATATGAGACGTTAATTTTTTAAATTATTTTTATTTTATGTGTATGGGTGTTTTGTTTACATGTATGTCTATATACCAAGTGCAAGTTTGGTATCCTCAGAGGCCAGGAGAAGGGTATTACATCCCCTGGTACTGGAGTTATATACAGACAGTTATGAGCTACTATGTAGGTGGTGGGGATTAAGTCCAGATTTTCTGGAAGAATAATCAGTACTCATTTCTTTTTTTAGAAAAATATTTCTTTTTTTTTTGTTGTTTTTAAGATTTACTTATATATTTTATGTATATGAGTGCTCTGTCTTTATGTAAATATGTAGGTATATTTACATAAATTTAAATCAGAAGAGAGAATCAGATCCCATTATAGATGGTTGTGAGCCACTATGTGGTTTACAGGAACTGAACTCAGGACCTCTGGAAGAATAACTACGAATCTGTCTCTCCAGTATTTTTTGTTTGTTTGGTTGGTTTTTTGTTTTTTCAAGACAGGGTTTTTCTGTGTAGCCCTGGCTGTCCTGGCACTCACTCTGTAGACCAGGCTGGCCTCGAACTCAGAAATCTACCTGCCTCTGCCTCCCAAGTGCTGGGATTAAAGGCGTGCGCCACCACCGCCTGGCCAGTATTCTTTTTTTTAAATTAAAAAACTATTTTATATGTATGGATATTTTGTCTGCATATGTTTATATACCATGTGCATGAGAGGCCAGAAGAAACGTTTAATCCTGTGGAACTGGACTTACAGATAGTTATGAGTCCTGTGTGAGTGCAGGGACTCAAATTCAGCTCCTCTGGAAGAACAGTTAATACTCTTAAACTCCAAGCCATCTCTCCAGACTCTACAGTGTGAAATTCTGTCTCAGCTCTACTCCATCCTTAAAAGTTTCTTACATGTCTTGGGTGTTGATGTTGGGTGCCGTCTGGATCTTACCCTATATGATTGGCCCAGAATGTGACCATTCCATGACCTTACCTAAGTCATAGTGTGGTAGATGTGTATAAGAACTAACATCTCATGGAAATTGGAGAAAGTGCATGGCTTTTTTATAATAAAACCTTGGGTGCCACATAGTGTTAGTTCTGCAATATTCTCAAGGTTGAAATTGTCACAGAAGTTTCCTTCATGTCAAGAGGAGGGGACTTAAAAACTCCACCGCTCAATGAGGAGGACTGTCATTGTTACATGTTAAGAAGATGTGGGATAGGCATGTATTAGCCCATCTTTAGAAAATAGGGTTTCTATCGAGCATGATGGCACAAGCCTTTAATCCTAGCACTCGGGAGGCTGATATCTGTGAGTTCAAGGTTGGTCTCATCTACAAAGTGAGTTCCAAGACAGCCAGGACTATTAAACAGAGAAACCCTATCTTGGGGGTAAAAAACCCACACAAAGAAAATAGAGTTTCCATGTCAGATATGTGGTAGAATTTTAGTTCTGCTTTGCTTTGGTGTTTGGGATTAAAGCGAGGGTCTTGGGCATGGTGCTAGAGCTGGTAAGTACATTTTCACTTATTCTGCAGGTACTCGGATACTTTTCTATCCTAATTGTACTGATAGGAGAGCTAAGGTTAGACAAGAATTCTGGCACAAGCCTTTAATCCCAGCATTTGGGAGGCAGAGGCAAGTGGAGTTGTATGAGGACAGCCAGGGCCACATAGTGAGACCCTGTCTCAATATCCTCCCACCAACACCACCAAAAAAGAAAACAGAGGTTATGAGAGATTGTTTTGCCTAAAGGGCTCACAGCTAAGTGACAGAACATATTAAACCCAGGCCTTCTTACTTCTGCTGTACCATGTGTAAATAAGGTAAAAATGGATTTCTTTATTTAATCTTCTAAATATGCATGTAGATGCTCCATGAAATACGTGACTGAGTACTCATATAACAGTTAGCTAATTTAGTGTCTGGGAAATCCTGAGTTTAAGTCTGACATGCTGAAGGATTTAGCCCTAACAGAGCTTCAGTCTACTGGAAAAGGTACACAGCTAGCTAAATAGACTGTGGGGGGTTTATTTGTTTGTTGTTTTTTAGTTTTTTGTCTATTTGTTTTAAGATTTATTTATTTTCTGTATGTGAGTACACTGTTGCTGTCTTTATACACAACACGAGAGGGCATCTGATCCTATTATAGATGGCTGTGGGCCACCATGTGGTTGCTGGGAATTGAACTCGGGACCTCTGGAAGAGCAGCCAGTGCTCTTAACCACTGAGCCATCTCTCCAGCCCCTAGACTGTGGCTTGTGTGTGGCATTATGCGAGTATAAGGAGATGTTGAGAGGAAGCAGTAGGAAAAGCATCATGGAGGTGGTATTTAGAGCTGAGTACTAACAAAATGGAAAAAGTGGAAATGAGAGGCAGCCTTCTAAGCAGAGGAATCTTGGTAAGAGCTGATGCAGTCAGGGCTGGCGAGGAAGCTCGTTAGTTAAGAGACTTTTTCTTCTTGCAGAGGACCAGGGTTTGATTTCCCGTACTCACATTATGGCTTATAATTGTCTGAAACTCCAGCTACAGGGGATGTGATACTCTTTTCAGACCACTGTGGGCACCAGGCACACACATAGTATACACACATACATGCAGGCAAAGCCCTCATATACATAAATAAATAAATTTTTAAAAACTGATGAAAAATGGATTATAGGGGTAGATCAGTGGCTCAGTGGGTAAAGGTACTTGACTCCAAGCCTGATGGCCCGAGTTCAGTCCCTGGGACACAGGTGATAGAAGGGAGAAATAGTTTCTATAAGTTGTCCTCTGACTTCCATGTTGATTGTGCACAAAATAAGTAAAAGTGGGGCCGGGGCTAAGGGGTTGGGAAGATGGTTCAGTGGGTAAAGTGCTTGCTGCACAAGTGTGAGGAGCAGGTTGGGACCTTTAGTACTCTGGTGCATACATCTGTAACCCCCCAGCACTGGGGAGCAGAGACGGGCAGATCCCTGGGGCTAGCCAGGGATCTGATTGATGGCTAACCAGTTTAGCCAAAGTTAAGCTTCAGTGACAGGCCCTGTATTCAAAAAACAAGGTTGAGAGGCTAGAGAGATGGCTCAGAGTACTTTTTGTTCTTCCAGAGGATCATAGTTTGTTTCCCAGCACTTGCCTGTTAACTCCAGCTCCAGGGCCTCTGACACCCTCTTCTGGGCTCTTTGGTACCCATATACACGTGGTATATACTCACATAGACACACACATACTATATACACATACATAACATATATATACGTAGACATATACATATACGTATATATATGGCAGAGAAGGGACTGAACATCCCGAAGTCGGAAATCAACCTCTGGCTGAAGTGGGTTGGGAGCATATGTGCTGTTGGAGCTGTGCTTCTGGGCTCTTAATCTGTTCATAGTGCCTCCTTCCCCTAGTTCCCTATACTGGAGATGGAACTTGTGATCTCATGTTTGCTGGGCATGTGCTCTACCATTGAGCTCTATCTCCAAGTTTTTTTTTTTTTAAACTTTTTATTTTGAGACTGTTCAGTAGTCCAAACTAGCCTTGAACTTGCCCTGTAGCCCAGGCAGCCCTTGAAAGTGTCATCCTCCTATCTCAGCTTCCTGAGTAACTGGGAATGCAGGACTGTGCTGCTAGACAGACTGATCTATTCCTCGTTTGAAGACAGTCTGGAGGCACAAAAGCCCGTTAGAAGCTATGCACGGTGGACCAGGAGTGTGGCAGTGAGGATATGGACTAAGGCGATGGGAACAGGATGCTAGAGGTATTCTAGCTCCAAAAGTGGTAAACTTTCCAGATACCTCAGTGTGGGGGTAAAAGAAACATAAGACCTGAAACTTACCTTAAACCTTAAAATCTAAATATCTTAGAAGAAAATAGGATAATAAGAATAAATCATCTAGAGATGAGCTAGAAATAAATGTGTTGTGAGACACCCAAAGAAAAGTTAGAGATAGCAGCGTGACCTGTGGTGTGTGATGATTTGTAGCTTAGTAGGACAGTGATGACTCAATCTTGCTGTTTTAGGGGAAGGGCTAGAGTCTCACTATGTAGCCCTAGCTAATTCCCCTGCCTCTAATCTGCCCTGTAAATGCTAGGATTAAGGTGTTTGCTATTGATGAGTATGGCATGTCTCAGTACTCAGGAGGCAGAGACAGATGGATTTCTTTGAGTTTACAAGAGTTACAAGACAGCCAGGACTACATAAGGAGACCCTGTCTGAGGAAACAAAACAAAAAAGGATCTGTGCTGCCATGCCAGTGTTAAGAACAAAACAACAACAAAAATACCCCAGTTGTTTGTGTTTATTGTGTGCACACGTCCAGAGTGTGGAGGTTAGAGGACAACTTGCAGGAGGCAGTTCTTTTTCTGTAAGTCAGTCCTGGGAGTTAAAGTCATCAGGGTTGCCAGCAAGTGTCCTTGGCCTCCTGAGCCCTCTCACTGACCCTAAAGTCTACTTTGTTTTTAATTTTTAGTATTTTATATGTATGTGTATGACTTACGCTCTTAGAGGTCAGAAAAGGGCATCAGATCCTTGGACTGGAGTTATCAACAATTTTGAGCTGTCATGTGGATGGTGGGAATCAAACCTGGGTTCTCTGCAAGAGCAGCCAGTGCTTTTAACTACTAAGCCATCTCTCCAGCCCCTTAAGTTCCACTCTGGAAGAAGAATAGATCCCAAACAACAGATTAAAAAAAAAAAAAAAAAAAAAAAAAAAAAAAAAAAAAAAAAAAAGAACATGATTGCCTTGGGAAATGAGGAAATAGAAGAGCCAGTAGAGAAACATCTAAGTAGAGAAGAAAACAGTTCAGAGTCTTAGGAGAAGAATTCTAAGGACCTGGGGAAGGTTAGGTGAGTCCAGTGCTACAGGGTAGAGGCAGGCCACAGGTAGAAGATTCCATCCATGAAACAACTAGGAAGGTGATGAAACCCGAGAGTCTAGTTGTTGAGCAAACCAAGCCACGAAGTTTAAAGGAGTGAGTTGATTGACAAGTGCTTTAAAAAAAAATGTCAGTCAGTAGAGCATATAAAAAAAAATGTTGAGCTGAGGAAGCAGAGGCAGGGGGATCTCTGTGAGTTTGAGGCAGCCTTCTTTTCTACAGAGTGATTTCCAGGACAGCAAAGGCTATACAGAGAAACTCTGTCTTTAAAAAAAAAAAAAAAAAATATATATATATATATATATATATATATATGTTGAAAGATGAGAGTCTTGAGTCAGTTTGGTTGGTTTGTTTGTTAATTTAAGGATTCAAGAGATCTGAGTGTATGTGTTGACTTAAAAGTAATAGAGGAGAATAAGATACCACAAACAACTGGGCTTAATGGCTGCTGTAGGTAGAAGAGTTGATGAGTAAAGGGAGAATCTGTTTTTCTAAGTGGGAAGGAGAAAGAGATAACAGAGAAGTGAAAAGACTGCACAATAGGGTTAAAGATGTATTTGTATTTATGGGTATGTATGCTTGTGTAGAGTTATGTGTGTCCTGTGCATACAAGAGCTCATGGAGGTCAGAAGAGGACCTTGGATCCCTTGGAAGTAGAGTTACGTTGGTTGTGAGTTACCCTGTGGGTGCTAAGAATCAAACCTGGGTCCCCTGAACGAGCACCGAGTGCTCTTAACCACTGTCTTAGGGTTACTATTGCTGTAACAAACCACCATGACCAAAGCAACTTGGGAAGAAAAGGATTTATTTCTCTTACACTTCCATATCATAATACATCACTGAAGGAAGCCAGGACAGAAATTCAAACAGGGCAGGAGGCAGGAGCTGATGCAGAGGCAATGGAGAGGTGCTGCCTGCTGGCTTGGTCCTCATGGTTTGCTCAGCCTGCTTTCTTATAGAACCCAGGACCACCAGCTCAGGGGTGATACTACCCACAGTGTGCTGGGGACAACCCCCCACCATATGTCACTGAGAAAATGCCCTGCTAACTTGTCTGCATACAGCTAGATTTTTCTGGTGGCATTTTCTCAATTGAGATTCCCTCCTCTCAGATGTCTATAGCTTGTGTCAAGTTGACATAAAACTAGCCAGCACAGCTACTGAGCCATGTCTCCAGTCCTCCCCTCCCCCTTACACACTTTTATTGTTTTGCTTTTGCAGTGCTAAAGATGGAACACAGGACCTTGCCCACCATCGCATAGCTACACTGTCAGCCCAATTGCAATGTTGAGTTCAGCTCTCTTAGGCCATGACCCAGAGGTCATTGGAATTGTGAGGAGTTTAAATTAGCCCCAAATGAAATATAATACAAAGTCAACAAGACCAGGTGTATGCCTCACATATAATCACAGCACTTAGGAGGCTGAGTTCCAGCCAGGTTGGGCTATTGGGTTCCAGGACAGCCTGGGCTGCATAGTGTGACACTGCCTCAAAGAACAGAAACAAAGCCAATCAGAGATGCATGGTGAAGCTTTGGACAACGGTGAAAATAAATGTGGCTTGTTCAATGTGGATTGTTCAAAAGGAACATGAATAGAGGAAGCAGGGAGAGGAATGTACATGGGGCTAGCTAAGGCATGACAGTTAGGGTCACTTCAACGTAGTGAAGTTATTCCTACCATGGAATAGTTAAGTATATGGTGTGATTGTTTTTATTTATTCTGTAGTGCTGAGGGTGAAACCCAGGGTCCATGCATGCTAGGAAAGCACTCTTCCTTGTGTGCCATTCTCAGCCCTCAACCTGGTTGCTTAAATCAGACATACCAAATATAAAATATACAGAACTGTCACAAAAACTTAAGATATTATGGAAGGCAGGCCTGCAAAATAATAAGATGAGCACTGCCATATCTCGCTTTCTCCATGAGTGTTGGAGGTCTAAACTCAGGCACTCACACTTGTGCAGCATACACTAATGACTGAGTCACAGCCCCCCACCCCCAACACCAGTTTGTGGTTTTAGTTTATATCTGTCTGCTTGTTTGTTTTAGAAAGAGTTTATATATGTCTGTCTCACACTGGCCTAGAATATAGCCAAAGATGACTTTGAATTTCTGATCTTTCTGCCCTCATCTCTAGAGTACTGGGGTTATTACCAGCTTATGCCACCATAGACTGTTTCTCTGTGGTATTGGAATCATACATTACCAGACCCCCTGTCTTACTAAAGATTTATAAGTGGACTTTTCCCTAGCTAGTCATCAAGGAACTTTATTTTCCTCAAAAACTCGGAGCTGTTTTTTAGGGCTACCTGAATGTTGAGTTTCAGGTAGGCAGCACATTTCATTCTCACTCCCCTAGAGGTAGAAGAGATGGGCTCTGCAGGTACCTTGCTTCGGCTTCCCTGATTACTAGCTGGATACTATCAAGCTGTAAGTATTAGAGGAATGATCCTTAAAGGGACTCGAGGCCTTAGAGGTTTGATGGTTGTGAGCTGAGCAAGTTCTCATAGGAGGGCTGCATTTCTCTTGGCTGCTGAGCAGGAAGTGGCACCCTGTTCCTTGGCATTTTGCTCCAAGGGAGGTTCCTCTTTGCCTGGTTTGTGTTTGCCCACTGCCACACCTCTCTGGCCTAAAAGAACATTCTATCCCTGATCACAAAGGAAATATTGACTTAAGGAAGGGACAGTAGTAGCCCCAGTTGCAAACCTGTAGGAGCAGGAGCTGGAGGGGAAGTGAGTGAGGAAGCTGCTTTGCCCTTCTGATGGTGCTGGTTATATGAGGCTCTACTGAGAAGAGGGAGATTGCCTCAGATGTCACACTGAGGGGATGTAAAAGGTGATAGAATAATCATGTTTCAACAAGGGTCAATGGTGTGTTTGGGAAAGGACCAGTTCTAGAAAGTTAGCAGGAATGGTCCCTATATCAAGGCTTCATTAAGCACCATGCTCTGAGAGGATGGAAACAGACTCCAGTATCTGGGGAAATAAACTACGGCAAATTCGACAGTGCATGTTGAGAGTCAGGTAGGTAGCAGGGCCGTCAGGTCATCCAGTATAAGTCAAGTCAACAAATTTATACACACATACCCGTCGCCCCTTGACAGGATCTCTCTATATAGCCCTAAAACTCACAATGTAGACCAGGCTGGCCTCAACTAACACTGGGTGCTAGAATGGAAGGTGTATGCTACCGTACTTGGCAGTTTAACTTGTTTTGTTTTTGTTTTTTGAAGAAAAGCAAAAGGTTTAAAGAGTGGAAGGAGGACAAAGCAGAGGTCCTCCCAGGATGATTGGTAATGATGTTGATGACAGGAAATATTGGTTTCTTTTTAGCATCAGGTTATAAGAAAATATAGTTTCAGCCAGGTGTGGTGGCATACACTCGGGGGTCAGAGGCAGGTGGATCTGTGTGCATTCAAAACTAGCCTGGTCCACAGAGTGAGTTCCAGGACAGCCAGGGGTACACAGAGAAACACTGTCTTGGAAAACTAAGGGGAAAAAAAAGGAAAGAAAAAAGCAGCTTTAAAAGGCTAGAAAGCTGTGGGGTGACAGGTGCTTCTGTGTCTGGTTTTATAGAGGGTCTGGGAATCTAAACTCAAGCCCTAGTGCTTACATTGGAAGTGCTTTACTGACTAAGGCTACTTTCTAAGCCTTGCCTTTTGATATTTTAAAATTTGTATTATTTTAATTTTTTTTAAATAAGATTTTATTGTTGTGTATAGTGACGCACACCTTTGGTTCCAGCTCTTGGAAGGCAGAAGCAGGTGCATCTCTGTGAGTTCAAGCTTAGCCTGACATCAAAGAGAGTTCTAGGACAGCTAGTGTTATACAGAGAAACATTGTCTCAAAAATTTTTTTGTTTTAATTTTATATGTATGAATTTTTTATCTGCTTGTATGTCTATGTGCCTTGTGCATATCTGGTGTCCTCAGATGTCCAAGAGGGCATTGGATTCCCTGGAACAGAAGTTTACAGATGGTTGTGAGCTGTCATGTGGGTTCTAGGAATCAAACCTAGGTTCTCTAGAAAAGCAGCTAGTACTCTTTAGCAGTTGAAGCATCTTTCCAATCCCTGGTTTTATTTTTTGAAACCATCTTATTGTAGCCCAGGCTGGCCTCAAACTTACTACAAAGTCCTAAATAGCCTCAGACTCTTGGTCCTCCTTCCTTAGCCCTCAGTGCTGGGATTATAGATCTGTGCCTATATATGCTAGCTGAGTCAGACTGGAGGGATAGCTCACTCAGGTAAGTGTTTTCTCTGCAAGCATAAGGACCCAAGTTCAGGTCGCCAGCACCCATATAAAAAGCCAAGCAAAACTGTGCACCTATAGCTCTCGCTGGGGAGGTTACAGAAAGGTCTCTGGGCTTTGCTGCCCAGCTAGTCTTGCTGAATTGGTGAGCTTCAGGGTTAGAGGGATTGATCCTATTTCAACAAAAGGAGGAAGGAGGTGAAGAGTGCTGGCTCCTCTTCCAGAGGATCTGGATTCAATTCCTAGTACTCACATGGTGGCTCAGAACCATCTAACCCCTGTACCAGAGTACCTGATACAACACTTCTGGCCTCTGAAGGTACCACAGTATGCACATAATATATAGACATATGTACAGGCAAAATACCCATGTACATAAAATAAAGCTTTAAAAAGTGCAAAGCAATAGAGAAAGAGGAAAATACTTGGCATTGACACAGACACACAGCATTGGCACAGACATGTGTGTGTCCCTGACAGACACATGCAGATACTACACACACACACACACACACACACACACACACACACACACACACACACGAGTATTAAGTAAAATTGTACCTACTGCTCAGTTTACCTTGCCTTATCTATTTTATGTGAAATGAATGGCCTATTTTTTACATGCTTTTACATCATTTGTTTGTTTGTTTGTTTGTTTGTTTTGAGATAAGGTCTCTCTGCATAGCTTTGGCTGTCCTAGAACTCACTGTGTAGATCAGAATAGCCTCAACTGACAGAGTTGTTGACTCTGCCTCCCTAGTGCTGGGATTAAAAGTGTGCACTACTATGCCTGATTTTAATCTAGCTCTGCTTATTAGTGTTCTTGGCTTAGAGAAAGCCTGCAGTGAATGGTAGCTATCAAGTATGCCTGGACAGGTTGGTTAGGAACATAGAGGAACACTGTGCTGGCTAGCTATTTTTATGTCACCTTGACACAAGCTAGAGTCATCTGAGAGGAAAGAACTGCAAATGCCTACATAAGATTAGGCTGTAAGCAAGTTTGTAGGGCATTTTTTTTTTTCATTTTTTAAATTAGTGATGTGGGAGGCCTTTTGCATTTTAGGTGGGTGTCACCTCCGGGCTGGTGATCCTAGATTCTACAACAGGCTGAGCAAGCCATAAAGAGAAAGGCAAGAAGCAGCACTCCTCCATGGCCTGTGCATCGCTTCTGCCTCCAGGTTCCTGCCCTGACTTCCTTTAGTGATGAACTGTTTCCTGGAAGTGAAATAAATCCCTTCTTCCTCAAGTTGTTTTGGTGATAGTGTTTCATAACAGCAATAGAATCCTCAATTAAGACAAGCAAACACAAACTGAGGCAGAGGGAAAGAGGCTTGAGCATTAAAGGAGGAATAAGCAGATGAAGGTGCATTGTAAGCAGGGCGAGCAGTAGGAGCCAAGGCATGGGATCTGAACAGAGTAGGTTGCACATTAGGAGCTACTAGGTTATTGTCCTCCAGTCAGCACCTGTCCTGCATCAGATTGTGCATCAGGTACTGGATATAGGACAGGCAGTATATAAACAGTAGGACGTAGGAAGCATCAGGAGTGTGCATCAGTGACTGAGTCAGGAGAAGGAGGTGGATGAACGTAAGAGTCAAAGTGTTTGTCCATCTGAATTAGAATTTGAAAGACTGTCCAGTGGGGAATTCAGACTCCTGGGTCTGTGTTTTCCTTCTCAGATCCAGCAGAAGCAGCACCAGAGAAGTGATGTCAACACTCAGCAGTTTGAGATCTGCTGATCAAGATATCCTTTAAGGGGACTGAAGAGATGGCTCAGAGAAATATTTTTCAATTTTTCTTTTTTGTGTATGTATCTCCATGTAGTGCACATGTATCTGTATGCATGTGCAGGTATGCATGTGTGGAGGCTCAAAGGTGACATCAGGTCTCCTTGAGTATTATTTCCACCTTATATGATGAGGTACCTTAATGAACCCAAGTGAAGTTTCTCACAGTGATGGCCACAGGCCAACTTGATCTAGACCGTCCCTCATTACCTTCACGGGTAATCCTAGATTGTATCAAGTTGACAATTAAAACTAGTCATCACAGCGTTTTTCACTATGTTGTGATTACAATAAATAAAAAGTGCAGATGTAGACCATCAGTCAGTTATCAGCTTCAAGGGGCAGCACATTAATCTTTAATATCAACAGTGCTGTTAACCCAGTCTTGAATTCGAGTAATGTCTCTAACACAGAAGCAGATTTAAAATCCAAGTTCTCTCCTAAGTAAGACATGTGTAACTTTCATTTGTTTTGTTTTCTTATTTAGAGACAGGCTCTCACTCTGAAGCTCCTGCCTCTGACTCTGAATGCTGACATTGCAATTGCATGCCATCACACCTTGTTTGTGTGTCCTGGAGATTGAACCCTGGCAAGCCCTGAGCTACATCCCAGACCTTAACTTCTTCTTAAAAATATGCATATTTATTTTTTCTATGTATGTGGATGGGTGAAAGCATGTGGAAATCAGAGGATGACTCTCTTTGTTTTTCCAGGTAGGGCTTCTCTGTGTAGCCCTGGCTGTCTTAGATTTTACTCTGTAGACCAGGCTGGCCTGGAACCCAGAGATCCTGCCTACTGCTACTGCCCCTGGAGTGTAGGGATCAAAGGTGTACACCACCACTGCCTAGACAGAGGATCATTCTCCTGCCGTGTGGGTCCTGGGGATTGTCAGGCTTGGTGGCAAGTGCCTTTACTGCTGAGCCATCTTACCAGTCCTTAAGTTTTTAAAAATGTCTTCAAGTTTGGTTCCCAGGATCCTTGTAAAGGTGGCAAGAGAACTTACTTCATAGTTTCCTCTAATGTCTACACAGGTAGAGCCATGGTACAGCCACACACACAAACAAACAAACAAAATCAAAGTAATTGCTTTGATTAGTGGTTTTTATTGCAAAAATTGCCATTGGTATTTAATTGCCACGGGTAGATGAATAGATCAGTGAATTATTGACCAAATGAAGTACATAACATGCTGATAATGTTTAGTAGGGAAAGTTTTGGATTTTTGAAACAAGGTTACATAGCTCAGGCTGACCTCAAAACTGGTACTTTGTAGCCAAGATTAGCCTTGTACTCCTAATTCTCCTGCCTCTACTTCCAAAGTACTAGGATTTCACAAGTATGTGCCACCACGTGTGGTTTAAAATGTGTGTGATCTCTATGTGTTCCTATGTGAAATAAAGCTGAGAGTGTAAGAGAGGAAAGTCAGGGTTGGGTACGGAGTATGCTGTGCTAGAGCTCCTGCTTCACATGTGCAGTGCCCTGCGTTTGATCCCAGCATCTCTCCCTTAAAAAGTGGGGGTGGATGGGAAGTGTGATCTGTTCAGAGGGTATCAGGTCCCCTGGAACTGAATTATACAACAGATGGTTGTGCGGCCATGTGGGTCCTTGGTCCCCTCTGTAAAAACAGCAAGGACTGGAGTCTGTAGACAGTTGTGAGCTGCTGTGTGAGTGCTGGGACTTGAACCCAGGTCCCCTTGAAAAACAGCCAGTGCTC
Source organism: Rhabdomys pumilio (assembly GCA_030674055.1). NCBI lineage: Eukaryota > Metazoa > Chordata > Mammalia > Rodentia > Muridae > Rhabdomys > Rhabdomys pumilio. The sequence goes on along the minus strand of JANHMN010000012.1, from coordinate 21,587,134 downwards.
TTAATCACTGAGTCACCTCTCCAGCCCTCAGCACCAGAATTACTTTGTGTTGCTTTAGTGGCAAACACCTTTTATCCCAGTATTTAGGAGGCAGAGGCAAGTGGATCTCTGTATGTTTGAGGTCAGTCTGGTCTATATAGTAAGGACCTCCAGATCAGCCAATGACACATAATGAGACGCTGTCTTTGAGACAAAAAGAGGCAACCAAACAAAAATTCAAAGGAGTCCAGAATTTCCTGTGTCATACATAATGAACCCAGTGGTTGTTTATCATCTAGAGACTTTTATTTACTTATTTTTTATGACAAGGTCTTGTGTCTTGAGCCAGTTGTCTTGCCTCCTCCCACATCTTACCAGAGAGCTTGTCGAATAGCTGTATCTTCAGTTTTTCTTTTGTGTTTACGTCTTACTGTGTTGCTAGTGGATAAGATGGTCCTGTGGGCATTTGCACAGAACTCAGGAGACAGGAAAGCATTGTGAGAAATAGGTTTGAAAATGGCATCTTTTCCCCTAGGAGTGTATTTTGCAGATGGCTATGCTTTGCTCACCTCTTTGGTAAGCATCTTTTTTTCCTTAGGCTGCTTTTATGCCTTTTGCTTTTGAAAAAGTATTTCATTTCAGCATGATAGGAATCATATGCAGTCCCATGTGAAAGCTGGGGCACCAGGGATTTTCATGACAGCCTTTAAAGAATAAACCTGGGGTTTGTCAGCTCTAGTTCCAAGGCATTGCCGTCCATTTTCCATTGGTTACTTAGTCGTCGGGGTTGGGGACTTCCTACAATAACTTGAAAAGTAACTGCTGTACCACTCAGCAGTTTAAGCAGCTCAACTTCCCCAGGTTGCTAAGACATCAAATTCAAGCTGTGCTGTGTTAGTAAAGTGTTACCTACAACTGAGAGGGAAGGGAGCCTTTTCACAGTTACAGGGAGCCATTTGCACTTAACTTCTCCTTCCCTCCACTTTTTCTTCACTTGGTTTTGCATAAACATTAAATCCCCAAAGAAGGAAATTTGAGGTGGCAAGAAGTAAGTAGCCTTGTCACCAGAAAAAAAGGCTTAAAGACCTGCACCTCTCCTATCCCAATGTAATTAGTAAGTTCTAATTCTTTCTAATTATAATACTTACACTGTAGCATTAGCCCTAATTAATTAAATAATTACTTTGGAGATAGGGTCTGCCTATGAAGTCCTGACTGGCCTGGAACTCACTGTACAGGCCAGGCTGGCCTCAAACTTGTGGAGATCCACCTGCTTCTGCTTCCTGAGTATGGGGATTAAAGCCCTGCACCACCAAACTTAGTTATTATTTGGGGCTGCAGACATTCCCAGTGGTTGGGAGCACTTGTTGCCCTTGTAGAGGACCAAGATTCAACTCCCAGAATCCTACAACTGTCTGAAACTCCAATGCCAGAGAATCTGACCCTTTCTGATCTCCTTAGGCACTAGAGACACATACAGTGCACATACATACATACATGCAGGCAAATACCCATACACATAAAAAGATAGATTTTTAAACATTTTTAAATTTTAAGTTACTGTCTTATATGTATGGGTGTTTTGCCAAATGTGTATCTTTATACTATACACACAAAGTGCCCTCAGAGGTCAGAAGAGGGCATTGAATTTCCTGGAACTGGAGTTACAAACAGTTGTGAGCCACCATGTGAGTGCTGGGAATTGAACCTGCGTCCTCTGGAAAGGCAGCAAGAGCTCCTAAGCATTGTCTGAGTGTTTCTTAAAGATTTTCAGGCCAGACATGGTGGCACATGTCTTTAATCCCAGCATAGGGAGAAACAGGCAGATCTCTGTGAAGTCAAGGTCAGCCTAATCTACATAGGAAATTTCAGGACTGCCAGGGCTATGTAGAGACCCTGTCTCAAATAAATTTAAAAAAAAAAAAATGGAAGTTTCAGATTTTCCAATTAGGGATACTACTTAAGATTTTCTAAATTCTGAAAAAGTGTGAAAACTCAAGGAGTTGTAGTCCCAAGTACTTCCAAAGAAAAGAACATAAAAGATCAAAACCAAGCTGGGCATAGTGGCATGTGTCTATTGTCCCAGCATTTGAAGGTAAGATGGAAGAAGGATCACTTGAATCCAGAAGTTCAAGACCAGCCTGGGCAACGTAGGCCAAATTTTAAAACATAAAAACACAACAAGGGCTGGAGAAATGGCTCAGTGGTTAAGAGCACTGACTGTTCTTCCAGAGGTCCTGAGTTCAATTCCTAGCAACCAGATGGTGGCTTACAACCACCTGTAATGGGGATCCAATGCCGCCTTCTGGTGTGTCTGAAGACAGCGGCAACAGTGTACTCACATACATGAAATAAATAAATCTTAAAACCAAACCACAACAAAACCCACAACAAAACAAGACCAATAGATGGCCTTCATGGCCTGATCACCTTTTGTTTTGAGCCAGGATTCCATTATATAGACAGGCTGATCTTAAATTTGCAAACCCCTGCTTCTTCTCCCTGAATGCTGGTATTACAGGTGTGGGTCCTATGCCTAACCGAATTCCTTTTTCCCCCCTCATATCTCTCTCCCTCTCCTTCTCCCTCTCCCCTTCTTTCTCTTCCCTCTCTTTTTCTTTTTCTCTCCTTTTCTCTCTTTCTCCCTCTTTCCATTTTGTTTTTCAGAGTCAGGGTTTTTCTGTGTGGCCCTGGCTGTCTCAGGAGTTCACTTTGTAGACCAAGCTGGCTTTGAACTCAAAGAGATCTGATTGCCTTTGCTTCCTGAGCACTGGGATTAAAGATATGCGCCACCATGCCTGGCCCCTAAAATTTTTTAAAATAAAAATAAACTGTAATAAAAGCTTTTGTAAAATAATAAAAGCTTGATGTTACCAGTATAACAGTATAAAAGATTTAACCTTTCAGAGATGATTTGGTGTGTTTGCCTTTGATCCCAGAACTTGGGAGGCAGGGGCAGGATGATCTTTGTAAATTCAAGGCCACTCCAGTCTACAAAGTAAATTCCAAGACAACCAGGACTGTTATAAAGAGAAACCCTGTCTCAAAACAAAACTTAAAGGATTATTTTATGTGTATGAGTGTTTTTGCATGCATGTATATATGCCTGGTGCCCAAAGTCATCAGATGAAGATGGATCTCCTGGAACTGGAGTTACAGATGGTGTGAGTTACCATGTAGGAGCTAGAAGCGTCCCTAGTATCTATACTCATTTCTTTCTTCCTTTTAGCCTTTCTCAGACTTTCCCAGCTCTGAGAATATCTGTTATCTGTAGCTTTCAGAGTCACCTCATCTCTTTGCAGAAAAAAAAAGTAGTCTGTAGGCTCTTAGATGCCACCAAAAATCAATGTTTTTGCCTATATTGGTTCAGCCTTTATGTTTCCTGGAAGATATCTGGAGAAAGCCACTTGGGTGGCAGCAACCCTGCTCCCTTGTCAGGGGTATATGTCCCTTCAGTCCATGTCAGACCACAGGAAGTGAACAGTACCTCTGTGCCTTCATACAGTGGCAACATTTGTCTAACAGGAAATTATGGGATTGGTAAACTAGGGAGAGACACATAGCATCAGAACTGGCTCTTTTAAGTTGCGCATTTAATTGTTGCAATTTCTTCAGAGCGACTCAGAAGTGGCTGCATCAATTATGGTTTTCTAAGGTTTCTTTTAAAAAGACAACAGGAGGGCAGCCACAGACCAGGAGACTAACTGCTTAGGCTCTGTCTGTCAGTTCCTAGATGGGTACTCTCAGGGAAATTTACATAGCAATCAGAAGCTGAAAAACCTGTCTGCCCAGCTCAGCAGTGTCACATCTGGGAGACTTAAGGACAGCCCTAAGTATATGTGTTCATAAATGCAATACAGATGAAATAGCAATTGAAGCTCTCAGCCTGTAAAAATGTGTGCACAATCTGACCGATTCTCGGTGCTTGCGTCCAGACAAAGACCACATCATCTCCTACCCTCGGCATCTGCTCTAGCCCTTCAGTCTCTATGGATTTATGGGCACCTGGAGATATTGTTCAGTTCCAGCAGATTTTGCTTCGTGGCTGTTCAGAATCTGTGGATTTCTCTACTGTCTTAGACTAGAGGTCAAAGGCCTGTCTTCAGGGTGAGGTGCCCTTGGCATCTGCTGTTGCTTCCTCTCACTCTGTTCCCCCATGGCACCCCAGGCTCTGAGCTCACTGGCTGCTCTCTGGACCTGGATCCCTCCCTCATTGAAGTCCAGGTCTTGATCTGAAGCCTCACTTTAGCCCTTGCTCAGACCTCAGCTCCCCAAGGTCCTTTCAGATTTGATATAAAATGCTCCTCTGTTATACTCACAATCCCATCTCATTTTGTCTCTTATCTGATTTTCTACTACAGTGCAACAGCCTGACCTTATTCACTGTTCTGCTGCTTGGCTCAGTGCTCAGTCATTGTTTGCTGAGTGACAAGTGAGTAGGAGGCTGGTGAGAAGGGAACTGCTGTTGAGAATTGTCTTCTGGCCCCTCTGTCATCCAGCAGATGTCATGTCCTCCACTTTAAACAACCTCTTTTCCTCCAGGTTTTTGCTCTGCCATATTTTATTTTCTAGCCCCCACCCCTTCCTTTTTCTTCTTTTTCTGGTAGGGTCTTATGTAGCCATGGCTGGCCTGGAACTCACAAAGATCTACCTGCCTCTGTTGGGATTAAAGGCATGTGCCACCCTGCCTAGCTGATTTCTCATGCCATATTCTTGCTAACATTGTTTTAAAGAAAAAGTTGAAATTATGTATATGTGTGTATGTGTGCATGTGAGTGCCTTTGGGTCAGAAGAAGTGATTGTATCCCCTGGAGCTGCAGTTACTGGCAGTTGTGAACTGCCGGATAGGAAGGAGTGTGGGGAGTTTGATTCTGGGCCTCTGAAAGGCTCCAGCTGCTGAGCCGTCACTCCAACTCCTCCTTTGTAAAAAGCGTCTTCTAAGACAAGGTCTCATGTAGCCAAGGATTCTCTTGAATTTGTGACTTTTCTTCATCTTAGTGCTAGAATCCCAGGTGTGCACTGCCATACCTTGTGTCGCGCAGTGTTGGGGACTCAGACTGAAGAGTTTCATGTGTGTGAGGCAAGCGCTTTACCAGCTGAGTTCTATCTCCAGTACTCTGGTTTTTGTTTGAGCCTAGCTACTCGCATGGCTGCGGAGTAGTATGCCTCACAGTTTAGGTTTCCTTTGTGCCTGATGATACTCAGGCACCTTCACCTGCTATTGGCCATTTCTTTTTTTGTTTGTTTGTTTGTTTGTTTGTTTTGGTTTTCGAGACGGGGTTTCTCTATCCCTGGCTGTCCTGGAACTCACTCTGTAGACCAGGCTGGCCTCGAACTCAGAAATCCGCCTGCCTCTGTCTCCCAAGTGCTGGGATTAAAGGCATGCGCCACCACCACCCGGCTACTATTGGCCATTTCTTATTTGGAGAAATGTATATTCAAATACCCTTTAAATTTATTTATTTATTTATTTATTTATTTATTTATTTATTTATTTATGTTTTGCCTGCTGTATGTCTCTGCATCACATATGTGCAATGCCCTCAGAGGCCAGAAGAGGGCATTAGATCCAGAACTAGAGTTACAGCCTGCTGTGAGTGGTGGTGTTGGTGCTGGGAATTGGACTCAGGCTCTGGAAGAGCAGCCAGTTCTCTTAACCACTGAGCCATCTCTCCAGCCCCTCTTACATGTTTTTTAAATTGGGCTTTTTGTGTATTTATTGTTCAGTCTACTTACTGTTGAGTCTTTAAAAACAAACAAACAACAAATAGGGCAGAAAAGAAGGGACAAGACATTAAAAATGATGAGACAGATTTGTATTACTTTGTAGAATGGGAATATGGGAATATGTCATATAAAGGCTGTTCAACGCCCAGCACCACCACTACCACAACAACAATAAAAAACAAAACAAAACCCCAAACCACTCAATATTGTGACTCTGGGAAACTGATGGTAGGGCTTGTTTTTTTTTTTTTTTTTTTTTCTCTCATAAAAAAAAAATCTTCCAGGAGAGCAGTGGAATGAATGACCTCTCCTTTGCTTTCCTGACAGGGCAGGTGAAGCCTGAGGGGCCTCATGACAGTCAGAGATGCCAATGATGACCATCTATGCCTAGATCCATGAAGACCTGCCATCGTCCACAGCACACGATGTCAGGTGGGAACAAGGCCTGCATCCTCACCAGGGGCCCGTAGTGAGCTGACTTCTGGTTTCATAATCAGCCTTCCCCTGAGGCAGAGCCTCGGCATCTGGCAGGTCTTAGGGCAGCCTGGGCTGTGAGACCTTTTCTCAGAAAACAACCTAAACAACTCAAAACAGTCTTCTAGATGAGAGAAGTGGAAAAGGGGGAAGAGAAGGTTTTGGGTTCTTGGGTCTATGACCCATGCTGTCTTCTCTGCTCAAGTCTCTAGCTCCCTGCACTTCTGGCATGTGAATCCTCCCCCTGTGTCAGGGAGGGAGGCAAAGAATCTGTGTTTATGTGCTGGACATGCTGTTGGTTTTCCACAGTGATCATTTTTAGGTTTCTCCACCAGCCTCCTCAGTCTACTCTGTATAGCCAGTCTTTTTCATGCTGACTCCCTTGGGTAAGGGAGGGAGGGCTATCTCACCTTAGTGGTGTCTCCACATTTCTTTCACTTATTCATTCCTTCATTGATTCATTCTTTTAAAGCAGGATCTTACTATGTAAGAAAGCTGGCCTGGAATGAGAACTCACTACGCAACGTATACCAGGCCGGCTTCAAATACGTGTCCCTCTGCTGAGATTAAAGATGTCTGCTGTCATCATGCTGGTGTTTCTGCTTTTCTTGATTATTCTTCTCTCTGGTCTTTGAAGGAAACCACATGCCATCTGCCAGTGGCCCTTTCTCTGCCCTGACTCCAAGCATATGGCCCCAGGAGATCCTGGCAAAATACTCACAGGTATAACAGTTAGCATAGCCAGGACCAGCCTGCCATGCTACTATGCCTTTCATGAAGAGATTTACCTTTGCAAGCATTCTGGGAATGGATGACCCACTCAGTGTTCACACAGGATCACACAGTGTTCACACAGACTCAGTACTTGAGATAACATTATAGTTTCTTGGGCTTGTGGGAATCAGTCACTAGTTAGGAAGAAGACTAACTGGAGACATGAGAGAACTGAAAGACGATAGTCAGCCCTTGTAGTTGAATGATGGCCAGAGAAGGCATCATAGAAGGGGAGCCTTTTTCGGGGTGGGCTCTAGCAGGCAGCATATGAGTGTCATCCTTTGGAACTGCTTCACGGTAGAGGATAGACAAGCCTTCTTCTTTATCCTGGTTCTAGAAGGAAGAATCCTCAGAGCAGCCAGAGTTCTGCTATGATGAGTTTGGTTTCCGTGTGGACAAGGAAGGTAAGATGGAGCCTCTTGTGTGTGAGCTTGCTGATATCCTTGGAAAATTCTGGCTCTATGTCTTGCATTCTTCTGCATTCACGTGACTTCTGAGGTCTGGGAGGTGTTACTTAAGGAGTTAAGGACAGAATATATCTGAGGGTGATGTAAGTTTATGAGAACTTCTAAGGTTTTCGTTTTGTTTTTTCAAGACAAGGTTTCTCTGTGTAGCTCTGGCTTTCCTGGAACTCACTCTGTAGACCAGGCTGCCCTTGAACTCGCAAAGATCTGCCTGCCTCTGCCTTCCAAGTGCTGGGATTAAAGGCATTCTCCACCACACCTGGCTGTTTGTTTTGTTTTGTTTTTAACTTCTGATCTTTTTTAAAGATAAATTTTATTGATTTATATTGTAGAAAAGTTAAGCAGTGCAGAAAAGGATGAAGATTAAAACAAGATGAAGAGTGAGCTCCAGGACAGTCAGGACTATACAGAGAAACCCTCTCTTGGAGGGAGTATTAAACAAACAAGCCTGTAGTCCCACAGCTTGAGGAAGCTGCTGCTGTGTGAGGCGCTCTTTTCCTGCCGCTGCGAAATACCACCCGTTACACAGGAGCGTTTCCTATGTTACTTAAGATGCTTAAAAAACACATTCTTAATGACTGCATAGTATCATATTATAGCAGATTCATTGATGTTTTGTGGCCTCTTTTCTGTTTTTAAGACAGTGCCTATGTACAGAGTCCTGGCTGTCCTGGAACTCACTATGCAGACTAGGCTAGCCTTGAACTGACAGAGACCCATCTGCCTCTGCCTCTGGTTGCTGGGATTAAAAGCCTGTGCTACCATTCTTGGCACAGCTGTTTTTCTGTAAGAGAGCATCTGACTAGGTACTTATTGGGAAGACCGTTTGCCAAACTGTGACAGCCCGTCCTCAGGAAGAGCAGGAGCAATTCCTTAGCTGAAGCACTCAGCCTCACTCATATTTCTAATTCAGGCACTAGTTTTCCTTGGTCTTCCAGTGTGCAAGAAGACAGAAGTTGAACACTGAGGTTTAGGGGACATAGAGGACTTTCTAGAATGATGGAAATCAGTCTGTGTCGATAGGTCACCGGATTTAGAGCTGAGAGTGTTCACAAACGTGCAGAACCAGTGTTCTGACGTTTGTTTATTGACAGCCATTAAGATGCACACTTAGGATGTGGGCATTTTCTCTCTGTAATGTTGAGGTTGAGGTTTCTAGGGCTAGCTCGGATAAGAGCTTGGCTGAGGACGAGTGCCAAGGAGGCTGCAGTCAAGACTCACCATACAGATCATTTGCTGGCCACAGACTTTGTTCTTGTCTCTTCACGGTGTTCATAGGCTATGGTGCCTTGTGCTTTCTCCCCATTTATGTTCCCAAAGATGGTGTAGACCACACAGAGTCCCCTTCTGGTGGAGAAACAGGCTGTAATCAGGCAGAAGTAGACATGCTGGGGGCAAGAAGACCTAGGAAGATGGCTCCATGGACAGCAAAGAGGGAGGTGGAATAGTTACACAGAGGGACTTAAGTGAGGCTCCTCGGATGGGAAGACTGAATGGAGGCTCGGTGGAGAGCAGGAAGGGTAACGGGAAGGGCAGTCATGGGTTCCAAGGAGCGAGTGGGCTTGCTGGGGAGAAATGGAGTGGAGGGAGTAAAGTGAAGGGGTGAGGTGAGGATGGAGCCTGGGAAGCCTTCAGTTTTGAACCCAAGATAGGGGCCATGAGACATTTCCGATAGTGACACGATCTGACATGTCCTACACACATGTAAAGATGATGATGATGGTGATGTTGTTGTTGTTGTTGTTGTTGTCATTGTCGTTGTCGTTGTTGTTGTTGTCGTCCAGGAACCCCTTGTATCTGCAATGGATTGAATTTGGTGTTTAGGGTACAAGGAGCCTCCTGAGCCTCTGGAGGATGGAGACTGGTTTCTGGGTCAGGCTGCTTTGAGTAGAGGATCTGCGTGGGTTTCCCTTGCCACTAAGCAGATTGTGAGGCTAGAGCTCCCAGGAGGCCTTGGGCAGTGGAGTGTATTTCAGAGGAGCCACCTGGCCTTGAGACAGCTCTAAGCGAATGCATCAGGGCAGACGGGGCTGCTGTGGATTGTGTGGGGTGAGGAACATGTTTTCCTCTCTCCTCTGTTCTCTTGGTGGAAGGTTCTGAGCCTGGATGCAGCCAGATGACAGGTGCACCCCTGGTAGAGGACCCCCCACAGAGGCTACGTTGGCAGGCTCACCTTGAGTTTACCCACAACCATGATGTTGGGGATCTCACTTGGGACAAGATTGCAGTCTCCCTCCCCCGTTCTGAGAAACTCCGTTCCCTTGTGCTGGCTGGCATCCCACATGGCATGAGGCCACAGGTAAGATGGCCACAAAGATAAGGGTCTCCTAGTGGGTTGAGAGTGCCCTGGTGTGTCACAAGAGAAACTGTGGTATGTGGCCTCTCCCTCCAGTTGTGGATGCGGCTATCTGGGGCACTGCAGAAGAAGAGAAACTCTGAGTTGTCCTACCGTGAGATTGTAAAGAATAGCTCCAACGATGAGACCATTGCTGCCAAACAGGTAACGTGGGCAGCCAGCCAGTCAGGAGGAAGTGCTGGGCAGAGCCTGTGTGCTCTGGCAGGAGGGAGAGGTCACCTCTGAGACTGCCCCTTGTTGGTCTCCTTGGCAGGGCAGGTAACCCTTTTACTCATGAATGTGGCCTAGAGTAAACTTGCTCCTTTCCAGGTCCTTCAGGGCTGCAGGGAGAGTTATCTAAAGGTCCCGGTGTGTGGGAAGGACATGGAAATGGCTCCACAGGAGCAAGACACTTTAAATACAGATCTGGGTACTGAAGTAGGAGGCAGGCAGCAGGTGCTCAGTAATGGCACACATCATCCAGAAGGCATCCTCCTCCTCCAGAAACAGCAGCAGACAGGCAGCCACCTAGCAGAGAGGGGAACATGGGGCTTCTACCCAAGTATTCATGTGAATCAAGAGGCTAGTGTGGGCTCAATTTTATACTTGATGGGATCAAATCCTGGAGAAGGGAGGGTTAGCCTTGGCCTGGACTGTAAGGAATCCCTGTTCCTGGGACAGAAACAAGCCACCTACAGCTTCTCTACCTTATAGCATGGGCATCAGTCTACAGTTGCATCAAACAAGGTCTTTTGGGGTGGTGTGGGGATCTGACAGATCGAAAAGGACCTGCTCCGTACCATGCCCAGCAACGCCTGCTTCGCCAATGTGAACAGCATCGGGGTTCCCCGCCTACGCAGAGTCCTCCGAGCACTGGCCTGGCTCTACCCAGAGATTGGCTACTGCCAGGGCACAGGCATGGTAAGCAGCCTGGGAGATAACTGGTATACCAGGGTCTTCTCCAGGCCTCTTCTGAGCCATGTTTTCCTTCGAGGTGCTGTAAGGGTAGGAGGCAGGGATTGACCTGGGAGTCCCCAAGGAGGGTCATGGGATCTTATTCTTTCCCTAGGGGCCTCTCAACCAGCCTGAAGAGGTGTGCCTTCATGAGGTGTCCCCAAGAGCCTTTCCTGAGTGTCTATCCTAGAATGGGGCCCCTCTTGATTCACATGAATACTTGGGTAGAAGCCCCATGTTCCCCTCTCTGCTAGGTGGCTGCCTGTCTGCTGCTGTTTCTGGAGGAGGAGGATGCCTTCTGGATGATGTGTGCCATTACTGAGGACCTGCTGCCTGCCTCCTACTTCAGCACTACCCTGCTGGGCGTCCAGACTGACCAGCGTGTCCTGCGCCACCTGATTGTCCAGTACCTGCCTCGCTTAGACAAGCTGTTGCAGGAGCACGACATTGGTGAGACCTGGCTGCCTTCTTCCCGGTTTCAGGGATCCTAAGGTGATAGTGCCAGCTCTGAGCTCTGAGGTTTGAGGTAGCAGAGGCTGATGGCAGGCTGCAGGCAGGCTCATGTGGTTTATGTTGCTGTTTTCTTTTGCATCCTGACCTCTCTCCTCCCCTCCCCTCCCCTCCCCTCCCCTCCCCTCCCCTCCCCTCCTCTCCCCTGCTCTTTGGGAGCTGGCCCATACCTGCCTCCCAGCCCGTGGCTTTGGTGTCTATTGGCAGAGCTGTCTCTGATCACGCTGCACTGGTTCCTCACGGCCTTCGCCAGCGTGGTGCACGTCAGACTGCTGCTGCGCATCTGGGACCTGTTCTTCTACGAGGGCTCCCTGGTGTTGTTCCAGATGACGCTGGGCATGCTGCGCCTTAAGGTGCTTGCAGAGTCGTCTGTCCACTGGTCAGGGCTACCTAGCTTCTAGACAGAACAGAAAGCATGTACCAAATATTGTAGCCCCAGTGTCCTCCTGGGGACACTGCAGTAGTCCAGTCTTCATCATAGTGTTGCCTGAGAGAAGCCCTGAGTGTGGGTGTGCTGGGGGACCTTCCTGGGCATGCTAAGGGCACAGGTTTCTGAGCAAGCTGCTAGTGCTATGCTCCCTTACTGTCCCACTCCCAGGAGGAAGAGCTGATACAGTCAGAGAACTCAGCTAGCATCTTCAACACGCTGTCAGACATCCCAGCACAGATGGATGACGCAGAGCTGCTGCTGGGGGAGGCCATGCGGCTGGCTGGCTCCCTCACTGATGTAGCCGTGGAGACCCAGCGCCGCAAACATCTGGCCTACCTTCTTGCAGACCAAGACCAGACACTGGGGACGAGCACCACCGCCAACCTCTCTCAGGTGGCTGAGTAGGGAGGCCTTGTCTTTGCCAAATCCTGGAGTTCTCAAGGAAGCTCTGATTGAGGGGGTGTGGGGAACAGACTGGCCCTTCCCGGCTGAGCCACTATCCATCCCATCCGGCTCTGCATCTGCCTGCAAAGGCCCAGACAGCCACTAGGGGGTGATGTAGGCTTCCTTGATAACATGCATTCCTGAACTCTGAACTGGGTAGTTTAAGAGTAGGACATCATCCGAAGCCTGAGCTGAAGCTATGGTTTGATCTCAGAGTCAGCTTCAGTCACTAGAAATGCCCAGGCACTAGTGAGTCATAGGCAAGTTAGTGTCTTCCCTTTCTGAGTGGCCACTTTGCCCACTGCTGATTGGCTGTCCTCTCCACAGGTTGTCCGGCGCAGGACCCAGCGGAGAAAGTCCGGCATCACCTCCCTGCTCTTTGGTGAGCCCAAGTGTGGGTTTGTGCTGGCTCTTCTAGAGGTGGGCAGGACCAGTTACTATGTGCCTCCTTGTGGGGAATGGAGACTGGGCAGGACCAGTTTCCATGGCAGTGTGCCTCTTAGGAGAGGATGACCTAGAAGCTCTCAAGGCAAAGAACATCAAGCAAACAGAGCTGGTAGCTGACCTTCGTGAAGCTATTTTGCGTGTAGCCCGCCACTTCCAGTGTACAGACCCCAAGAACTGTAGTGTGGTGAGTGGCAGGCCCCCTCAACTTGGGGCTGTCCTTCCCCAGCCCATTCTTGGCACTGAGGCGCCTCCTCCACTGTGGGCCTTTCCTTACTGGCAGGAGCTGACCCCAGACTATAGCATGGAGAGCCACCAGCGGGACCATGAGAACTATGTGGCATGCTTACGCAGCCACCGGCGCCGGGCCAAGGCCCTGCTGGACTTTGAGCGGCATGACGATGATGAGCTAGGCTTCCGCAAAAATGATATCATCACGGTGCGTGGGGGCCTAGCACGCATGCGTCCTGCTGCCTCCTCCCCGCCTTCCTTGTAGCGAGCTATTGCTGCTGAACAAACTTGACCTCAGCCTGGTGCGTACTGACGACACCTGCTTTGTGAGAGCACTGAGCCCAGGCCTGTTCTCTTCTGCAGATCATTTCTCAGAAGGATGAGCACTGCTGGGTGGGTGAGCTGAATGGCCTGAGAGGTAAGGGCTTTTGTCTGCTGCAAACTGGCAAGGAAGATGAGCCTTTGCTCTACCCAGTCCTTCCTTTTCCGTGGCCTGCGCAGCCGCAGATCCCTGGCCTCTGAGGGTGCTGGGCTTTTTTTTCCTCTTGGTCTTCTTGGCATGCCTGGCCTCCTTGAAGGTTCTGGGTAGCTTGGGAGCCCTTTGTCCCTGCACCTTGGTGGGAAGGATTGGGACAGGTGCTACTGCTCCCCCACAGAGCTACTTCCCCTTACAGGCTGGTTTCCAGCCAAGTTTGTGGAGGTCCTGGATGAGCGAAGCAAAGAGGTAAGAATGTGCAACCCCTAGTGTGGGACATCCTACCAGGTCCATGCCCAAGTGAGCCCTGGCTTGTGACAGCTGCCAGGATGATGGGAGAGGGTGGCTGGCTGCAGGTGTCAGGCTAGCGCTTTTCAAATGTTCTCTCCGTCAGTACTCCATTGCGGGGGACGACTCTGTGACAGAAGGAGTAACCGACCTCGTACGAGGGACCCTCTGCCCAGCCCTCAAGGCCCTGTTTGAACATGGACTGAAGAAGCCATCGTTGCTTGGAGGGGCTTGCCACCCCTGGCTGTTTATAGAGGAGGTAATCACCATTGGTCCCTGTGCTTTCTCAGTCCCAGAACTACAAGGGCTTGTGGTGCTCACTTCAGTCCTTTCCTGGGTTCCTGGAGGAGGTGGAAGGAGCTTGTAGGGCAGTGGGATGTGCTCACCCGTCCCTGTCCTCATATGCACAGGCAGCGGGCCGGGAAGTCGAGAGAGACTTTGATTCTGTGTACTCCCGCCTAGTGCTCTGTAAGACATACAGGTACGTACATACTGCCTGTGTTACCTGCCAGTGTCCATATGGCAACCAGTGATGGCCCTCTTGTTCTTGCAGGTTGGATGAAGATGGCAAAGTCCTGACCCCTGAAGAGTTGCTGTACCGGGTAAGTTACTTGCCAGCATTCTTAAGATCTCTCTGGCCAACCACTTGGCACTACAGTGACAGTGTGCCCTCCTCAGGCTGTGCAGTCTGTGAATGTGACCCATGATGCAGCACATGCACAAATGGATGTCAAGCTCCGTTCACTTATCTGCGTGGGGCTCAAGTAAGTGTAGGGGACAGACCTTCAAAGGGTACCCCACAGGGCAGAGCCAGTGTGCGAGGGAGGTCCTCAGGGATTCTGGACCTTTCTGTAGAGGGTGCTCAGGAGCTCCTGGGAAAGCTCCTGGCAACTTGGGGTCCTCTAGGCCCTAGCCTCATCCTTCTTGCTTGTTCTCAGTGAACAGGTCCTACACCTATGGCTAGAGGTACTCTGCTCCAGCCTGCCCACTGTGGAGAAGTGGTACCAACCCTGGTCCTTCCTCCGCAGCCCTGGCTGGGTCCAGATCAAGTGTGAGCTCCGGTGAGTGGTCAACTCTGCAGGGCTTAGAACTTGGTGGTAAAGGAAGCTGGTAGGTTGGCAGAAGAGCCCAGCATGACTAGAGACTGTTCTTTGGTCCCTAGTGTCCTCTGCTGCTTTGCCTTCAGCCTCTCCCAGGACTGGGAGCTCCCTGTTAAGAGAGAGGTGAGTATGTGGCTTGGTTGGTCCCTGGCATTGGATTTGCCAGGAGGGCTGTGGTGCAATCTGGGCTGAAGAAGTGACCTGTGTGGTTCCAGGGTGGTTCCTGCCTGTGACTGGGGCTGTTCTGTGCACAGGAGGAGAAGCAGCCACTGAAGGAGGGTGTTCAGGACATGCTGGTGAAGCACCATCTTTTCAGCTGGGACATAGATGGATGATGCTCCTTCTAGCTGCACTGTGGCTCCCAGACCTACCCATCATAGACTGCCTGGCAGGCTCCTCCCTTCAATAGAAAGAAGGCAGAGCCCTGGCCAGCCTCAGGCCTCCTTCCTCAACTCAAGCTAGGAGGTTCAGGGAAAGACACACTCCAGAGCTTACTCAGGACCCATGATCAATGTCTGGGCCTCTCCAGTTCAGGTTCCCACAGTTGGCAAAAGCATATACTGGTGGCCAGCTCAGCTGCTTTCCTTAACATGGTGGTCCTGGGGAGTGTCCTGCCAGAGTCCTTAAGGAAGCCCGGGGTGCCAGCCATATGGTATACTAACCAAAAACCTTGTGAAGAAGCAGAGAGCCACAACTATGCTGGTCTCTGCTCGGGGAGTGGGTAGGCTAATGGCAGATAGCGACCTCTTGACCTCTATTGTAAATAAACCTTTTGTGAGAGCAAACCTCCCATCTTTTGTTGAGCTAAGCCCTCTGTTCCACAAAGCCTATCCCCCTGGAATCTTTAGTTCAAGTAGGCCTGCTGTAATTAGGGCCACTATGTGGCCCCTAGATGCCAGCATGGAATAGACCTAGGACCCCAGCCACACTTCTCAACCCTGATGGATCAAATACAACAGACTGGCAAGTCGGTGTTTTTGTTTTATTTTAAAAAGTTCACACAGCTTCCCCACGTTTATCCCAGCACTGCTTTTGATGGGACTACCCCTTCTCTGTATTGGGTCAGGACAGAACAAGGCTGGTGTTGGGCAGAAGGTACCTCCCAGCCCCCAGCAGATGGACTGGGTCCCACCCCACTCCCACTCCCAGGCCAGGGTGGCTGCAGTGGGGAGGTGGGACGGAATGTGGGTGGGTGGAGAGCTCCTGGAGGACCAGGAAGCACCTCTGCCCTTGTGGCACTAAGGAGCCAGAAAGCAGTGCAGGGTGGCGTGTAGGCAATGGCAGGTGTCTGTCTACATGTCACATACATGTGTGGGGTGGGCCTGGGTAGCTACATGCCAGGTTGGGTACTGGGTCATATAGCACACTTCTCACAATGACCCTGTATCAAGCCCCAAGCAGCCCTCCAGGCTTTTTACATGTGAAAGCAGGTGGAGGTAGCCACACCCATTTCCCACCACCCCTAAAAATATATGTATATATGTAAGTTGATATATAATAATATAGAGGTATATACATCTATACAGATTTTTGCCACCAACCACTGGTTATATACTATACACCAAGACTAAAATGGCAGAGTGCCAGGCCCTGGGACAGGCTGAAATAGGGAATGGGTGAATAGAGGCCTGGCTAGTTTCTTCCTTGCAGTGAAGGAATGGGAGACTTGGAAGGTGAGTTGGCTCAACTTCACCCAGATGTGCACCTCTGACCTCAGAAAAGGAGGTCGAATTGAACTGGCTCTGGCCAGCCTCCCAAGACCTCAGCATGGGCCCAGAGTTGTTTCTTGACAGCTTATGCCCACTGCCCAGGGTGAGCCTGTGCCCAATATAGGGTTTCTGCTGCAGCCTCTAGGGACTGTGATTGTCAAGGCTCACAGTCACAGGGAGCGTACACTGGCTATGGTTCTGTGGCTCCCCAACTTCTGACCCTCCCCTAGCCCATGTCTGGAGTCAGAGGGCTACAAGCAGGAATCCCAGTGGAGCTGCAAGTCGTGGCCATCCAGAAAGTCCATCGAGAAGAGGCTGGGGGCTGCAGTGCTGAGGGGAGCCAGGCTGAGCACAGGGCCACCAGAAGACAGCTCCAGCCAGTCCATGCTGTCCAAGTGGCCAACAGCCAGGTCCAGGCCCATACCACTGCTGGGCTCAGGAGCAAAGTGCAATTCAGAGGTGTCCATGGGTGATGGGGGGTGGTCCAGGATGGCAGAGCTGCTCAGCATCTGGCTGTGGAGGTCGTCAATGAGGGAAAGGGGTTCTGGTCCCTCATGTCCACTTGTCAGCAGGGGCAGCCCTGTGCTGCTCTCCAGGAAGTCTTCAAGGCGCCCTGGGAGTGTGGGGGAACCTGGTGGAGGAGCAGCCTGGGGGAGCTCACTCAAAGGCGAGGGCTGTGGTGTCAACGGAGGCCTGTATGCTGCTGCTGGAGGTGACTTCTCCTTGCCTGGTAGGGATGGTGGCTCTTTGAAATCTGCGGAAATCTCTGCCGACAGAGATGGGTAATGGGGTCAGAAGCCAGGTTTGAATATGCACAAGAAAGTGATGTGACAGTCCTTACCACAAACCAGAGAAAAATCTCCTGACTACAGACTTAAGTACGGGAAATAAAACCTACAACTCGAGCTGAGAATGAATGGTGCAGCGTTTGCCTAGTACATGCACACACCAAAAAATAAAATGAAACGATGTCACCGAATGGAGGAGGTAGCTTAGGTCACAGATTTGATGAGGGAATTCATGTGCCCAGAAGATATAAACCATTTGTAAAATGATGATATTCAAAAACTGGCAAAGGAGAGGTGCTTTCTCCAATCATCTACACATAGCTGTGGCAGTTCATGGCATCACTGGTCACTAGGGAAAGGCAACGCCAAGACAGAGCAAAAGAGCTGGCAGGGGCTGGAGGTGTTGGTAAGAAGCGGAGAACAGAGTAACATTAACTCAGGGTTGCTGCACTGTGTTGTTCAGGAAGTCCTAATGTGCATGGCAAGGAAAGATGACACAGTCTCACCGTGGGCATGTACCCAAGAGGATGACAGCAGCTGCATTCACACACAATCATAGTGTCAAAATAATGGGCACACGGATGCGGGCATGTTAAATAAAATTATTCACAGGCTGACTAAGACCATAGGAGTCCACATGCAGGGCAGTCAGAGTCCAACAAGGTAGGGCAGTGGGAGAGTTCATCTAAGGTGTCCAGGTTTTAGTTTAGGAAGATGAAAATGTTATGTGGATAGTGACACAATGCCACCACTCTTAATACAACTGAACTGTCACAATAAAATGTTATGCAAACCCTCCATGTCTCTCTTGTCCCTGGTCAGCTATTCTTGCTTGTGTAGCTGTTCATGCTTCCCAGATACCACCACCTCCCCTTTCTAGCATCCCCAAGTGTCCCTTCGGGGATATTCAGTACTCTAGCTCTCTCTTCTGTTGCCATCCCTTAAACACCAGATTTCAGTGGTTGCAACTCTTTCAAAAGCAATACTGAAGGAGTTTTCCCTGATGGTGTTTGTTCTGGACACAGTGGCAGCTGAAGCTCGGGCCTGGGGTTCTTCTGAAGTCTAGTTCAACTACCTGCGCTCATCAGAGGCCACTCAGGCTCCGTGGCAGACCCAGCACCAGATGCTCGCCTTAGGCCTGAGAACTGCTGAGCACCAAGCACTACCGCCCTGGCTGCCCTCTCCAGCTCACCGCTGTGTCATCTTCCTGATATTGCTGCATAGCCACAATCACTACAGCAGCGAAGACCCTGTCAGACCACGCTGCTCTAGGCTATGTACACTCTGCTGCCCGGGACCGGGCACCTTTATGATCTCGCTGCGACCTCATGCTTTTCTACCCTCTCCTTCTTGGGGCTGCCCTGGTCCTTGGCACAATGCTGCTGCTTGGGACTTGGATGACTCTGCCCACAGTTTGTAGAAATGTAGGCCATGTTCACCTAATTGCAGGGCTGTGGGGACAAGTAGCCAAGGACTATATGTCAAAGGAGTGTGCCTGCCAGCGCCTTCAAGATGGTGTCAGGCCTGCTGCTCTGAAGCAAATAGCCAACCTGTGACTAGAGGTAAGGGAGCCAGCTGGGCATGGGCTTTACCTCCACTCTGAATAAGAATATCAAACAGATCATCCATGTGCTGACTGGAGGAGCCATTTTCCTGTGGGGCAGAAAGAGAGAAGAACATGAAAGTCTAGAATGGGTACCCAGATGCTATCTAAGCTCAGGTATGCTGCCAACCTAGCTTATGCTGCTTCTGCCTTGTACTGGATGTTTCCCAGCTCTTCATGGACCTGCTTCTAAAGCCCATCCCCCAACTCCTGTGAGACTGAGGCCCTGCCCATGTGGGGCTTAGACTACTGCCTTAAAATTTTTATTTATCGTACATGTGTGAGTGTATGTGCTGCCGTATGTGGAGGTCAGAAGACAGTCTGCAGGAATCAGTTCTCTCCGTCCACCATGTGGGTCCTGAGGCTCAAACTCTGGTTGTCAGGGAAGTGCCTTAATCCTGTTGCAGCACCCCAGTTCCTAGTTCCTCACCTGCTGCTTAGGCTGCTGAGTCACAGTCTCTTCATAACCAGGCGGCTCCTTCTTCAGCAGAGATGTGGGGGTTGCAAATGAAGGCTGAGGTGGGTGCTCCAGGTCCATCTGGGCAGGTGGACCAGGGGCTGGAGAGCCAGGCTGGGACAAGGGCTGGATGGGAGAAGGGGAGAAACGGTGGTGGAGGTAAGGACAAGGCAAGGCTCCAAATTTGCCAGGGTGGGGAAGGGCCTCCTCCACTGTCCACAGGGACAGCTTTGCTAGCTAACAAACTTTTAGGAGTCCTCATGGATAGGGAGGAGATACAGAATGGGGTACGTATGAGGCTGTGAGGGTGACAGAACACTGGGCCTCAAAGAAACCCCTTCAGGAAGCTAGGTCCAGGGTCTCATAATACAGCCTGCACAAGACAGGGTTCATTCCCCCCCCCCCCCCGCCCCTGGACATGCCACCCCAGCCTGTCCCTGTTCCTCAGCTACCTGCTGGGGGCTCCCCGTGGGCAGGCCAGGGCCATCCGCACTTTTATTGGTCACAGTGAGGATGAGGTGAGTCCCTGTAGAGTCAGTGACCAGGGTAGGAGGGCTGACCCTCTTGAGGAAGCTGGAGCCCTGGGAGCCCAAGAGCAGCTGGGAGCCAGGGGCCAGATCTGGCTCAGGTGGCACAGCTTCCTGCTTCACCACCACAGGTGGGGACTCTGGGGCTGGGGCCTGGGCATCTCCATGGTTGGTAGTGGGAATCACGAGGCCAGGGCCAAAGGCACGGGCAGAGCCCTGGGGCTGGCAGCTCAGCTGGCAACTGGAGAAACCACTTTCCCGCTTCACAGGGCTGCTGGCTGGGGCTGGCTGCTGGGCCCGCTTCTGCTGCTCCAGCTGTAGCCGCAGCAGCTCAACCAGCTGCTGCTTCTGTTGGAGCATTCGGGTCAGCTCCTCAATCTGCTTGTCCTTCTCCTGCAGCATCTGGTCCTTGTCCAATCCCTCCAGCTCAGCCCGTGCACCAGGGCTCAGACAGCAGGACGCAGCTCGGGTACCCTCCTCCTTCACGATCTGCAGTGGGGAGGCCTGCAGGGTGAGCTGTGTCAGCGGCGATGTCACCATTTCACCAAAGGCATCCCCAGGTGTGGAATTCTCATCACCCGTGCTGAGCAGTGAGCGCTCTGAAGGGGTGGGAGACACGGGGGGTGTGGAGCCTGTGCTGCCAAACTTCACCATGCCACTGCTGGTTACTGTGGCCACCACCATCTCAGCTGGTGCAAGGCCTGCTGTCACAAGAGCTGACCCTGTGCTTAGCAGGGCCGCAGGGAAGGCGACCACTACCTCACCAGCCTTGGACAGGACAGAGGTGGTGGCAGGGGCCTTGGGGGCTCCTGGAGCTGGGCTGACTTGGTCTTGGTAGGCACGCAGGCGCTCAATCAGCTCTGTCTTGGTGCCTGAGACGGGCAGTGACCGCAACTTCAGCTCCTGCTTCAGCTCTGCCACCTGTAGGGGTTGAGAGTTAGAGCGGCCGGGAACTGGGGGGATGGACAAGGAAAAATGGGCCAAGTTAAAGGACAGGCTACAAAAGGTCCCACTGGCCATTCTAGATGACTCCCCGAGTCATTTACCCTGCAGGCTCCTCTCCTAGAGTGCTTTCCCCCAGCCCATGGTGCTTTGCAGGTTAATTTCTTCACTGGCTACACAGAACAAGAAAAGCTCACAGAATAACACAACCCTGAGGTCGTAAAGCTACTGAGCAGCAAAGGCTAGGGCTTAAGTCCAGTCCAGCTGGAGTTCATCAGCCCAAGACCCTCATGAAGGTAGCCTTGCTGGCAGATCCAGGTTATGACACACGAGGACAAATGTTCAAGAGAAGACTTTGGCCTATCCCACCTTCTGAGCAGTGGCAGAGAAAACAGGATGAGCCCAGGCTGGCACCGACTGACAGAGTGGAGGTGGGTGAAACTAACAGCCCTGCCTGCTCTTTTCCCAGGGGGTGCAACCCTGCTACTCCTCAGAGACTCTACCACATGATAACAGAGAATATGAGACTTGCCCCCAGCCACACACGCATGCACAAGGGCTGATACTGTTATGACCACGGGCCTGAGAGGCCTTACAGAAGGCTCTAAAGTGCTCCTTTCAGAGCAGACCAGATCTAGAGCCACCTCTGCCTTCCATCTTGTGGTCGTGGGCCATTACCGTCCCTGCCTAAAACCTGCCCCAAACCTGCCCCTTATCCCTCATGGGAGAGGCCTAGTCTTCCAATGAGAAGGGGTCAGCGCCTACCTTCATGTCGTCCAAGTTGGCTGGCAGGGCTCCTGGCTTGCCAGCTAGTGCAGTGCTGTTCTGCCGTGCCAGCCCGCCGGGCCCTGGGGTGCCTGAGCTAGAGCTGCTGCTGGTGGAGAGGCTGCGAGATGGGGTGGGGGCGCTGCTTCCAGGAGTCTCACCTGCAGGCCTGCGGCAAGACAGAAAGAAACAAAGGGCTTCAGTACCTCCCGAATGTCTGCAGGCAGTGGACCCCATGTTCTTCGGAGCCTCGGGACTTGCGCTCCTACTTGGGAGGGGCAGGCAGGATGGCCTGGTAGTTGTAGTGCTGCTGCTGCTGCTGCTGCTGTTGCTGCTGCTGCTGCTGGTTGAGGATCTGAAGCTGCAAGAAGAGCTGCTGCTGCTGCAGGATCTTGGCATAGGAAGAGTCCATGGCGGGCGCCCCCTTGTCCTGCTTTTGGTCCGGGGGGATGTACTGGTGGTACTTGAGCTTCTTCACCTTTGGCTTCAGCTCCTTGGCCTTCTTGCTGCGCTGTGACTTCTCGCTGGCAGACTTTGGTTGGCTTTGCTGAGGGAACATGAGATCGTGGTCAGGGGGCCACCCCAAGGAGGCCCCACCCAGCATCTCCGGAGGAGCATCCACCCTACTCTGAGACTGTTCCGATCCTAACAGACATGGCAGGCTGGAGGAAGAACCAACCAGATGGATCTGGACAGGTGTCACATGACCCTGAGCAACATAAAAACCAAGAGGCAAAACTGCAGCTGAGCTGTAGCACAGCCATGCTCAGAGGGCACCATACCAGCTCTGAGGAGTCCCACCTACAGAGGAAGTGTCAGGAATTTGGAAACAAGCTCATAAGTCGCTTGCCCAAGGCTGCACAATGACTTTGTTCTCAATCCAGCCCAGGATGCCACAAATCTTCTGTGTGCCCACAGGCTCCCAGCTAACACAACCTTAATAAGGCCTGATGGTCAGGACTTGGGCCATCAACCCAGAAAGGTCAGTGGGCCATGGTCAAAACACCTGCTCTCGGGGCAGGCAGAGGTAGATGAAGGCAAGTAATCAGAAGGTACCAGAGAGGACTGTGGGAGCCTAGACACTCCTGAGCAGACAAAGATGAGACAAAGGTAGAAGACGACACAGAGATCAGGTGGAGTCTTGAACTGGCGGCCACAGGAAGGTGTGGACAGAGGTAGCCCACTAGAGGAGACAACATGGACATGTGAGGACCTGGACTCCTGGAGCCCAAGAAGAAGTCTCAACTTTGTCAGTGTGTCTGATGAGGCCACAGAGCCAAAAGCTCACTGCAAAGGAAAGGTGTGGCCAAGGGCAGCCTCGTTCCAAGGAAGAGAAAGTCAGGAAAAGTGAAGAAGGTGGAAGCCAGGACCCAGGAGGGGATGGGGCTCAGCCCACTGCTGCCATCAGAGAGCAAAACACACGCTAGTGAGGCGTGCACAGCAAAGAGCAAGCAGACACTGCTCTGTTAAACGTGTGCTCAGAAGAGGCCATGTAGTGTGAAGAACAGCTGGGGACATCTATGACATCCATGGGCTGTGAAGACAATGCAGCTGAGAGAGCAAGCAGTACCCCTGAAGAGGCCTGTGGCTGGAGGTGAGGCTGCTGACCACTCCGGGCCTGGGTGGGGTGGGGGTGCATCTAGGAATGCTGCAGGCAGACAGGAGGCCCCAGGCAACTGAGCACTCTGTGAATCCCAGAGGAGAACCTGGACAGCTCTTGGGCCGTGAGCCATCAGCCCCTCCTACACTCAAGCCAAAGGCTACAGGTCTCAAGAATGGGGGATGGGGGAGCAGAGGGGTGATGGGAAGGTGGCTGCCATGTTGGTGTAGGGTCTATAGGGAGGGAGCCAAGAGAATGAGAGAGGACAGATAAAACTACTGGGGCTTCAGTGGGTGGCTCTGCATGGCCCTGGCAGTGACAATTACCCTCCCCCAGGTGCTTCAGAGACGAGAGGGAAAACAAGCAGGCTCTACAGGCAGCGGCACACTGGCTCAGCTCAGTCAGCCTCTAACTCAAAGTAGAGCATTCAGGCACAAATGCCTGGCTCCTGGGCTGCCATAGGATGCGTGTGGCACACCTCACACACACTTAAGAGCTGAACTCCCCATATGAGATCTGAGAAGGATGGTGGTTTAACTTGTATGTAGAGTGGGCCTTCAGAGTGACTGGGAATACATAAGACCATCATAGGATGGAGCCCAACTACCATGGGATAGTACTGTAAGCCAAGAAAAACTTCCTTTAAAAGAATTACACTTTAATTTGTGTGTGTGTGTGTGTGTGTGTGTGTGTGTGTACACATGTGTGTGTGTGTGTACGCGTGCATGCATGTTACAGCGTGCACGTGGAGGTGAGAAGACAATTTGTGGGAGGCTGTAAGTACAGACATCCAGAGCACCAAACTCAGGATGTCAGGCTTGGTAGCAAGTGCCCTATCCCAGTGAGCCATTTCCCTGACCCAAGCCTCTTTTTCTTTAATCTCTATCCAGGCTGTGGTAGTGTGTCCCTAACAACAAAAACAGGCTAAGACGGTGTCAGTGTCACCCTGGGCAGTGCAGAGATGAGAAGAAATACCCAGAGCTAGAATGACATCATCGCGAGACTTAAAAACCCAGGGAAGGAGGACAGCCACTGGCAGACAATACCTTAATGAGTGTGGGAGCAGGCTTGGCAGTGGGGACGATGCTTCCATTGGTCAGGCTGGGGGGCAGCAGAGGTGCGGGAGGCAGAGGAGGCTGCTCTGCCAGGAAAAGTGTCTCTCCAGGATCCGGAGCCATCGGGAGCTGAGAAAGAACCTGGGAGGGAGGGGAGAAGTGAGGACCCTGCAACCCAAATAGAGTTTATCTATCCTGCCCTGCCCTCCTCATGGACAAAGGGGGGATGATAGAAAGGTACAAAGCCAGGCTGGCTGGGAGAGGACTAGAGAGGGCAGACAGGTGGCAGCCACATCTCTGAACTGAGTGCATGGATGACCAGCCAGCTAGGAGAGTCAATGAGAGTGGGTGTCTAGGGCTGCAGGACCCCAACCCAGCCTCTCCTTATGTTCAGGCTGCAGGAATTGGGTCCACTGTTGGCATCTGAAATGAGGGCCACACATATACATCTATCCCTCATGCATACAGTAGGAACTGCCCATCTGCCTAGGACAGAGGCCTGACTCTGGACAGCCTTGGCAGGTATGAGGAAGAGTCTAGAAGGAGGTAAGCTCACCTGAGTGGGTGATATGGAGGTGGCACTGGGCAGTGGATCACTGACTCGGGACTCCAAGGGTGATGGCACTGAACCCTGGGACTCATGGCTGGCAGGCTGCTCAGGAGACAGGGCATCACTGCTGTCCTCATCGAAGGAGGAACTGTCTGCTACCTTTGGGTAATTCACCTGGCCCACTGAAATGCAAAGCCAGTGTAAGACTCCTGCAGCCAGCACACAGGAAGGTAGGCAGGAAGGGCTGGCAGGACCTGGCCCTGCGTCCAAGAGGCATACGGATAGAGAACCCAGCGAGCGAGCGCCTTGCCTTAGTGCAGAGTCCGAAGCACAGTCAACATTCTGGAACAGGCTTGCCAAGAGCTACATGGGTTTGGCCTTTGTGCTAATTCCCCAGTTTGTTTTTCCCACTGCTTACACTCACACAGTAAAGGCAATGAACCTGCTGCTGCTGCTGCTGGCAGATCATGGTGACAGCAAGTGAGCACAACTCCTCATTAGGGCTCAGTTCCCAGAGGCCCCAACAGTCTAAGGCTCTGAGGCTACCAAGGGAGGGTCCCTGGAAGGGGACACCCACCTCACAGGTACTTGGGATCAGTGAAAGTATGCCCTCCTTCAAAGGTCCATGAAGCCAAGACCTAGTGCTAGGCAGCAAATATGCCAGGCCAGTCAACTGCCCTGAGTGCCCTGACTGGTCCAGAACCACGCTGTGACAGAGCAGACAGAATTGGCTGAAAAGAGACAGAGGCAGGACAGAGGCCCTAGCTAGGATCTGCAGTGGCAGTGGAGGAAAGACGGAAACCCAGGCTAGGAGGATATGTCAAGAGGCATGTCACAACCACTGTCTCCACAGCCAGGGGAAGAAGTTGGGGGTGGGGGAGTACCCCAGATAAAAAGAGGAACAAGCCCACAGCCTCTTCCTCTCTAGCTGTGACCTGAGGCGTTCTACAACCCTGGGACCAAGGAGGAACATCTAAGCTTCTCTCTCACTGGCTGACTGTGCTGATGGGCTAGGAATGTAAGAGTGGGGTGTGGCCTTCTGTTCCCTCACCTCTTGCTTCCCTCACTTCATGCCAGTCCCACAGACTTTTCTTACTCCCAGCATGGGGACCATTCAGAGATAGTAGCCAGGTGGGGCCCAGCACATGATAAGGTTGGCTCAGCCCAGATAAGCTGCAGCTCACACCAAGCTGGCCCATTAAGGACGCCACTGGCCAGCCGGGCAGGGATGGCACACGCCTTTAATCCCAGCACTTGGGAGGCAGAGGCAGGCGGATTTTTGAATTCGAGGTCAGCCTGGTCTACAGAGTGAGTTCCAGGACAGCCAGGGCTACACAGAGAAACCCTGTCTCGAAAAACCAAAAAAAAAAAAAAAAAGGAAGCTACTGGCCATGCTGACAGGATGGAGACCATGCACCACAAATGCTGCTTATCCCTCTCCTGTACCCAGCCCTGTCCTGAAAGCAGAGCTGGGTGGGCACTGCTCTCTGGGAGGTGATGATCGATGGACTTTGGAGCAGGACATATGCTCTTCTGAAAGGGCATATGGGCACACTGAATAGACACTTGGGTCTGAGGGAAGGAATGACATGAAACTTACGTTGAGTGTCTGAAGAGATGGTGTATGTGTGTGTAGACGGACATGAGTGTATGATAAACACCAGGCCCTCACAGCCCCACCTGTCTGAGACAAACATGGGCCTGGGCTCCACTTCCTCCTGAGAAGCCTCCCCTGAAGTTGTCCTCACATTTCCTCCAGGTGAATCCATGCTCCATATGTCTAGACTAAAGTCCCCTTAACCCAGTTTCTTCCACACTCAGGTCCACAAGGCAGAAGCCTCCTCACCAATGAGAGCCTCCTTCAGGCTGGACTCCACAGGCAGGATGTTCTTCTCCACCAGCTCCATAGGGCCAGGCCGCTGTGCAATCTTCTCATTGAGGTCATCAGCCAGCCTGGCTCTCTTCAGCTTCAGCTGCTTGGCCTGGAGAGAAGGCTCAGCCGAGGTCTCTACATGGGAAAGCAAGGGGGTTCAGAGAGATAGAAAGAAAGGTCCCAGAGTCCTGCCCTAGGGCCTCTAGACAAGAGGAGCTGACATAAGCAGAGTGAAAAGCATGCTCAGGCAGGGGAGTGTAGCCTGGCTTTCAGTGTCCTGGGACAATTATAGCCAGGCTAGACCTGGGGAGTTTCTGAGGTGGGGCTGCACAGCTAAAGAAACACCAGAGAAAGGACAGATCTGCTCCACTTAGACCTGAGCCACTGAGGCAAACTGTTCTTTGTTATGGCTCTCCATGGCCTCAGTTGCAAAATGTGGGGTTCTGACTTGAGAAGATATCCTCCAGGCTCCCAATGACCCCAAACATAAGCAAACAAAAAGTAGGCATGTATGTGCCACTCTCTGGAGCCCAAACCTTTCCTAAAAAACTATAGAAAATGAATCCTATAGCAAACTATAGAAATGAAACGTATAGCTAGGTGAGTTTGGCTGCCATCACAGGTGCTTAGGTAATGCCAATGGGTGGGTGGGTGAGAGAGGGAGCAAGTGAGCGAGCAAATGAACCCCAAACAAACTACAATGTTTGGGAGAGAAAGGGGCTTCATCTCTGCAGACAGAGACCATTTTATACCAGTGGGTGGGTCACTTGAATTATGCACCAGTGGGTGGTGGACCCAGAAGGGTCATGTCAACCCAGGCAAAGACTCCATGCTTCCCACAGACACCCATAAGACAGTGGCAGCTACATAAGTGTGTCTAACTGTGAAGTCAACAGCTGGCCCCTGCTAGCAGCAGACAACAGCAGAAAGTGGGAGGGTGCAAAAATACAAAGTGCAGCCAGCCGGGGAAGAACCACCTCCAACCTCACACACCTTCCAGAATATGCATCCTGACCAGCTCTGATCTCTCCGGCCGGGAGCGGATCTTCCGTTTCAAATAGTCCTCGGTCTATGGAAAAAACCAATAAACACCAATAAACTCTCAAACCTGGAACATAAGCTTATGAATGAACAGGACCACAAAACATGCTTTGTCTGTAGTGGTGGCTGCTGTCCACCTCAGCAGCTTGGTGACTGCAGGGTCCTGAGGCAAGGCGGGTAGACACCAGCTTCCAGCTGAGTCTTTGCTGTACCTCTCAAGCCACTGCCGTATGTGTTTAAAACGTAATACTTATACCACCCCAAGTACTTAAAATTAGAAAACAAAACAGTCACCAATTTCAACAGAGCAGTGAATATTTGTGCTGTTTCCAGCCCTTCTTTCATGTAGTTTGATTCTGCAGAGCTGTAATCACTGTGGATATAATTTTACGTCCTGTTTCAAAAGCCTTGTATTGCGTGATCTCGAGAGTCTTTTCAATTCAGTCTGAATGGCTGCCAAACGCAATACTAATTTTGATACATGGTGTCAGAGCTCTAGTTCCTTAAAGTCCGATGTCCTCATTTCTGCATTCATTAGAAATATTGGGAGAAGGAAGCCATTCCCTCACCAGAACTGAGGCCCTGCTGCTGCCAAAGGCTAATTCTAAGTGCATGTGACTGCAGAGCCTCTGCTCCTAACCTCTGCAACAGCATTTCTCAAATTATAAGTCAAGACCAGCCTAAGAAAGGAAACGACAGGATGGGACAGGGTAGAAAAAGTTACTGGGACACATCACTTACAGCAGAGATCAGTCCAGTTCTCATCCTGCTGGCTGCTGCCCCAGGACCCTGTGGCAGTCCTGGAGCCTGAGCCTAGAGATGTAGGAAGTAGCAGTGGGCTCTGGGTGCATCAGCCCATCTGCAGTGGGCAGAGGTCAGGGGCCGCAGCTTTCTACAGATGGTTGCTCTATCAATGGCTTGGGCACACGTGGGACATAGCATTTGAAAATCTGGAGTAATTTCCAGCTTAGAGAACTCAGGCATTGCTGGGAAAACCAGAGAGGTCACACCCATTCAAATACATCTCTCCTCTCAATGGTTCTGGAGTCATCGCTTTTATAACAAACAATAAATCTTCCAGGGATGTCCAATGGCTAGGGCCTGGCTGCACAGAAGCTACTAAGGATGGATAGCCAGGGAGCCAGTCTGCTGGTGTAGAAGGTAAAGAAAGGACATTTAGCTGATGCCACTGAAGGCGTTGCTGGGCTGGAAAACACAGCAGCTGATGGAAAGGAGCCAGTCACACGGAGCTGCACCTGAGAGCTCCTTTGGGACCGGGGCTGGCCACTAGGGCTGGGTGTCCCCGAGATGCTGTCTGAAGGAGTTACAGATGCAGGGAGCAGCAACACGACTGGAAGCACATAGGAATCTTCTCGAACACAAGCTAACATGCTGCCTCAGATGCAAAAGTAACAGCTTTTCAAAGCTCTGAATTGGTATAATTGAGTAAAGCAAGTTATGCTGTGACCAATCCAATATACTCATTTTTCATATTTTAAGACAGTTCAATGCATGCTTATTTTTAAGCCCATTATTGTAGTTTTCAAGTCATTTGTGAACAGATTGCAACATATGCACTTGATAGATCAAAATATTTACTACATGTGAGAAAATAAAATTATTTTGCATATATAACCAAACATATATCTGGCTATATACACATATACATATATATGGTTGCTGAGATGGCTTAGTGGGTAAAGCTGCTTGCCACTGAGCCTGAGACTTCAGTTTGACCCCCAGAACCTACATGATGAAAGAACTCTTGTAAGTTGTCATCTGACCTCAACATATGTGCGTGTACGTGTGTGCGCATGCGTGTGTACACACGCACGCGTGCATGCACACACGAAATGTAATAAAAGTCTGGACTCAATAGACTTAGGTTTGAGTTCCAGCTTCACCGCTTTCTAGCTGGACAGATTAGTTAGCTTCTGCTGCATTGAAAAAACAAGGGGTACACCGGGTGGTGGCGCACGCCTTTAATCTTAACACTCGGGAGGCAGAGGCAAGTGGATATCTGAGTTAGAGGCCAGCCTGGTCTGAAAAGTGAGTTCCAGGATAGCCAGGGCTATACAGATAAATACTGTCTCAAAAACCAAACCAAAACAAGAACCAAGGGCAGCTGCACCTAACTTGTGAGGGTTCCTGTGTGGATAAATACAAAATGAACAGTCTCACATACACACAGCCATGTTCAGTAGGGCAGTGGTGTCTCACCAGGCTTCACTGCACCCAGAGCTAATCTGCCTGGCTGCAAATGCTGCCCCTGCTCCCTGCTGGGCCTCCTCTGGCTCCCAGCAAACGGAAACAAGCATGGTTTGTTAGTGTTTCTGTTTCTCGGTACCCTGACTTTATTCTTCCTACTCTCTAAGAGTTAGTTAATCATGATTTTCTTTTTTCTTTCTTTCTTTTTTTTTTTTTTCTTTTTTTTTTCTTTTTTTTTTTTTTTGGTTTTTCGAGACAGGGTTTCTCTGTGTAGCCCTGGCTGTCCTGGAACTCACTCTGTAGACCAGGTTGGCCTCGAACTCAGAAATCCGCCTGCCTCTGCCTCCCAAGTGCTGAGATTAAAGGCGTGCGCCACCACCGCCTGGCTAATCATGATTTTCTAAAGAGAAAAAAAGCAGTCTCGGG
This sequence comes from Rhabdomys pumilio, assembly GCA_030674055.1. NCBI lineage: Eukaryota > Metazoa > Chordata > Mammalia > Rodentia > Muridae > Rhabdomys > Rhabdomys pumilio. The sequence goes on along the minus strand of JANHMN010000012.1, from coordinate 21,556,961 downwards.
AGTAAGTATATTAGGGTTCCGTGAGCAGCAGGCCCTCCAGTGTGAGCAGGAGGGAAACATGAGCTGACCACTTCCCGGTCTCCACCTGTACCAAGCACAGGACATCACACGGGGACCAGAGGGAACTGAAGAGGAGGAATAAGGCTGCGGCTAAGGTGCTACAGCAGAAAGTGTGGCTTGCAGCATGCCCAGGTTTGCTTTACAAAGGGTAGAAGTGGGTGCTGGCTGCTTTGGGGCAGGTGGAGATGGAAGCTCACTGTAGTGCCCACAGGCTGTGGGCAGTGTCTGCTCCAGAGTGGAGAGCCTGCTGTGGGGGTCCTGGTGCAGGTCTACACGAGGCTGCATGGAATCAGTGGAGGGAGATGAGTGGTTTTCAGGACAGGTTTAGGAAGGAGCTCTGGTGACCTTGACAAGGCCTCCAAGGTACTAAGAGTCTCACTCTGTGTACATTCTACCAGGGAAAGAGGCTGGGGGGGAGACACAGAAAAGGCCAAGGTTTCTACTATTTAGAGCTACAAGGTGAGGGCTGCCCCCCAAGCTGTGCTAGACTGGAAGGAAATGCAGCTGGTATCCTCTGGAGGTCCCTGGGGAGGGGAGCCTTACCCTGGCCCGCTCCAGACTCCTTCTCTGCTCATGAAATGCAGCCGGACTTTTCAAAGCTGTTGAGAAAAGAACCATAAAGAATCACATTTTGAGGCTGAGGCTAGCTCCATGATAGAATGCTTACTTGGCACAGGCAAGCCCCTGGGCTCAGTCCCAGAACCAAAACCCCAAACAACAGTTGAACACAATTTCTAGTGACACGCCATGTACAACACTACCACTGCAGGAGACATAGTACCTGGAGAGGAAATGCCACCTGACACCCAAGAAGCACTGTCTTTATGGCTGGTCACTTTAAGATCCCTAGGGACAGCAGTCCCTCCTGAGCTTTGGTTCAGTGCCACACTGTTCCCAGTCCCACCAGTTAAGCTCCATGACCCCCTGGCTCAGGTAGAACTGTGAGCTGGGTCCACCTGACTCTCTGTCTCATTAGGAATTGCAGTGGTCAGATGGGGGAGTTAAAGCAGAGGCCCGCGCCCTCACAGGACTGCATCCTTCCTCACCTGGCACCAACAGCACTGTTAGGATGATCTTTGTGAACTAAGAAAACTTCAGTCGCTATTGGCTGGCCCTGGTGAAGGCTGGGTCCCATTCTGGGGTCTGCGGCTATCATGGGGGCCTCAGTTTCTGTCTAATGCAAGCCCAGCAACAGCTTCTCTAAAATGCATCATGAACGCTCCAAGTCTCTCGTATGGTGACACATGACAATTTAAGACACTGGGGAGGCCAGGGAGCGTGTGGCTCGCTTGGCTAGGGAACAAAGGCAGTAGGTGAGAAGTATGCAAGGCTGCGGTCGGTCGGTTTCAGTTCTGCTGCCCAAGGCTGCAGACAGTGTGAGACTGTGTGCAAAGATAACCTTCCAGGCTGCTGCCTGTGGTAGGAGGGGAAGGGTGGGAGCTGCTAAAAGTAGCAAGACACAGATAGGACCTATCCTGCCTGGCCTCTGTGCTTCCGCCTCTCAATTCCCAGGGGTGGGCCTCCCAGGAGCATACTCAGAGGAGCTTCAATGTCCCAGCAGCATTTTTGTTTAAATTAAAGACAATGTTAAAAATAGTGATAATAAGAAAGAAAACTTTGTTTTAAAGGCCATGAGAATCCTTCCATTTGCTGACAGCAGGGGGAGCTCTAGACTCAGCAAACAACCGCAAGACAAACCAGTAAAGGTTCCTCCTCAACCTGCACAGCTAGAGAACCCATTCCAGGGAACCACCAGGCTAGGCTCCCTAGAGGGAAGGAAGCTAGCCCTCATTCCTAGTCCCACTGTGCACGGATGCACTGTACCAAAACTGGCTTTCAGGGCCTGGAAGCAGGAGCACACTCTGAGAGTGATGGGCCAGTGCTATGTCATGCCCCTCAGCCCCCACGCTACAACGCTGGGAAACACACCCAAGGAGCATGCCACAACTCACACATCAGAGCCATTCTGTATAGTCACTCATTAAATAAGCTATCAATGTCTGTAAGAGGGTTCTGTGCTGCAGCTGAAACCTCAGGATGACAGCCAGGACCTAGAGTTCAGATACAGATTAGAAACTTGGGAAAGTTCCTGTATCGAAGAATATGAGTTGAGTCCTAACAACTCCTGGGACGATTAAGGGTGTGACTGCGTTTTAGAGACTGAGACTCTGCCCACCTCCCGGAACACAAAGACTCCAATCAGTGGCACTGGAGAGATGGCTCAGCAGTTACTTCAGGCAGCTCATGAGCGTCGCTCACTCCAGTTTCAGGGGACCCAATGTCCCCGCGGCTTCTGAGGTATCTACATGCATCTATACGCGTCCACACACACAAACTGCCCTTTCCTTCTCTCTCTCTCCCTCTCCTTTATTTATTTTTTCCAAACAGGGTTTCTCTGTTTAGCTATGGCCATGCTGGAACTAGCTCTGTAGACCAGGCTGGCTTCGACCTCAGAGATCCACTTGCCTCTGCTCCCGAGTGCTGCAATTAACGGTGTGTATCACCACTGCTCAGCAAACTCTATTTAAAAGAACCAGGCTGAGTGTGGTGGTCGTATACTTTTTCATCCCAGCACTCAGGAGGCAGAGGTAGGAGGGTCTATGAGTTCCAGGACAGTCAAGGTTATATAGAGAGAACCTGTCAACATACAAACATATAGTGAACCAAATCCATGCCCACGTGTCCAGACGCACACACCCGCCGGCTCACGGGCCTCACTGCTGCCATAAGCCTGATTCTCTCAGGCTGGCTGGGTCTGAGCTGCAGCCAGAGATGATTATCTGAGTCCTGGCTACCTGAACATCCTATACTTGCCACTCAGGGGTAATGCACAAACCAGGCTTTGGAAGCATGCCTCACATGCCTCACAGCTTGATACAGGGGTTAGTTCATCTTCATGTACCAATGACAGTTGCCTCCAGTGCAAGATGGTGAGAGGTCAAAGGGCCATGGTGGATAGAGATTCTGAACTCACTGACCTAAGGACACATTCTCATACCAGCAAGAGAGAAACTAACATTCACTGAGTGCTTGCTTACATGGCAGGGACTGGAGCAGACTGTTTTTTTGCTTTGTTTTGTTTTTGTTTTAAGATGTGGTCTCACTGTGCAGCCTGAGCTAGATTCAAACTCAGGATGACCCCTTGGCCTCAACTTTCAGGTGCTGGGATCACAGGCATGTGGCACCATGCCCAGCGGCTAATTCCGGTATTTTAACAACTAGCTAATTTAGTATTTTCCCAAGGTAATTTAGCATCTTACCTTGCAGAGAAGGCTCATTGAGTAAAGCATTTGCCATACATGTGTAAGGACCTGAGTTCAAGTCCTCAAACTCATAGGAGTGCAAGCGTATGAGCACTCTCCGTGACCCAAGCGCCCTTACGGTGAGCTGGGAGATAGAGACAGAAGAGGCCCACAGACCCAGCCTGATGCACAGTGGCAAACAGTAGGTAATCTTGCTTCCAAGCAAATGGTTCTCAGCCTGTGGGTCATGACCCCCTTGGGGGATGTTGAATAACTCTTTCACAGGGGTCTCCTAATATTTACATAACTGTGTCTGGCTGGTTAGCTTAGTTCATTAGAGCATGGTGCTAATAACAGTTCATAACAGAAGCAAAATTACAGTTATGAAGCAGCAATGAAAATAGTTTTATGGTTGTGAGTCACAACATGAGGAACTGAATTAAAGCGTCACAGCCTCAGGAGGGTTGGGAGCTGCTGCTCCAGGTGAAAGGGAAGGACAATATGTGAGGCTGTCCTTTCATGTGTTCTTGTGTGTGCACAGGAGCACATGCACTGTGGACGGTAATGTTCCACTTAATAAGCTCAGAGAGTTAGAAAAAACTAGAAAATGACAGTCATGCTTGTAACCCAATTCTGTTATCCTGAAGAGAGGTCTTTCTGCTTCTCTGAGTTAGTTTCTCAACTTCCTCAAAAAACTGAGAGAACTTGGATTGGTGCAGAGTGGGGTGGCACGTCAAGGCTGCACCAATCAGATGTACTAGTTAAATGTAGGCCTGACTGTGGACCATGTGGAAAGGCAGGCTTGACCATAGCCACAAGCAAGAGGCAAGAGTACAGGCACACAGAAGGACTTATGGATCCATCCGAGAGACACCAGGGCTTTCACACCCAGAAAACTGTAGTTTGAAAACTAGGGTTTGCTCACTGTAGAACAACCTTACACTAGACAGACCAGGACTAAGGAGGCTGGGAGAATTCTTGTGCTAGAGGAGGCTAGGACAGGAGAATGATTAATGACCAGGAGAACTCACGATAGCAATGACAAAGCCCTATCCGTTTATAACAACCACCTCCTGGCCTCTAAGGACTTCCAGTTTTATATGATGAAACCTGGACTGGTTGAGCTGCAGTGATCATGGAGGGTGGATCCCTCCCAGGCCATCATCTGCCTCCCCTTCTTCCTTCAACTTACCCTGACCAGCATGTTGGTTCCTTTAGCTCATGAGCAGCCTACCTAAGGTCGTTCTCTCTCTCTCTCTCTCTCTCTCTCCCTCTCTCTCTCTCTCTCTCTCTCTCTCTCTCATTTTGAATTCTACTTCTTGACAACAGGTGTGGCCATTTCAATAGCCACTTTTGCCAGGCAGCAGGAGGAGAGCGCAATGGCTCTTGCTTCAGGTCTGTGAAGATTCCTAGCTACCATGTACCAGACCCATGGGGGAGGGATCAGTCCCTGGGGTTGAGGCTGAGCGACTCCTGTGCTTGTCCAGCCAGCTGTGTTAAAGAACATTAGAGTGTGACTTAGTGATGGAGATGTGGGATGCTCTGGGTAAACCTGGGTTTTCTTGATGCAGGATCAAGTGACACAGGTGTGCCCAAATCACCGAGCTTCCTTCCATGCCAAGGAGACTAGACACAGGGAAGCAGAGCAAAAGGAAAATGGGTTTTAAAATCCTGGCCTTTGGTAGTTAGAAGAGACTTTAGGTGTCCAGCCAGGAGGGATGTGCTCACTCATCATGGACTCCATCTCCTCCCTCCTTGCTGTCTTAAAGCTTCACCAGGAAGGTCCAGGACACTACTCATCCCAAGTTTCATGTTCTCAGAACTCCAGGAAGGCAGTCTCTGTGAAGAGAAGTCCTTTATGACCCATGCAGACACCAGAGCTGTTAAGAACACACATTTCTGGTGGCAAAGGACAGCTCTTGACCCTTTCTCCCCCCTAGGGACCTGGTGACCCTCTGAGCAAAGACAAGTGTGCAGCTCAGACTGAGCAGGAAGAGCAGAGACGCTTTAGACACCAATGACACACTGGCCAAGAGCTGTGGCATTCCTTACCACACAGCTTCAGTCCCAGACTGGGCTCCACCCCAGCTGGCTGTAACCAGCTGATACTCTGGGCCTTCTTGCCAAGGCCTGTTTTCTCCTCTCTGACAAGCTTGCTGCCTTAAATGAACACATTTGTGAATTAAGAAGATGAGAGTTCTGATTTCCATTTTCTTAAGAATACACCACTCAACCATTACAGGCAGACTCAGAGCTGTATCAAGATGCCTGCAAGGCTTTGTTCATGAGCTGAAACAGGAAGGGTATAACCAGCGCCTGCTGGAACCAGTTCCAGGTTTACTTAAGCATCCAGACTAGGGCCCACCAGGAAGTTCTGGAGATGCTTCTCATCTCTCACAGCACTTAGCCACCAAGCTCAGTTCCTTATTCTCCACTGTCCCACACACCCTGTGTCTGTCTGTGTGCATGTGGGCCTGGGTCTCTCTACAGATGCTGACATCAAGAAGAAAGGCAATGGCTGTTGGGCTCTGGTTACACTTTAAGCTCACAGACAACTCTGTAGGCAGGCGCTATAAGCTGTAACTATCACACATGAGGATACCTTCTGCTTTCAGCCTTTTTCCCAGTTGTAATTGTTAGGTTTTTAGTTTTTATTCTTATTTAAACTTACTATATGGGTCAGTTTGGTCCTTCTACCATGGGAGTTCAGGGATTGAACAGGTCATAAAATTTGGTAGCAAGTGCTTTTACTCATGGAGACATCTCCTAGCCCCCGTGGTTAGTTAGTATTGATAACTTGAAATAATCTAGAATCAGCCCGACAGTGGTGGCACATGCCTTTAATCCCAGCACTTGGGAGGCAGAGGCAGGCGAATTTCTGAGTTCCAGGACAGCCAGGGCTACACAGAGAAACCCTGTCTCAACAAAACAAAACCACCACAACCAACAACAACAACAAAAACCAACTAGAATGACTTGGAAGAGAATCTTAATGAAAAGTTGTCTACAACAGGTTGGCCTGTGAGGGCCTGTCTGTGGGGGATCGAGTCTCTTGATGATGTTAATTGAGTTGGGAAGCCTTGCCCACTCTGGGTGGTACCATCCTTAGGCAGGGGATCCTGAGCTTCATCAGAATAGAGCAAATGAGCTGAGTACAGGCATGCATTCATGGATAACTCCTCTGCTTCGTGACGGTAGATGCGGTGTGCCTAGCTACTTGGGGCTCCAACCACCAACAATGGTGACTCTAGTCTAGACAGGACTGTGAGCTAAAGAACCTTTCCCCTAAAGCTCTTGGCTTTCCCCCCCCATGGCATTATATTACTTTATCATTTTCTCTAAATTGGCATATGACAGAAGTAAGACTTCAGCTTTAAGCTTGAGCACACAGAGGTGCAGTCTCCTGTTTTATTCCTTCTTCCCTTAGTGAAGAGGCCAGCATAGAGGAAAAGGGGTCACTGGATAATCAAACTCTACCCAGAGGAAACTGGATTGCACAGCCCTGGGGAGTTATCGTTTTCAGAGCTGCTACAGACGCTACACAAGGCCACTGAGAGACAGGCAAGGCAGGCATCTTGGGGATGGGAATGTGGACGCTTTCTCTTTCACAAGCAGCAGTAAAGTTACCTTTGCCATCAACTCTTAAATCCTCAACAGAGCTTCTACTTCCACTCAGGGGAGAACAGAACAGAAATATCCTCCACAAACTAAATCCAGAAACTGCACATTTCCCCAAGTGCGGCTCAAGACAAGGAAGGATACTCCAGTAGAATTCAGGGGCCTCTAGAGTCTTGGGCTCCAACAAGTCTCATCTTTGCTAGGTTGGCAATTTTGGTACCACAAAATTTGGACTGTTTCATTAATCCAAAGGACAAACAGAAGTGAGAGAGTAGGGTTTTCCCAATGCTCAGCCCCACAGTCCTAAGTGATGGACAGTACATGTGGGAGAACTTCACCAACTTTCTCAATTAGCCTAGCTTGAGTTTTCAGCTCTGAGATATAGGCCATCTGCCAGCCCACTGATTGACAAGGTTGACATTTCAACTGCACTGACTTCATGGCTAAAGAGTTCCGATTCCTGGGAGTCAAAGAACCAGGACGAGTGGAGGCACCTCAGCAGCAGCAGAGCCTTGCTGTGAGGTCCTGGACTGGATATGAAGTACTGACAAACAGATCCGGTCTTTTTGCTGTTTTCTTCATACCCTGGCTTGAACCCACTCCTGCAGAGACAGATCCCACCTCCTGCTGCCTGGATCAGGGGTGTGGCCATCGCATCTAGGCCTTCCACCCAGCAGGGGAAGAACAGAGAGCCTTGGGATAGACACAGGAAACAGAAAGGGCCCCTCCCTCACATTCTACCGAAGGGCACAGGCTGGACTGCTATCATGCAAGGGCCAACCTGAGCATCGATGAGACGAATCTGGGATTCTGTCCCCGGCAGAGATTAACTCCAGGCACTGCAAGCCCACTGGAGCAGCTCTGAAGGCCTGGAAATCACGTAATGGACTGCAGGTGCTGGCTTAGACAACTGTCCAGTCAGAGGTATGCAACACTCAAGAAGCATCCATAGAAACTAAACACTCCTGACTTAATACAGGCTTTCATGACCAAAGCAGAAAGCAGCCTTCTTCCCCCTCAAAGACAAGGCCAAAACCAATAACTGCTCTCATTTCTACCTCCTGAAACCTAACCTCGGCAATCATAGGACCTCAATTAGATGCTGCTTCAGTTTTCAAGAAAACCCCTTTCCCGGCCCTTTCTTTCTCAAAGCTCATAGCTTTGACCTTATGCAGCAGAGGATGAGCTCCTGTCCTGCCTCCGCCTCCTGAGGGCTGGGATCTCTACCCACTATGTGTTTATGTGCTGTTGGGGCTGAACCCAAGGATTCACGCATGGCAGGCAAATACTTTACCAACCCAGCTATGTCCCCAACCCTTCAAGTATTTCAGACTTGAAAATTCCTGTGTGTAATTCACTATGTGTGTAATAAACCACCATGAAGTGTTTCCTTTAGGAGTCAACACCAGGTCTAGACCCAGAAAAGCTGGGCTGAATGTGCCTCTGTTTCTAAGAGACTAAGGGCAAGTCATGTGATTCTGAGGCTTCGGTTCTTATCCACAAAACAGCAGTTGCACTTACTATACCACACCCAGTGATTATTAACACTAAGCAAAGTGAAAGTGTTCTGTCATCCGCTCTGCTGAGTTAAGACGAAGGCACTGATACTGCTGCCGTTCCTTCCCGTCTTACCCACTGGAAAGAAACAGCCTATGCATGAAGCAATCTGAGTGCTAACTGGGCCTGACCTCCAGTCTTTGTCCCTGTGTTCAGTAGACAGCCTACGACTATCAAAATATCTGCAACAAAGGCCATTAATCAAAGCGTCGTGTCAACAGCTCTAGGGCCTGACTATGACAATAAGAACAGTAGACTAAGTTCATGAATAAGAGTAAGTTCATAAGAACCAAAGACAGAACTTTAGTTAGAAGGAACCAGGCATCTCAGGCAAGATGAAGCTTCACACATATCCTGTTTTGGTGTGCAGGCTTGACACCACCCTTGCTTTGGTACCAGGCTGCCACGCCCACTCAGACCAGCATAAAAGCCAACTACCACAAACGAAAGTACTTCTGCCCTCCACACACATCTACATGCATAGAAAAGATGACTGCAAGAAGCAGAGATCTGAGGTCCAAGACTTGACCCTCCAGTGGTGGGAAGACCAAACCCAGGAGAGGGGGTACAATGGGCTAGTACACAAATGTCAAAGATATGGCACACAAAGGGTTAAAACACCAAGGCCAAACACTTTGAATTGATTGCTATGGCCTGTGAGTGTTTTCCAGTGGTCCTCAGCCTGTGCTCCCACCAGGAAGTGATAAACCCTTTAGGAGGGTTTTGAAAAGGATAAGGACCCCCCTTCCTTCCTCCACTTCCCAGCTGCATGGGCTGAATAGCCTGGCTCCGCTGTACGCTGTCTCCACAGGCCAGTCAACCATATGGTAGTCTCCAAATCCATGACACTGGCTTTTCTTACAGAAGACTCAGACTAGGTTCCCACCACAGACACGGTGACTCACAATCATCTGTAGTTCCTAGGGGCTCTGATGCCCTTTTCTGGCCTCCATGGGGACCAGGCACACAGACATACATGCAGGCAAACACATATACACATTAAAACAAACTGTGAGCAAAACTGACATTTTATAAATTGATTATTTTACGCCGGGCGGTGGTGGTGCACGCCTTTAATCCCAGCACTTGGGAGGCAGAGGCCGAGGCAGGTGGATTTCTGAGTTCGAGGCTAGCCTGGTCTACAGAGTGAGTTCCGGGACAGCCAGGACTACACAGAGAAACCCTGTCTCGAAAAAACCAAAAAAAAAAAAAAAAAAAAAAGATTATTTTATGTGTTTTGTTATGGTAATAGAAATATGATCAACACACTGGTTTTCCAGGTTTCTTTTTGACATACCTGCAGTTACATTTATTTGTATGTACATATATATATGCACATACGAATATGGAGGTCAAAGGTCGACAACTGGTATCTTCTTCAACCACTCTGCAGCTTATTATTTTAATTGTTTTATTACTAGAAACTCAAAATGTATTTCTATTTGTATGACTACACATGCATGTTTGAGCATGCACTCACACGCGCGTGCACACACACACACACACACACACACACACACACACACAGAGTATGCCCCCCCCCCCAATACCTGTGCCTGAGAGGGAGGAGCCCCTGGAGACAAAGTTACTGGTGGCTGTGAATGACCCAACATGAGTGCTGAAAACTTGACTCTGGTCCTCTCCAAGAACAACAAGCACTCTTAACCACTCACCTATCTCCGGCCCATTTTAAAATTTCTTTTTCCTTTTCTATTTTATACATTTTGTGTATTGTGTGTGTGTGGGGGGGGGGGTATACAGACCACGGTGCATGTGTAAAACTCAGAGGGCAACTATCTGGTTTTCTCTGCTTCTATCATGTATGTCCTGAGGATGGAACACAGCTGATCAGGCTTGGCAGCAAGTGCCTTTACTACTAATGAAGCTTGATTTCTCCTCCACCTTCTTTCTTTAGATAGTGTCTCTCATTAAACCCTGATCCTGACGGCTGGGCTAGACAGGCCAGTAGGCCCCAAGGCTCCTCCTCCAGTGTCCACCTCCCCAGGCTGGGTTTATAGGTACGCGTCGCCATCGTCAGCTAGGTCCATATGGTTGCCACAGGTGTTTGTGACTTTCACATCCTTCTGCAGCCAAAGGCCTTAGACTGTCTATTGTTCCACTACACCCTCCTTGGTACAGTCCACAACAGTTTTAACAAGATAGAAATTGGGAAGCTGAGAGAGAATGATCTGAAAGTTGGAAAAGATCCTCAAAGTAACAATATATGCAACACACTCAAGACACACAGACACTCAGACACACTGACACACTGACACACACACACACACACACACACACACACACACACACACGAATGCATGCACGCAAGCACACACTCGGGCATGCCCCATCATCATACGCCCCAGGGCTACGATGATTCTGTCTTTTACCCATGTGGTGCTGAGGGTGCTGGGCAAGCATCTACCACTGAGCTAGATAGCCTGACAGTCTTCTCTGCTTCCTTTAGTGTCTTCTGGGTTTTGTTCTTTTATAGGTTCTCAGAAGCAGTCCTGACTGGCCCAGAATGTTATAGACCAGGCATGCCATACCCCACTCATTACCTTGAAAAATATTAATAATGAGAACAAATTATGAAAAGCAACACCACCCTCCTCTTCTTTTAAAAAGACATTAAAATTATATAAAAAAACTTCATCAAAAAGGTTACTTGGAAGCCTCTCATGACAGTGCATGCCTTTAATTCCAGCAGTAGGGAGGCAAAGGCAGGAGGACCAGTACAAGTTTGAGGCTAGCCTGGTCTACACAGCAATTTCTAGGCCAGGGTGTCACAAAACAAAAGATGAACTGGAGGCCAGTGAGGTGGCTCATGGGAAAATGTACTTGCTGCTGAGTCAGATGAGCAGAGTCTCACCTCTAGGATGCACAAGGAGGAAGAGAGTCAACTCCTCCAGGTCCTCTGACCTCCCACACACATACCCACCCGTAAACACCCACTCACAAAATAAATAATTGTTTTTCAGACAAGGTCTCTCTCTACACCTCTGGCTATTCTGGAACTCAATCTGTAGATGAGGATGGCCTCAAATTCAGAGAGATCCACCTGCCTGTGCCCCGAGTGCTGTGATTAAAGGTGTGGGCTACCATGCCTGGTCAATAAACAAATGATAATTTAAGAAAGACTTTCTCTGCATGCTTAACAAAGGTTGTTGTTTTTGTTTCGATTCAGGCACACACAGTGAACTCCAGACTTCTATTTTAGGACTTGGGAGCAACTGGCCCAGGAGGACCTCTATGCTAGTAAGTGTCCACTGGGGCACAAACACCCTGGAACAGCAGGAAGAGAGACAAGGACTCCGATGTCTATCAAGAGTGCAGCCTGAAACTTCTAGGAGCCACGGGCCCAGCTGGTCTTCCTAAGTTAAAAGAAAGCATCTCAGGAATCACATGCTCACATGTCTAGGCTTCAAATCTAGAGGTCAGTCCAGCCTCATTCCTGAAACACCCCCCACCCCCCCCAAAAAAAAAAACCAACTAGAGCTGTAACTACAGTTAAACAATCACCTTCCTGTGGAAAGGACATTTCATCTCATAGGGTTCTTTTTGTTAACAAAAAACTGAAACACAACACAACACAACACAACACAAAATAACAAGGAAATGAAGAGCTAGGGGAAGGGAGAGAGGGGAGGGAAAGGAAAGGACAGGATAGGAGTGGGCAAAAGGAGAGCATCTCTTCCGCCAAAATCACCTCTGTATCTGAGAGTACAGATGGGTTGTGCTGAGGCTCTGAGAGGCACAGGAGCAGCCGGACAGAGCCTGAGGCAACCAGAACTACCCATGGGTAAAAGCTGTGTTGGAGGTGGGGTATTTTCTAAGCTCTTCTGGAAAGGGTAGATCTTGGCCAAACCTCTGGTTAATAGGGTGGCACTTCTGAGACTATTAAAAAGTATCCGTCAAAATGGACTTGAGCAAATGGACAGACGAAACCTGACAGACAAGGGTCTGCCCTTCAGTGGCCCGCACAATGGCACTAATCTATGAAGTATGCACTGAGACAGACGCCCCTAACAAAACCAGCATTTTCAGGCTGGAGATTCCGTTCAGCAGCTAAGAGCACTCGTTGCTCTTGCAGAAGACCTAGTTTGATTCCCAGTATCCACACGGCCACTCACAACTGCCTGTCACTTCTGTTCTATGGAATCTGATGTTTTCTTTTGACCTTTGTGGGCACCAGGCATGCATGTGACGCACTTACATCTATGCATACAAAGCGGCAGTGTACGTGGTAAAATAAAGGTTTACAAAAGCCCTTTATAAAACAAGCAAACAACAACTTTATCTCCTTAGTCTTTGTAGGAAATGAACATAGCTCAGTGGCCCCGAGTGCACCCCTGGGATGGGCAAGGTTTGCTTTAGACCACCCTCCCCCACTCACAAAGGAGAATTTCACTTGAGTGGAAAAGGGGACATCAAATGAACCCCACTGCTTCAGGATGGCGTGTACCCTTTTGTTAAACTAAGACATCTCTTCTGAGTCAGATGAACAGGGACTCTTTAGCAAATACTGGGGCCTAACAAAATGGTCACTTAGATTAGCCATGCGTGCTAAGTGTACAAACCGCCTCTGTAGAGACTAGGTAGCCAACATCCTTAGTTCAACATGAACAGCAGGGTCAAACTGCAACTGGAGGGCTAGGAAGCGACGGTGGGTCAGAGTCCACTCAGAGCTTTAGGACCCACTGCTCACAGCCATTCTTTGCAGGGTCAGCATGAGACACACAGGACTTAGACGAAGACCTGAAACCACTCACAGGCAGCGGGCGGAACCAGTCATTCTTCTGCTAATCACTGTATCTGAGCACCTCGGAGGCTGCTTCTGGATGACACTAACCAGCTGTCCTCACACTCCTGAATTCTCCTAACCTGTCATATAGAAGAGTCACCAATGGCACTGGCTAGACAGGGATTGAAATGTAAAGACATGGTACACGGCAGCTTTGCAGTAAAGGTATTTTTTGCCAAGCTTGATGACCTAAGTTCAATACCTAGGATTTGTACGAACAAGAGAAGTGATTCCTGAAATCTACACACATACAGAAACAAACAAACATACTTATATACACCACACAGATATACACACACACACAGAGACATGACACACAGACAGACAGACACACACACACAAACAAACAAGTAAATAGGACACGGCTCAGCTAGAAATGGAGCTCAGGAGGAAGAGCATCTGTCCAGCACGAGGACCTGGGTTTGATTTTCAACACCAAAAAACGGAAGGAAGGAAGGAAGGAAGGAAGGAAGGAAGGAAGGAAGGAAGGAAGGAAGGAAAGCAGAGGGGAGAAAAGACATGAAAGGATTGGAAAGCCAAGCTCAGGAAGGCCAGGCTGAGCCCCCAGAGCACTTCAAGCACAAAGATATATTCCTTCGCTGGTGTGCTGAAGCATCACCATTGCTTGGTACTAACTAGCTCATGACGACAGATAAACAGGGATCGGCTGCAGCACCAGAAAAGCACTCCCGCTCTCTGCTCATTATCAAGAAGTTTCGGTGGAATAGGCTGAGAAGGAAAGATGAGTGGCTCTTCTCTCACACCCAGGAATTCACAGGAGGCCCTTTATCATCTGCCTGGGTCAGGACACATCCACACCTGCCTTTGGAAAATGTCATGTCTCTCTGACAGCTGGCCCCGTCAGAACACGGCTCCCATCCCGGACCTTCTCGTATGTATCTGTCAGCATGGGGGTGGGAAACGAGGGCCACATACACGGCCGATCTGAGTCTTTCCTGATCACAAGGGCATTCCTGGCTCTGGATTGAAAGGCCTACTTGCTTTTTGCATGTGCCATCTTCCCTCTTTCTCAGAAAGCACTAGATAAAGTTCAGAGCCAGGACTGCATGGGCCCCTCCTTTCTGGCACTCTGTATTTGATGCGTTTTAAGTGGTGCTATATTTATATTTATATTAAAAGACATGTGTTTACATGAGACTCAAGGATACTGGGAAATGGCCCTGTTTAGAGTACATCAGAAACCAGCTCCACATCCACAGCTGAGACACGCGGTCAGAGAACACGAGCACAGAGAAAGCTATGCAGGAACTAGCAGTTTAATCCCTTAAGTCCCTAGAGAAAGGCTGCTCTCGGTGCTGAGCAGCACACGGAACAGAGCAACCATGAAGGGAAGGAGCCACAGAAGCACACCGTGTCCCACAGACTTGCTGTCCCAGCTGAATGGAGTGGCTTGGCCTACATGGGAAATGCGAGTGAGTGTTCTGGCAAATAAATAAGCTAGGTTGACTTTTCCTTCCCAGTCATAAAAGATTTGATTTAAGGTATAAACCAGAAATAAAATACAGCCCCAGGGACTTTGCTCCTTTCTCTGGCTTTGCTCCCTTCCTTCCTCCTCGGGTATACACCAGATCTAAATGCAAGGGGTCTACGGAGACTCCTCAGGCCACCCCAACAGACTGACAGACTGAAGTGGACACTTCACAGTTGGTGCTACCTTTCAGTCTGCTTGCTGGCACCAGCCACGTTTCCCTTAAAAGTCTTGTGGTGAAGGTGAGGAGGGCAATGAGCACCAGCATGGTAGGGGGTGAGGTGGGGAGGGCGGACTGAGGTCTCTGTGGGCCAGCAGAAGTGACAAGCCTCTCTGGAAGACCGGGGCCTCGATGCTCCCCCACACTGGTGAGAGGGCGCCGCACACCTGACACTTGCCTACACATCGCTTTTCTTCCTTGCCATCGTTTTTTTGTTCCCCTTTCCTCTGAAAGAAGCTGAAAACCAACACTTTCCACAGGGGAGAGCTCCTGAAGGGAAGACACTCTCAGCCATTTCCACTCCCATAGGAGAGGTTGAGTGTTTCCAATCCACAGAGACAACCCGCACATGCATGCAGTAGTATCTAGGGCAGCTTGAGACCTGAGCTCCCAGTAGGATGGGAGAGGTTACTGAGTTTATTTCAAATCCCATGACTATAATTCTGGCTATTATATTAGTTTTTCTACACCTATACCTACACACACATACACACACACACACACCCCTACTTTGCAATCAGCTGCCTTCATTCATCTAGGGCTAGCTAGGTACTGGGGGACAGAAACACAAATAAGTGACTTTCTTCAGGAGTTCAGGTAGCTGAAGGTACGCGCTGACAACTACAATTTCTGAGCACCACGTTAAGGAAGTGCCAAGCAAGGAAGCCGTGACTGCTCAGTTCTAGCCGACGATGGTCCCAGTATAGCATGGAAGTTGGGAAGAAGAATGTGGGGATGTGGGCATTCCACTCCTGCACAACCTCCTGCCACTCCTGCACAACCTCCTGACCCTGAACCTCCTACAGCCCTAAAACAAGGTTCTCACATCTGTGACGCCTTATAGCAGCTGCTGGGATCTGCACACAGGTGGCTGCAGCAACCCAGACTCTGGTTGTGTTTAATGTCTGGAGGGCTGTAATGTATGAGGGGCTTCCTGGACATTAAACAAATATGCCATTTGTGAAGGGTCTAAGAGGATGGGACTGGCTCCTTGGTGAGCCTTCAGACCGTAAAGCACACTGCTGCCCTACTGAAAACACTGCTACAGAGCTGAGTCACATCCTACTGAGAGGCACTGAACAAAGGTTAACACACAATACGAATCAAACGCCATCCTCAAGCCTTTAGAAGCCTCAGTGGCTTCCTAGTGTGCCTACAAACCAACACCCTCCTCTCTGTGTGGTATCCCTCACTCCCAGCTCACTATACTTCAGACACTGCCTTTTCCGATACGCCTTTTCTGTTTTGTCTTTTGCTGTAGTTGTTGTGACATAGTCTCCTGCCTCAGCCTCCCAAATGATGGAACGATAGGAATGAACCATGGCATCAGGCTTCTTTGCCAGCTTCTCCAAAGTGACTCTAACCTTTCCCTGTAACTGTTAACCGTTAGCATCCACCATTATTGATTTACTACACTGCACTTACAAGGTGGTGTAATATATCTTCTTTGTCTCTATTTCCCCCTTCATTCTTGCCTTTCTAACCTCAGCTCTTGTAAAAGCAGGAGCAGATTCACTGTCAGCTGCACACATGACTACTCTGAATGGGTGGCCGACAACATGGATGGCACTGGGGCAGCAGGCAATAACGTGAGGGGGAGACCATGAAACAGATGTTGCTGATTGGTGTGTGTGTGTGTGTGTGTGTGTGTGTGTGTGTGTGTGTGTGTACTGTCTTCTTCCTCAGGGTGGAGCCCAGTGGTGACGACATACCACCAGGGGACGGAAGCTTGTGTGATCTGCTGAGAACATGTCAGAAGAGCAAGACCCTGGTTCCAGCCTTCACTGTCTACAGCACTCTTAGTATTCAAAGAAGGCGTTCTTGTTTCTAACAGTCTAAGGTTTGGTTTCATTTCTACCCCAGGGATGCAGCCACTGGCCGAGTGTCAGAGCAGCTCACCAACAGCTCCATCCAGGCATGCACACACCCACATCCGCCATGGGTGCCTCATAGCTCTAAAATAAACTGTAGTTCACGACAGTACCTGTTTGCAACGGAAGCGTAGAGGTTTCTTCCTAATTGCTGAGCACAGAGGTGAATTACATGTGAACAGAGCAGCCCCTGCTTCTCCCATGAAGGGACGCTGTAACCCCAGGAAAGGGGCGATTCAAAAGCACCCGCTTGAAGCCTAACAGTGCTTGTCTCACTGAACATGATGGGCTGGCAACCTGTTCCATCAAGGACTCCTGACAGAAAAGTAAGAGGTGGGTAAGACTGGAAGACAACCTGTGACCCTTGCTCTGTGGGATGCTCCGCTGCCAACACAAAGAACAAGTGCATGAACGGGAGAGCGACACTTACGCGGCATGATCCCTTGGCTCACCAGTTCCTCCCGGGTCCGCCGCTGCTGGAGCTTCAGCTGCAGGACTGCATGGTGGCAAGAAGAGAAGACACATGAAGGTTAGTCAACCATTCCATCTCAGCAGACACATTCTCAAATGCAGGAGAGTCTACAAGTTAGCCTGTGATGTGAAAGGAGGATCCCACACTCAGCCGTGGGCACTGCAGAAGTGGCCTGACACAGCAGGGTTTCCGCATTCTGTGGTGGGCGGCAAGAGGAAGTTGCAAAGAGTCTTGCAGGGTGATAACAATCCACAAACTACCACTCTTGCCTCTTGCTTAAACCTTACAGGACTCAGCCTTCCTCCTGGGACTGAGAAACACCAGTTCTAAGCTCAAAGAAAGTCTAACGGGGCCAGCGCCCAGCACAAAGAGCTTCCGGTTGCTGTGTAAGTTTTCAACAAATGTTTACACGTAGCATGCTGAACAAATGCACTCCGCACAGAGACCAGGATCTAAAAATTATGGCTAATTTCACCACGCACCACATTCCTCTAGACTACAAGTTATCTAGCCATCCACACAGCTGTTTTCACATAGGCCTTTCTCTGCTGAGATGAGAGACAACCAAGAGCTATGCTATGATTTAGTGCATATCTGGGCTAGTGGAGACAGGTGTGGCTCCTAGCTCTGTTCTGCAACACTGCTTAATGAAACAACAGGGATTTTTATCAAATTAACACCAATCATCTTTACAGCTACACACTACTCAAAGGATCAACTAGCATAGCTGTGGTTACGATGCTAAGAAAACGTCCAGGGACAGTTAGGAGGATCCCATAGCCCACAGCAAGTCCCCTTCCGTATAGCAGGTTTCAACTGCAGGGCCCTAAAAGTCACATCGGAGGGGACCTGCATCTCCTAGAACAGGGGTGTACTGACACGGGCCTTTTCTACACAGCAGTTTTTGGAGGCACCCAAGGATAGGAGGACAATGGCTGGACTCCTGTCTGTGTCTCAAGGTCAACAAAGCAGAACTCCTCTTTCTGTCAAAACTACAATTTGTGTTCTGAGTTCCTTTCCCTGCCCTGTTAGTAAGCTTGCCTCCTGCTGCTCTTATGTCACTGGCTGCACTGGTGACTTACAGGCACTATTCCCTAGGACGAGACACCCTGATGAGAATGGTAAGTTTCACTTTTCTTTAAGTACCATGGACTTTCCCCCACTTTTAAAATTTCATTTTTGCTTGAATATGCCCACACTTTTTATCCAGTCTCCCCTATATTCAGAATTACTTTGGGTCACCTGAGCTACTTTACCTGTACAGTGACGCTTTTCAATGTACATAGTTATCTCCGAATGTCTCCCCTGCTAATTTACAAACTCCTGTAAGTTTAATTTGTTTTTTTAAAAAAGTCTTTCTAAGCTGAGCATGGTGGCTCATACCTATACTCTCCCATCCTTTGGAGGCCAAGGCAAAGGACTGTTAAAATTTTCACATCAGCCTGGGGTTGCTACAAAGTAAAAGTCTGTCTCAAAAAAAAAATGTTATTTGTATTTTATTACAGTAGATATTTAATGACAGGAATCTGGGGGCAGCTACTCAGAAGACTGAGGCAGGAAGATCAAAAATTCAAAGCCTACTTTGGCTATAAAGAATTGAATTGGAACACATCGTTAATCCCAGCACTAAGGAGGCAGAGGCAGACAGATCTGAGTTGGAGGCCAGCCTGGTCTACAGAGTGAGTTACAGGAGACCCAGAGGTACACAGAGAAACCCTGTCTCGAAAGAGAAAGAGAACTGGATTGACTCTCTCTCTCTCTCTCTCTCTCTCTCTCTCTTTTTTTTTTTTTTTTTGGTTTTTGGTTTTTGGTTTTTCAAGACAAGGTTTCTCTGTGTAGCCCTGGCTGTCCTGGAACTCACTCTGTAGACCAGGCTGGCCTCGAACTCAGAAATCTGCCTGCCTCTGCCTCCCAAGTGCTTGGATTAAAGGCGTGCGCCACCATCACCCGGCTCTGAATTGACTCTCAAAATGATGGCAGACATAGTCTGGAAATCTAACAAAAAAGCTATTATTTTACAAATTAACATTGCTTAAAATAAAGTCTTAATTAAACAGATAAAAGCACCAACCACACTGGGAGATTTACCACAACACCACACCAGTGGCTGGTATTTATTGCATGTGCTTTGTGACAGATCCTATTTTATACATCTTTGGTGTGTGTGTCTGTGTGCATATCTCTCTCTCTCTCTCTCTCTCTCTCTCTCTCTCTCTCTCTCTCTCTCCCTGTGTGTGTGTGTGTGTGTGTGTGTGTGTGTGTGTGTGTGTGTGTGTGTGTGTGAATGGGATCAAACCCGGGCCCTGTGCATACCAGGCAAATGCTCACTGAGCTACCTCTCAGCCCCATGCATTTGCGGTCTAAAATCACTTAATTTTCCTAAGATTCCCTAAGGATATTGGTATTGTTTATCTGATCTTACAGGTTAGGAAAATGAGGTCTACAGAGATCAATTCACCTCGTTTTTCTCAGCAATAAGGGGTGGAACAAAAATTGAACCCAAACAATCTGATGTCATAACTCCTAACTTTGTTTCTCTCAAGATTTTCTGCAAGTCAGCTCTGTTGAGATAACAGGCCTCGTGGGTTCATTATCTGGTGCTGAGGAAAACCACTGGTTCAGATTAGGGTCAAAGGAGATGATGAGGTAATCAACTTCAGTGGAGGAATCTCGCCAAGGAACTGGACTGCAGCGTTAACATAAACACCAGCAACACAGAAATAAGATACAGCCAGCAAGGAGCCACGGCTGTTTGTTATGGTTGCAGCTGTGCTCAGTGGCCACTGTGCTTTTAACTCACTTAACCACCACACGGAATGACCTGATGGCTTGGGCGTCGTAGCTAACGCGCATGAATGCATGCACGCACGCACGCACGCACGCACGGCTGTCAGTTTTAATCTGGGCACTGACAAAGAAGGTGGGTAGTAGCTCTAGGAAGATGGCTGTGATCATCATCTCCTTTCACAAAGAAGAAAATTAGAGCACAGACCTTTACTCTTTTGTTTCATGCACCAAAGCTTAAGAGAACAGAAGCTGGTTCCAGCCTGCTCAGTAGTTTTCAGGTGTGGGCACTTAGCCTGCAGCCTTTACTCTTAAGAAAAAGAAGGGAAAGACAGGAGGTGGTGGCACATGCCTTTAATCCCAGCACTTGGGAGGCAGAGGCAGGTGGATTTCTGAGTTCAAGGCCAGCCTGGTCTACAGAGTGAGTTCCAGGTCAGCCAGGACCACACAGAGAAACCCTGCCTCGAAAAACAAAAACAAACAACAACAACAACAACAACAACAACAACAACAACAACAAAAACAAAAAAAGAAAGAAAGAAAAAGAAAGAGAAGGGAAAGCCAGGCCAGACAGGATGGAAGCGGATAAAGGGGCAATGGGTTGTCATCTTCTACAGTGTCTCTAAGACCTGGTGTAAGATAAGCTATTAAGGGCCGCTTAAATATAACCAATTAATTTGATTTCAGAGAGCAGAGACCAATGAAATTAAGCACGAACATTTCAATAAAGAATAATTAGTGAAACAGCTATTATTCAAGAGTAATTTTGAAATACCAATTAATAGTCCTGAGTGAAACACCCACAGCCAGGGTCACGAAGGCCACTGTGTAACTGTGCTGTTATTTGGGAGATGGGAGAGTGAGAACTCTAGGGATGGCCATTCTAATCTGGTTTCTTTTCTCTTTCTTCCAATTCTTTGTAAAAATTTTTATTATTTTATGTGTATGGATGTTCTGATTATCTGTGGAACCCCCCCACACATACACACAATGCCTGTGGAGACATGAAGCAGGGCTCCAGCTGGAACTGGAACTACAGCTGGCTGTGAGCCACATGTGGGTGCTGGGAATCGAACCTCCGTCTTCTGAAAAGCAGCCAGTGCTCCTCACCACTAAGCAGTCCCTCCAGCGGGGTCCTCCAGTTCTTTGCTGGCAACCACTCAGCTGCTTCACCATCAGTCAGCTATAAATGCATTTGTTCGTCTGTATACAGGCTGCCCACACAATCCCACTTAGAAACAGACGCTGTATTAACGTGAGATTTGGAAATGGTAAAGATAAAGACAAGCTTGTGCACAAGCAGGCATTTCTGTTCTTATTCTTCTTCTTTTTTTTTTTTCAATTTACTTGGGGAAAAGATGAGGACATCTAGAGATGAGATGTATAGTCAAACAGGAGAGTATGCAAATTCTTACTTCCACATATCTCCCCAGACTAGCACTCTCTACGGTTCACAGGTAAAGGCACTTGCTGCTAAGACTGACTGAGTTTGACTCCTGGGATCCAAACAATGAAAGAAGAAACCCAACTCCTCCAAGTTGTCCTAAGATTCCATGTCTTTCTGTCTGTCTGCTGTCTGTCTGCTGTCTGTCTCTCTGTCTCTGTCTCTGTCTCTCTCTCTCACACACACAGATAACAGATTTCAGAATAAAAGCAAATCATTTGAACTGGTTTTAACTATTTCTTGGAGTGAGCGGACAAAGCACTGAGTTTATTAAACACACTCCCACCACTCTCTAGCTTCAAACTAGAGGACTTCTCTTCCTGGGAAGGTCTAGAGAAGCAGCTGGGTGTTTGTCGCTACCCACGTCCGCCCGAGGAATAAGGCAACAGCAACCGTGTTCTTCTTCAAACCGTTTATTCAGCTATCCCTGTACAGCAATCTTCTTCCTCCCTTCCCTCTGCTCCCACAGCCCCTTATAAGCATTGCCTTAAACCTATCAGAAGCTGCCACGATGTCACTACTAATTGGTCACACTCAATGACGTGAGGTAAGGCGACTGGGTAACCACACTTCTCAGCGCGAGCTTGCCATATATGGTCTCAAGCAATGCCTATGTCAAGTGCCATCTTGTAACGGCGAGAGCGGAGCCGCTTCCCACAGGTGTTAGTCTTCAAAGCTTAACATATGTTAATTAGAGCATCATCCTTGCATCTGTGAGTCATGTCGATTTTACTCATGCATCTTACACTGTACTTGATCCCATGTCCTTAAATTCACTTAGCAGTATTCAAATCATAAAAACACATGATCTATCATTCAGACCCAGATACTCTGAACATACTAGTTTTATTCTTACGATGTGCCAGAGGGATGGCTCAGTGGTTATGCACACTGGCCAAGGTTCGATTTCACATAGAAGCCCACAGCCACTGTAACATCAGTTCTAGGGGATCTGATGCCCTCTTCTGGCCTCCTCAGGTACCACTCATGTTAACTGGTACATGGATATAAATGCAGACAAAACACCCATACATATAAAATACAATTAAAATAAAAATTAAGCAGGTAAAAAGTAGAGCCCAGGATGGAGCTTAGTTGGTAGAATCCTTGCCTAGCATTCACTAAGCCTAGCAGCACGCACACTAGTTGTGGTGACAGTCCCAGGAATCTGGGGGACACAGGTGGGAGGATCAAAGTTGGAAGTCATTTTTGGCTTATATATATTCAGTTCAAGGCCAGATGGCGATGCATGAGATCCTGTTTCAAAATAAATAAAATAAATGGCATTGGGAAGCAGCTGGAGGTGCCCTGAGAAGATGGCTCCTGAGTTCTGCTGCTGGCCTTCCTTCCAGCGTCCACACTCAGAGCAGGAACTGGGAGCTGAGCAGAGAGTGCTCTTCACTCAGTCATCAGCAAGAACTTGACTAGACCACCACTGCACAGCGGCACACACAGGACAATAGGGAGACCCTGCAGGTCGGTGACAACAAAAAGACAACTCCAAGTCATGATACATGTTTTGTCAGGAAGCCCTGTAGCACAGTCAGAGCCCAGAACCCACTCTCTCCTCTAACACCCTGCTGCACAGTCAGAGCCCAGAACCCACTCTCTCCTCTAACACGCTGCTGCACAGTCAGAGCCCAGAACCCACTCTCTCCTCTAACACCCTGCTGCACAGTCAGAGCCCAGAACCCACTCTCTCCTCTAACACCCTGCTGCCAGCTTGTAACATTTCTCTTGCTATCACAGGCCAACTGTTTAAAACACACTTCAGGGGAATCACAAAAAGCTAGCCAGTCAGGGCAAATGCTTACACCCTTTACCCTTCTCTGCTCAGCTGCCTGAGGGTTCCTGTGCCAAGTGCCAGTGTGTGCATTTGCCTCTATCTATTCCAACTTAAATTCCTCTTGGTTCCCTATCAATGCAGTGGCGGCTTCTTCTTTCTTCTTCTCCTCTTCTTTGTCGTTGTCTTCATCTTCTTCTCCTTCTCCTCCTCTCTTTCTCTCCTATTCCTCCTTTCTTTCTCCTCCTCCTCTCTTCCTCCTCCTCCTTTCAGTTATTATAATGGGCAGCACAGGCAAAACAATGTTCATAATGACCCAGCCCATAATGGTCAGCGCAGGAGAGGTGAAATTTATAATGGTGTGCCTCGTACGAACCTTTGGTTAATCAGTCATGGTGTTTCCAGGCATGAAATAGATATAAAACCTACTGCATATCTGTTTGATCTGTATAAACAGAAAAATTCTCAAACAAATAAAAGAAAGGCTGCATTGGATAGTGGCAAAAGGTGGTCTCGGCCAGTGAATCAATTTCTAGACTTGAGGCAATTTGAAGACCCAGAACCCCTTGAATAAAGGGGTGACCAGGTTCCCCTGAGGAAGGATCTTGATCAGGCACCTAGACGTTCTGCTGTTAGCCTTTCTCCAGTGCTTTCCCAGAGGGACCTATGACCTTTTATAAGTGCCCTTCTATTGTACACCGGGGGAAAGGAAGTAATCAGACTTTCTGGGGTCTACTGGATACTGGCTCTGAACTGACACTGACCTCAGGAGATCCAAGAAACACTGTGGCCTCCAGTTAAAGTAGGGGCTTATGGAGGCCAGGTGATTGATGGAGTTTTGGGTTATATCCGATTCACAGTAGGTCCCCAAATACATCCTGTGGTCATTCCCCAGTTCCAGAATTGTATAATTAAGATAGATATACTTAGAAGTTGGCAGAATTCTCACATTGGTTCCCTGACCTGTCGAGTGGTGGCTATTACGGCTGGAAAGGCTAAATAGAAGCCTTAAGCGTTGCCTCTGCCAAAGAAAATAGTGAATCATAAACAGCATCATATTCCTGGAGGAACTGCAGAAACTACTGCCACCATCAAGGGCTTGACAGATGCACGGGTGGTGGCTTCCACCACACCTCCCTTTAGCTCTCCTGTTTGGCCAGTGAAGAAGACAGCCGGATCATGGAGAATGACAATGACTACTGAAAACTAAATCAGGTAGTAACTCCATTTGCAGCTGCTGTACCAGATGTAGGTTCGTTACCTGAGCAAATTAACACATCTCCTGGTGCTGGTGTGCAGCTATTGATCTAGCAAATGCCTTCTTCTCGGTACCTGTCCATAAGGACCACCAGAAGCAATTTGCTTCCAGTTGGCAAGACCAGCAGTATACCTTTACAGTTTTGCTTCAAGGATATACGGACTCTCCTGCCCTGTGTCATAACTTAGTTAGAAGGAATCTTGATCATCTGTCTCTTCCACAAAATATCACACTGGTGCACTATCCTGATGACAATATGCTGATCACACCAAGTGAGCGGGAGGGAGCAACCACTTTGGACTCTTTGGTAACACGTATGCTTATCAGAGGATGGGAAATAAATCCAACCAAAATTCAAGGACCAACTACCTCAGTGAAATTCTTAGGACTCCAGTGGTGTGTGACATGCAGAGATGTTCCTTCTAAGGTAAAAGATAATTATTGCACCCGGCCCCTCCCATCACCGAGAAAGAAGCACAACATTTAGCAGGTATACGTGGATTCTGGGACAGCAAACCAACCTCACTCATTGTGTAACTCATGTCCATTTACCAAGTGACTCAGAAAGGTGCTAGCTTTGTGGGGCTTGAAACAGGAGAAGGCTCTTCAACAGGTCCAGAGTGCTGTGCAGGCTGCTCTACCACTTGGACCATATGACCCAGCAGACCCGATGGTACTTAAGGTGTCGGTGGCAATAGAGATGCTGATTGGAGCCTCTGTAGGTGGATCACAGAAGAGACCTTTGGGATTTTGGAGCAAAGCTCTACTATCATCTGCAGACAACTATTGTCTCGAAAAACAGCTCTTGGCCTGTTATTGAGCCTTAGTGGCCCAATAACTGAACATTTGACAATAGGACACCAAGTTCCCATGTGACCTGAACTGCCCATCATGAGCTGGGTGTTACCAGACCCTCAAGTCATAAAGTAGGACGTGCAGAGCAGCCGTCTGTCATCACATGGGGGTGGTGTATACATGACTGAGTCTGAGCAGGTCCTGAAAGTACAAGTTACATGAAGAAGTTGCCCAAACACCTACGGTTTCTACTCCTGTTACAATGCCATTTGCTGCCAAGCATGCACCTATAGTTTGTCAGGAAGAAGAAATGGCCAGATGTACAACTTTTCACTGACTCATGGGTTGGCTGGATGGTCAGGGACTTGGAAAGACCATGATTAAAAAATTGGTGAGAAAGACATCTGGGGAAGAAGTATGTGGACAGATCTATTCAAATGGGCAAAGGATGTGAAGCTATTTGTGTCCCATGTACATGCTCACCAAAAGGTGACTTCAGCTGAGGAGGAGCTCAGTAATCAAGTGGATAGGATGACCCGTTCTGTGGACAGTCAGCCTCTGTCCCCAGCCGTCTCTGACATTGCCCAATGGGCACATGAACAAGAGGCCATGGTGGCCAAGACAGAGGTTATGCTTGGGCTCAACAACACGGACTTCCACTCATCAAGGCTGACCTGGCTACAGCTGCTGCGAAATGACAGATCTACCAACAGCAGAGACCAACACTGAGCCCCAGATATGGCACCATTTCTCGAGGTGACCAGCCAGCAACCTGGTGGCAGGTTGACTACATTGGACCACTTCCTCCATGGAAAGGACAACGTTTTGTTCTTACTAGAATAGATACTTATTCTGGTTATGGACTTGCCTTTCCTGCACGTAATGCTTCTGCCAAACCGCCATCTGTGGACTTACAGAATGCCTTATCCACCATCATGGTATTCCACACAATATTGCTTCTGACCAAGAAACTCATGTCACAGTCAGAGAAGTGCGACAGTGGGCCCACGACCATGGAATCCACTGGCCTTACTATGACCCCCACCACCCTGAAGCAGCTGGTCTGCTAGGAAGCAGGAATAGCCTTTTGAAGACACAGTTGCATCGTCAAGTAGGTGGAGGCAACGTGGAGAGCTGGGATCTTCAGAAGGCAGTATAGGCTTTGAATCAGCATCCAATATATGGTACAGTTTCTCCTATAGCCAGGGTTCATGGGTCCAGGAATCAAAGGTGGCAAAGGGAATAGTTCTACTCACTATCATTCCTAGTGACCCTCTAGGAAAAGTTTTTGCTTCCTGTCCAGACAACTGTAGGTTCTGCTGGCCTAGAAGTTTTGGTTCCAGAAGGGGAGTGCTCCTACCAGGAGCCACAACAAACATTCCATTGAACTGGAAGCTCAGACTCCCCCTGGTCATTTCTGGCTTCTAATGCCCTTAAACCAACAGGCTAAGAAAGGAATAACAGTGTTAGGAGGGTGATAGATCCAGATTACCATGGGGAAATTGATTGTCTTTCCACAGTGGAGGTAAGCAGGATTAATTATGTCTGGAGTGCAGGAGATCCCTTAGGACGTCTCTTAGTACTACCATGTCCTGTGATTAAAGTCAGTGGGAAACTACAACAGCCTAATCCAAGCAGGAATCGCAACAGGAATGAAGGTATTGGTCACTATTCCAGGAAAAGAGCCAAGATCTGCTGAGGTGCTTGCAGAGGATAGAGGAAACACAGAATGGGTAGTAGAGGAAGGTAGTTACAAATACCATCTAAGGCCAGGTAACCAGTTGCAGATACGAGGATTATAAAGTATATGAATGCTTGTTTTATTTTGTTAAAAACACATTTGTGCTTTTTTCCAATTTCTTTAACATTAATTGGTATTTAAGTTGAGATACTAAAAGAATGTTCCCAAGGGACATTGACCTATTTTAAATTTACAAATGTGTTTGAGATTGTATGAAGTACAGTTGTATCATGTTAGGCGTATTTATTGCTTCATTTGGACATGAGCTATGACTTGAGTCAAGTTGATAAGGGATGAATTGTGGTGGCTATTCCTGGTTGTCAACTTGACTATATCTGGAATGAACTACAATCCAGAATTGGAGGGCTCACCTGTGATCCTGATCTTGAGGTTGGAAGACACTAGTTTCTGACCTGGGCCTTGGCATGGAGATTTTGAAACATAGTGGCCACAAAAAGCTTAGGTAGTACACCATTTAATCCCAGGAGACTAAGACAAGGAGATCTGTGAGTTCAAGATTAGCTTAGGACAGAGCAAGTCCCAGATGCAGGCATGGTGGTACACACCTTTAATGTGGGCCACACCTTCTGCTGGAGGCATACATAGGGACATTGGAAAAAGGAAGATTCACTCTTCGACTGCTTGCACTTACTTGCCAGCACATCTGTTGGAATCGTCTACAGAAGACCAGCTCAAACAACTAGCCACATGGGACTGAGCAACTACTAGATTCTTGGACTTTCCATCCACAGCTGGCAACTGTTGGGTTAGTTGGACTACAGACTATAAGTCATCACAATAAATTCCCCTAGTATATAGAGTCATTCCATAAGTTCTGTGACTCGAGAAAACCCTGAGTAACACACTAATTAAGTGATTGGCCTGTTAGACTAACTCAAGCATTTTACATTTCCAAACCAGGGCTGTTAGGAATGCTGTCTGAAGAGAACTGGTTCTCAGTCTCCTGGAACTCTAAGGTCTAATAGGGAAGGGACTCAGTGACTCATCACTTGCTGTAAGATAGCTATGTTTACTTATGGCTTTCAAACATGAGTGTCAGTGCTAGACACAGGATATCTCCCAACAAGTTAAGTTCAGAGAGCCCCAGAAGCCCCCAAGACAATACAGGCTGAGGCTGCTGCTGTTCTGTGGGCTATCTGTACTAGGATGGTAAGACTCTCTGAGAGCAATAGCAGAGAACACCCCATGCTTTGGTGTCATGAAGAAACCAAGTTGGGACTGACTAGGAAACACATCTTTCTCTTAGTTCGAGGTGGTGCTACACCGGCTGCTGAGGGAGAGAAGATGTCAATGGTCTTATGCAGTGTGTTACAGTGCTGACCTGCCAGACAGTGAAGTGCAGAAGCTTTTAAGTTCAGACTTCATTTTAGAGAACCTGACCTAAGTTTGAACTCAGGTAGACTAACAGGCTGGTACCTAGCATTAGTTTCCAAGTTGCCCCCCAACAAAACCTGAGCCTAGCTCCAGTCTCTATTGTAATCCTCAACAAGACCAGTGTCTCCAGTTTATTCCCCCAACAAATCTGCACCCCAGGTTACAAACCCATCCCCAGCCTAATGACTACCAATGCAGAGGGAACCAGAAATTAAGTTTAAGATATGACTCCCAGCACCAGCCAATCATGTTAAAGGCCACAGTGGTTTTCCAATTAGATGCTTGCACACATATTCCCTGCTTGCTGTTTACTATAGAGCCTTCCCCCGATAGACATTCGGGGCTCACCACCACCACCAAAACCATCCTGTGTAATGGTGGTGCGTTGCGGGGTGGGGGCTGAGCTAGCTTAAATAGAATAAAGACCCTGCTGTGAGTGGCATCAGATTTGCTCCTGTGTGTGTTTTGGAGGATCACTAACATTCCTGGCACAATAGTAGTAAGTGCTCCATGGTATAATTGTGCCATGACTGCCATGGGAGAAACTAACCACTTTCTGGTTGGATGTGAAGCCTCCTTCACGGGAAGACTTTTTTCCTGTGACAAATGGAACCTGTACAAAAGCACATGGTGGGGGAGGTCACAGGCCTGAGTGGAGGCTACTACTGTGTTACTAAGTGGACATATCGTCAAATGGCCTTCTAGGTATTTTCTGTTTATACCACAGATTAGACCTGTTCTCACCTAGGACAGAGAAACCTCTCTCTGCAGTGAAGACTCAATTAGTCACAGTGCTGGAGGTCAGAAACTAGTGAGTGCTTAGCCACAGATGTGACATCTCTAGAAACGTCTCCTCCCACAAGGCTCAGAGAACATAACAGAAGAGAGACAGACGGGGAGAGCTGCTGTGAAATGTTGTCTTATGGACGACATGGTCACTGCACTCATAAACTCAAACTGCTGTGGTTACCTGCACACGAGCAAGCCAGTCTATTCCAGTGTGGACTGGGGAGGGACTCACAAGGTCCCACCTGTAGCTGACAAACTACTGGCAGCTGATGGCTTCGGGAGTGAGAGATAATTGGATTATTTGTAAGTTCTGAGCAAAGGCATTCAAAGAACATTAAAGTAAGAAGCAGAAGTCATAGGCTGCAGCCCTGACTCTGTTGCTATGTCAATTTTCTTACCATCATGTAATCTTAAAAACTAACCCCTGCCCATTAAAACTTTGAAATTCCACAAATGTTCATGGAAATCACTCTGTGAACATGCAAAATAGATCTGAGGCTTTCAAATGATCGATTTCCTTATAGCAGAATTGCTAGTAATCTGGTACTACACTTCCAAAGAGATAACGTTAATATTTAAAATAAAAGGGTCTTCTTGCTTATTGCAACATTTGGGGAAAAAGAAATTATTTATTTAGAGACAGGGTCTCATTATGTAGCCCTGGCTGACCTGGAACTCAGTATCTAGACCAGGCTGGACTCACAGAGATTCACCTGTCTCTGTCTCCTGAGTACTGGAATTTAAAGGTGTGAGCCATCCACACTGAGATAAAGATTTGATGCTGGTGTTGTTGTTATTGTTTTTTATTATTATTATTATTATTATTATTATTATTATTATTAAAATGTGTCTATGTGAGTAAAGGCCATGTGTGTAGGTGCCCACAGAGGGGTGGGGCAGAAGACAGTGTAAGATCTCCTAGAGTTGAAAACACCAGGATTGTGAGCCACCTGAAATGGGTCTGGGGACCCAACTTGGTTCCTCTAGAAGAGTGCTTAGTTGGGATTTCTATCATTGTGATAAAACACTGTGACCAAAAACAACTTGGAGGAGGAAAAGGGTTTATTTCAACGTACAGTCCCCACATGACAGTTCATCACTGAAGAAGTCAGAGCAGGAACTCAAGTCAGGAATCTGGAGGCAGGAACTAATGCAGAGGCCACAGAGGAGTGGTGCTTACTGGCTTGCTGCTCATGTCTTGCTCAGCCTTCTTTCTTACAAAAACTCAGTACCACCTGCTGATATCACCTCCTTCCATGAGCTGAGCCCTCCCATATCAATCAATCAATCAATCAATCAATCAATCAAAGAAAATGAATCTACAGGCCTGACCACAGGTCAGTTGGGTGGGGAAATTTTCTCAATTGAGGTTCCCTCCTCTGACTCTAGCTTGTGTCAAATTAATATAAAATCAGCAGCACAGAGAGCAGCAAACACTCTTAGCCACTGAGCCATCTTCTCCAGCCCCAACAAAACATTCTTATTTAAAAATCACATCCCAAGTTGTTGTTCTTGGTGGTGGGAAGTGAAAGGAAGGATGAAGGGAGATGGGGGAAGGAATGAAGAAGGGGGAAGACAGAAACAGGGAAGGGTAAGAAAAAGAAGAAGGAAGGGGAAGGGCAAGGCAGGGCAGGGCAGGGCAGGGCAGGGCAGGGCAAGGCAACACTGGAAGGCATGGTTAGGACACTCTGTTCTCAGATTCTCATCTTAAGTCTAAAAATCAAGACCCAGAAAAGAGCAGAAGTATCAGCAACATTCAATGCTGAAATTAAATGTACAGTGAATGTTCAAAGTATGCTCCTAAAACTGAGCTGTCCGTGAGTAAGTAGTGGTTGAAGGACCCACACAAAGCCACTTATTTTTTGCTAGCGAGAGGAGGGCCAGCTGGATCTCAAGGTCCAGAGTGAAGACAAAAATGAAAAAGTGTAAGACAATGAAAGCATGCTGTCTTTGGGATCATATTGATTCGCTCAGCTAGAACTGAGTGTGACCAAGTGTGCCTAAGGAGGCAGAAGGATCTAAGATGAGCTCAGCCTAAGTAAGCTGCACAGAGAGACTCGGTAGAAGGGGAGGGAGGGTGTGGAGGAAAGGAAAGGGAATCATATGGTTAAATGCATCACTGGACCCTGGTCCAGAAAAAGGACAGCAGTCGGGGGTGGATGGAATTCATATAGAGCTTGTGTTTGCCTAACAGCTACATGGTGTGCTCATCTCTCACACTGACAGGCATGTAATTGACAGGCTGCATTGGGGACAGCTGTGTGGAGGGGTTCTGGAACTCTCTGTGCCATCTGTAGAAGTCTAAAACCATTCTAAAATAAAGTTTATTTTAAAAAGTTGTAATGTGGCCCTGGAGGGATGGCTCAGAAGTTAAGACCACTGACTACTCTTCCAGATGACCCAAGATTGGTGCACCCACACGGTGGCTCACAACAGTCTTTAACTCCAGTTCCAGCTGATCCAATGCCCTCTTTTGGCCTCCACAGGAACCAGGTACACATTATG
Source organism: Rhabdomys pumilio (assembly GCA_030674055.1). Classification (NCBI taxonomy): domain Eukaryota; kingdom Metazoa; phylum Chordata; class Mammalia; order Rodentia; family Muridae; genus Rhabdomys; species Rhabdomys pumilio. The sequence goes on along the minus strand of JANHMN010000012.1, from coordinate 21,525,134 downwards.
CTACAGAGATGTATATTGCAGACAAACACTCATAGAAAAAAAATTAAAAACAACAACAACAACAAGACCATGTGAATCTTATTTCTTCAAAAGAATTTATGAATCAATTAGTGAATCACACTGAGCATCAGGCTTTCAGATTGAACTGCTGCCATCTCTTGGACACAAAGAAATCACTATTCGACAAACAACTAATTATGAAGAACAAAGAGTAACAAGTTCTAGAGGATTTAAAGCATAAAGTGATCTGTAGCATAAACAAATACAATTGATTACAATGTAACAGTGTAAAGACAAGACTGTAGGATACTGTAGAAGAAAGATAACACTGCTTGATATAATGCTAAGACAATATACTGCCTGATATAATGCTAAGATGTATCTCACAAACTGAGATTTCAAACTTGACTGTTTGATAAGTTCCAACAAACAGTCCCTTTTTACAAACCCACTTAGAAATCAGAAGTAACATCCACCTGAAGGAGATAAGCATTTTCCACTTAATCTGATGCTGTTAGGAATGAAACCGAGCTTTTGCAGAAGTGCCCCTCCTGGGTGGGAAACCTGGGCTACTAATCCACCTAGCTTAGCAATTTGTAAAGGATGGACTCATGAAACCTAATTTAAGCGGATATGGAAAATGAAAGATCTGTGCTGTGTAATACTACTTATCAAATGGTGAGAAAATTCTCTTGTGGTCCAAGTCTCTCCTAAGAGAATCATGCAGAGGTTACTATCATCATTTTATGGCTTGAGTTTTGAAACAATTAAACAACTTGTCCAATAACGATAGTAACAACGGGCAGAGCAGAAGTTGGGGGCCAGCTGTGTCCAAATCCAAAGCCTTAAGCACAGTTTTATATTCTACTTTTCCTCTCCTCCTTCATAAAATGGACCAATCATGTTTTAGAATGACACATCAGTGCAATCAAAATGAGGCATTCAGGAGATCAAGAAATTCCAACAAATAGGACACTAGGTGTACAGCATGCAGAGTCCTCTGCAAACACGGCTTGTTTCATAGGAACTAGACACTCTAATAGACAATGTTGGACAAGTCTTAAAGCACTCCAAGGGGCTCCTACATGCAGAAGTTGAGAAATTTGCACAGGCTATCATCCCATCCCAGTCCTCAATACAGGAAACTGTTTCATAAAGGAAAATCCAGCGTTGTAAGAGGGCAGAGAGTGACTGGGTACATACATAAAGTCTTTCTGAGAATCAAACACAACCTACACAGAAACCTACAATATACAGGAGTAAGGCCAGAGAAACTGGGTTCCAGAGAGCAGAGGTAGCAGAAGCAAAGGCAGGGGAAAAGTCTTGTCTTAAAGAAAATGATAAAGGAAATGAAGACTCTTACAAGGTGGCTGCAAGGTCACTGGGTTCCATACACAAGTCCAGTTATTTGAGCCATGCAGAGTACTTCTGTTGTATAGATGAAGAAAGCAACAGAGGTAAGTGACTGGGCAGAGCCAGCCAGGCAGTGCAGGAGCTACGGCACAGGCCGGCTTGATCACAGAGATCTGCACCCTTCTCTACTACATCACACTTGCCGCCAGGGTCTAAAATGTTCATTATTACACATAATAGGTAAGTTTAAACTCTTTCTGACACGTTCAAAAATCTGGGCGAATGGGCTGCACGATAGTACCCTGGGTACAGGTGCTCGCTGCCAAGCCTGACAATCATTGCTTCAATCCACAGACACTACATGGTAGATGGAGAGTACCAACTCCCAAGTTGTCTCTGACCTACACATGGGTATTGTGGCATGAACACACACACACACACACACACACACACACACACACACACACTTTTTTTTTTTTTTAAATCAGGGCTGGTGGTGAAGTTCCAGAATACAACAGAGGGAGGTGGATCTGAGGCAGTCTGGTCTACTGAGTTAAGTTCCAGGTCATCCAGGGTTAGACAGTGAAATTCTGTCTCAATAAAACCAAAAAGCTGTCCTCTGAGAGGTTGCACCCAGCATTTGACCAAAACAGAAGCAGACACCCACAGCCAACCATTACACAGATCTCAGGAAGTCTTGTGAAGGAGTTGGGGGAAAGATTGAGGAACCCAGAGGGGATAGGGACTTCACAAGAAGACCAACAGAGCCTACTAACTTGAACCCTTGGGGGTTCCCAGAGACTGAGCCACCAACCAAAAACCAATACACAGCTGCACCTAGGCCCCCTGCACATATGCAGCTTGGTCTTGTCCCCCAACAACTGGAGTGGGGGTTGTCCCTGACTCTGCTGCCTGCCTGTAGATCCTGTCCCTCTAATTGAGCTGCCTGGTCTGGTCCCAGTGAGAGAGGATGTGCCTAGTCCTGTAGTGACTTAAGGTGTCAGGGTGAATTGGTAATCATTGGGGACCTTCCCCTTCTCTTCTGAGAAGGGGAAGGAGAAGGGAGAGGGACTGTGTGAGGAGAAAGCTGGTAGAAGGGGGCTTGTGATCAGGGATATAAAGTGAATAAATAAATATATTAATGGGAAAAGAAAACAAAACAATCTAGGCTTAGAACTTCACTTTGTGAAGGATGCATTTACTCAGACTACTTCAGGGTCATCAGACTCACTTTCCAGAGGGTCTGTAAGGCAATACTCAAACACAGTCAGGCTCTGTGGTGCACACCTGTAAGAGGCAGAGGTAGGCAGATCTCTATGTGTTCAAGGCCAGCCTGGTCTACCTAGTGAGATTCTGTCTTAAAAACAAACAAACAAACAAACAAGCAAACAAAATGACCTCCATGGTGCTGGAGATTTGGCTCAGTGGTTAAGGGCATGTACTGTTCTTTCAAAGCATTCAGTTCCCGGCATCCAGGCTGGGTGGCTCACAACTGTAACTGCAGCTTCAGGGGATCCAAACCTTCTGGCAACTAGGTTGCTGTACATGTGTTTATAGACCCACACACCTACACATAACTAAAATTAAACTCTATCACATAAGATCTGAACACAGTGTGCAGAACCACACACAGCAGTAAGCTAGCAATGTGCTTGCCAGTCTAAGGAGGCAAAGCAAAAGAAATCAGGAATGCCGTTTCCCACGGTGTGAGTCCTGTATGTTTCAGGATGTCTAGATCCTTATCTCTGTGTGTTTGACTGGTGCTGACAACCCACCCCTGTCTGCTGAGAACTGTGACAGGTGAGCAGAGTTCTGTGACAGGTGAGCAGAATCAGAACTTGGATCAAGTTAGTTATTCCTGCCAAAAAAGATGAAAGATAATCTTTCTAGATCTGTGCACTTCTGATGTCTGTTTCTTTAGATATGTGGACTTAAAAAACAAGTCACCTTAGAATGATTACGAAAAGCCTGAGGAAGGACTACAATGTCATTCAAATTCTATCAGTACTTGGAAATTTGGGGCACTTTTTCCCATTTGGAGTATTGGAAGCTCTTGTGATAAGCTTTTCCTATTTCTTTTTTCTTTTTTTAAAAAACAACAACAACAACAAAAACAGGGTCTCATCATATAACTCTAGCTGATCCAAAACTCACTGTATAGATCTGCCTCCCTCTGCCTTCCAAGTTGCTAGGATTAAAGACTATTTAACTTCTTGAAACTTCTGATGTTCAATTTTAGTGTTTATAATAACAGATAACATTTCCTTTAGTTAACATTTGTATGTGTGTGTGGGGGAGTCTAAAATTTAAGTTCTCCTTAAATACATACATACGTACGTATATACATACAATCATACATACATTTTTAATATTAAAGGAGATCTCTTTTAAATTTTATTTTATGGGTATAGTTCCTTGGTTCCTTTGCCTACAAGTTTGTCTGTGTAGATCATATGTGCTGATGTTTTCAGAGTCTGAAAGAGCGCCATCAGATCCCCTGGGAATGAATTACAGATGGTTGTGAGCAGCCACACAGGTGCTGGGAACTGAAACTGAGTTCTCTGGAAGAACAGCAAGTGCTCTTATCTTCAGACCCCAGGAGAGATCTTTTCTTTTTTGAGGGGGTTGGGGGATTTCGAGACAGGGTTTCTCTGTGTAGTCCTGGCTGTCCTGGAACTCACTCTGTAGACCAGGCTGGCCTCGAACTCAGAAATCCTCCTGCCTCTGCTTCCCAAGTGCTGGGATTAAAAGCGTGCACCACCACCGCCCAGTGAGATCTTTTCTAATGGAAAGTTTGAGTGCAAAGAGGTGATCAGAAAATAAAAATTAGAGCATGAGTTTTACATTCTCTCTCTCTCATACACAAGCTGACAATCTGAAGTTTGTTTATTTTTTTGATGTTTGTTCAATAAAGTTCTCCCTATTTAAAGAAAAAAAGAACAAACAACAATTTCTTCATGTAAAATCCTTTTTGTTGTTTTTTGTTTGTTTGTTTGTTTGGTTTTTTGTGCTCGTGGTGGGCCTAGGGGAGGGGACAGCCTTGACAGGCAGAATGCAGAATGACTCTGGCAGGTTCATGGACTTATATGTGCCAAGAAAATTCTCCTTGAGCAACCGAATCATTGGTGCCAAGGATCAGGCATCCATCCAGATGAATGTGGCCAAGGCTGATAGGTCACAGGCAGGTTTAACGGCCAGTTTAAAACCTATGCCACCTGCAGGCCATTCGCAGGATAGACAAGTCAGATGATTCTATTTTCTGCTTAGCTAAGGCAGATGGCATCATCTCAAAGAACTTCTGGCCAGAGGAAATTTGGGGACATGTGTAATCAACAATGAGAACCACACTCAAAATTGTAGGTAGTGTAAAATTTTAGTTTCCTAACTGGAAAGAGTTGGAGATTCAAAATACAATTTTTGGAAAGTCTGCAGTGAAACTTGTAGAGATAAAATCTGTAAAATTAAACTTCCATGTGGTATGTGAGGATAAGAGCTACAAGGTCGGCCGCCAACAGTGCTGAAGGGAGTTCTTCTCAAGCCCATGGAGAAGCCTGGGCCATGTAACTGTTAAATAAACTTCCCACAGCACCTGTTCCATGATTGGTAAGGGTGGACAAGAAGCAAAGACATGTCAGCCCTGCAGTGCTCACGCTACAAACCCACATGTGCAGCCCTGCAGTGTTCACGCTATAAACCCACAGCTCTACTTCTTGATATTCCTATGGCTGGATCTGCAAAGGGAACGGTCTTCTGAGGCAGCTGTTGCACAAAATTTTACAGAACAAACCTGCCTCGGGTCAACTGTGAAATGAGACGGATGCTACCATCCCCTCAGGGATGATCTCCACTCTCCTATCACAAGGCCCATCTTTTTAGTCAGATATTAGACTTCAGCACACTGCATGGTTGAAAGGGGACGGGCCAGATTATAGGTTTAAATATAATGCAGAACGTCATACAAATTTTTTAAAATTTTGTTTGGCACACAAGCTTTGTACATTTTATGAGGTAAAAAGTGTTTCTACTCCTGTGTAGTCGGGTAATTAGCATATCTATCACCTTAAACTTTTACCATTTCTTTATGCTGAGTACACTCAAAATTCCTCCTCTTTGGGTCTATTCAAGGCATTGTTGCTAACTATATCCACTAAGAATGTTTACTTTAAAAGTGTCCTGAGAGAAACTTGTTCTCACTCTTGCATCTCCGTATTAGCATCCCTAAACAGCCTCACCCTAGTGGTTTCAGAAAAATGGGTGAGACTTGTTTGACAACCTGTGTCATCTACTGCAAGCAAGAGCCCTTCTCTGCTGGCTCTGCTGGTTCTCATGAGCAGAGAACAGTCAGAACTGCAGCAACAGCTGGGGATCATTAAACCGACAGAAATAGCTTAGGAGACTCCAGCGTGTGTGAGTGGGGGAAGGCGAGGTTGAGTATCAAATTTAAAAAATCAAAGGGCAACAGGCAAGCGGAGAGGCAGGGAAGAGGTGAAACCTAAGGAGAGTATCTTGCCTACATTTCCTTTAGAGCCAGGATGGATATAACTAATGAAGAGGCAACTGACCATATACCAAAGCTGCTTCACCCCTACCTATTCTTAGGTGGAAGGCTCAGTCAAATCTGAGACTGTGACGGCTGGGCTGTGGAGAGGGAAGTTGTAGAGTGCTAAGATCTAGCCTCAAATCACCTCAGTCTGAAGGAGTCTTTCAGAGGAGACCAATCAGTTGCAGGGTGATGTACAGACAGTAGAAACCAAGTCCACAACAGGGCAGGCACAAGGTCTATTATGAGAATATATGACAATTCCTAGGCAGACTCAGCCATGCTCAGGCCCAGCCATGTCTACCTCACCTCCTCCAACAGCTTTTGAAGCCGGCCTGCTTCAGGAGATTGACGCAGGAATGTGCCATCTGCCTGGGCCACAGCCCAAGTGTGTTCAGCACATATCTGAACGTCCTGGAGGAGGAGGTTGCATCCCCATCTGCACGTTTAATTCTGATGAGGGCCAGAACCCTGTAAGCTTCTTCATACCACACTTGCCAGGACCTCTCTCCCAGCAGGGCAGTTCTGTAACTAACTACACAGGACTGCAGACTCTATTTTCCACCTGAAAGCCTGGACAGGGAATAATTCAAGTGCAGACAGTATGCTGCAACTTTCTTGGGTAAGAGATCTTGTAAGCAGAAGCCTGCATGGACTCAGTTGAACACTTTATCTGATGACTCTGTAAGAATCTTACTGTGCAACCCTGGCTGTCCTGGAACTTGTTCTGTAGACCAGGGTGGCCTCAAACTAAGAGATCATCCTGTCTCCACTGATTTAATCCTTCTGGGATTAAAGGTGTGCACCAGCACAGCTAGCCGGTTGCTTGTCTAACCACAAACCACCACATCAAACTGTGTTCATGCTTATTTCCAAAATGTAGCTGTCTTCTCCTAACAATTACATTTGAACCTCGTTTTCCATAATGATCCAGATACCTTACAATACATGGCTGACTCTGAATATCTGAAATTAATAAGGAAGGCAGAGGATGGTAAAATATTAAATCCACTTGTGACTAAACAAAGGGGTATGAACCTCATAGTTAACAGAGCTCATTCTGAGGCAGTAACATCAGAAGACAAGCTTTGTTGAGCAGACTACTGTAATTATAGCCACAGTTCAGTGTGCAGCAGCTTAGGTGGGTAAAATGCATTCACATCTCTTATCAATTCTTAACAGCATGCAGCCTTTAATATTTAAAACTTAATGTTATAATATTACAACTAGTCTCTACTGTGTACACTCCATATGTACATATGTATATATGTCTTCACATAGGTGAAGACAGAAGCAAAGAAAGAGCAGCACAAGTTCATGTCATGCCTTACAGAGAGCTCACATGCATGTCACACCTCATATATGACCTCATTTGACTCGAGTTATGACTGAAAACACTAGGAAATCAGAAACTGATTTACTAAGCTAGAGCAAGTCACACACACACACACACACACACACACACACACACAACTGGAAAGATCAAACTAGGAACAGCAAGTTCACGACAACGTGCTCTGTGTTAAGACACTAACTGCCTACCATATAAAGGTGTCTAACCTCAAGGTGTTCATGTATGGCACCCAGTGACTTGACTGATATTTCTCAGATATAACAACATGTTATATCTCTTGTTCCAACTTCATATTCTGAATGTAGCTGAAGATCACTACAGAAACATTATTAATATCACTGACAATAAACCAAAGCAAATTACTTCTGAATTATCCATATGAGACTGACTAAAACCAGACTAGGATACCAGTCAAAAACCTCAGTTACTTTAGAATAAACACATCTCCCTGGGATACAATACTGCCCTCTAGTGCCCAGAGACAGTAATTATCAGACGGCTCAGTAAATTGCTACATGTGCACAAATAGATGGTGATATATAAAAGGTTTTGATGTGAACACAGAGAGAAATGGCTGGGCTTACCACATGCATCAAAAAAACACCACCAAAGTGCAAAAGACCTCAAGGAACTCACAAACACCGTGGAGAAGATAGGTGTACAGTGGCCTGTGAGCCAGCGACAAAGATGCTGTTGACCTGAGCTCCATTCTTGGATCCCACAAGGTGGAATAAGTGAACAGACCCCAAGTGTCCTCCACATACACACTGAGGTGTCCGGGCATGTGTGTGTCTGCACACACACACACAGAGTAAATGTTTAAAATCTTTAAAAATACGCTTAGAGATAGATAAATTACTAGAGAACAAAGGGATTCTGTGATGTCCGTGGAGGCAGTGGTGTATTGGAAACCTTTGAAACACTTCATACACCAGAGATGAACAGCAAGAGCCAAGGCCAAGAGGTAGGAAGTGCTCTAAGATTAGGAGTCCAGCCAGCACTCTCCAAGTGAGCTGCAATAGTGAGCCGGTGAAGAGGAGTAAAGGCAGGCGAGCAGGGCGGAGAACCTGCCCATCTCAAGGAGCAGCCAACAGCAATATCTGCTGTCTACATCTAAGTAAAATCAAGTAAAGCGAAACATCCAGGTTCTCACTGACGTCAGCTGCATTTGAGGTCACAATGGCCACATCTGCCCAGTGCCCACCATGCTGGCAGTACAGACACAGTGCTGTGCCAGAAGGTGCATAAAACTACAAAACGTCATCTCAAAGACTGCTTGCTCCTCCTTTAAAACAAACAAACAAACAAACAAACAAACAAACAAACAGGCAGATCTGACCCTTGCCAAAGTCTATTAAAGAAAACCAGGGAAGAAAATGGCTGTTATTAGGAATGTATCTATAATAACGAAACACAAGAGCAGCATACACCAATTTTACTGGGTATCTTTGGACATTCAGCATATTCCACTTCTTTTGTGAGCTTACAAAATGATGTTTTAACAAAAAAAAAAAAAATAGAGAAGACATGATTCACATCCTCAAAGGCATGTCCAGTGGTGTAATACAGACCAACACAAAGTCAAAAATCTATGGATGAGGTGAGGTTTGGGAGTTTTGAGGGGGAGGGGCAGAATTCTGCTACTGTATGGTTCTTGATTATGACTTTGCAATAGTGTTGTGTTGCAAAGTCAAAAGGTTGGACACACCTGAAGCTGTAGAGAATTCCACAAGCTATAGGATGCCTAGGGCTTAGAGTGACCATGTACAACTGCTCTGACCCTGTTTATACCAAGTCTGCGTTCCTACTTAGACAGGTTTCACACTAATGCAAAACTTCTTCCCTCTGACTTCTAATGAGAGAACCTGAACCCAGGCTTTTCACCCTACACCAAACATTACAGCTCTCTAGATTTTACAAAGACAAGGGTTGCAGCCCAATGATTGAAGTCTCCCTGCTTCTCAGGCAATCTTTCCTGGCAGGGCCATGACATTTCTCACTTAGATCCAGTACACTTATAGATTTAAAAACAAAGACAAAAAACCAAAAAAACCTGTCTCTCAATGTGCTCTTAAAATTCTTTGCAAACTGGACACTTCTTCAGACCAATCCCTTCCTCAGCTGACTCATTCATTGCTGACTCCACACACTCAAGTCATCCTGTGAGAAGCCAGCAGTGACCCAAGAGCTCCAGAACTCAAAAACCATCTAAGCTTTTAGCACTTACAGAGCTAATGGCAGAAACTAATGACTGTAGATCATTTCCAAGCTAAGAAACAAGACTGATCATTCTTTTTCCATCCAAATCTGATAACATTTTGATGAAGGTTCTGTCCACTCCCACCAATGACCCAGAAGGCCTGTGAAAATATTTTTCTCAAAATAAAAACTTTCTGCAGAACGCAAATGTATGTACTTCACTCTGAAAGAGTATCTGTCATCAGTTTCAGAATAGCAGAGAAGGCTGTTGGAGGAGGGAGCAGACCATGAGGCTGTCCTCCATCGCACCCTATCTATTTAGAGTCCGACTGACTGACGGACAAGACATTGTACTTGACCTGCAAGCAGAGGTGGAGTCACGGCTTTTTTCATTACTTCTTCTACAACCTGGGTTCACCAGTTGTTAAGCGGGAGGGGGCACAAGAAACATCTCCATCATTGTCCCATCTGGTTTTTAGATGCATGCTACAGTACTATGTCCAGTTATCCATTTGCTGAATGTCCAGCAAATTCTGGGAGAATAAGCCATCCAACGTCAAAGCTTGAGTGGCAACAGATAAACAGGTAGGGGATAAATGACAGCAATACATTTACGTTGGGGGGAAGCATGCAAACATCAAAGCGATAAATATGCTAACCTTCCCGCAAACTGTGGAAAGGGGTCAGGCACACAGCTGAGTAGCTGTCTTTCCCAGGCTTCAGGACGATCCATGAGAATGGCAGGATCCTGCAGGCAGGCTGACAGATCTTGGGCTTCTCCAGTGGACTGGAGATATAAGACTCCAGAGGCCAATACTGCAAGCAGCCAGTCTCCATGCCTGCCCTCCTTAGGGCAGCCATGTGTTATTTGCTGAGGCTTTGATTAGCATTGCTCTTTAAGTGGGCACTTCATTTTTGCAGTGCAGAGGCTTGCAAGAGCAGTGAGATCCCAGGTTTCCTTAGGGAGCGGGGCATTAAGGCACTGACAGCAGAAGGGCAGAATCAGTAAGTCCCTGGCAAAACATTTCTTCCTGTCAGCAGTAGGACTTGACACTGATACCTCTCCTCCACGATCCAAATGCCAAAAAGCAGGGCTGAGTGATTTCTGTGTGTAGAGCTGGAAGACTCAAGGGCTCCCTCAGAGAAAACACTCGTAGCAACCACCCAACCTCATTCACCCAAAATAGTAAACAGTTGGTTTCTCTGCTCAGAACCAAAAGGCTCCTGCCAGACAAGCAGTATCACATGACCAGGTCCCCTCTTCTAGCCTCTGCCTCCCTTCCTTCTTGTGCCAGGCCTGGACTGAAGTAGAACAAGGAGCTAAAACACAGCACTATTTTATTTTACTTCACGATTGTGTTTAAAATGTTTGTAGATAAGAGATAACCAAATTTGGGGATAGGAATTCAGGAAAAACTGGCTTTGAAAAAAGCCATATCCCAGTAGTGAAATAAGATGGGAACCATAAACAACAGTTGTTAACATAGCAAATGTGCTCAATGAATGAATGAAGGGACAGTTAACATGGTGAATGTGCTCAATGAATGAATGAAGGGACAGTTAACATGGTGAATGTGCTCAATGAATGAGTGAACAGTTAACATGGTGAATGTTCTCAATGATGAGTGAAGAGCTATTTCTTAGCAAGCCGTGAGCACTGTGTTGAAAGAAGATACAGATATTATACATTTGATCTTTCATTTCAAAAGAAAACAAAGGCTGGCCTTCCCTTTTAAAAAAGCCCTCCCTGGCTGGCCTAACATTCCCTCCATCCTTAGCCCCCAGTATGGGGATCACAGGTGTACACAGCCATCAGTGTGATGGTTTGAATAAGAATGGTCCCAATACACTCATACCTAATTTTTGGTCATCAGGGAGTGGCGCTATTTGAAAGGCTTAGAAGGATTAAGAGCTGTGGCCATTTTCAAAGAAGTGTGTCAACAGGGATAGGCTTTGAGGTTTCAAAAGCCTATGCTAGGACTAGTCTCTCTCTCTCTACCTGTGGATCAGGATGTAACTCTCAGCTACTTCTCCAACATTACACCTGCCTACCTGCCACCATACTCCCTACAACAACGATAACAGACTAAGCCCCTGAAACTGTAAACAAGCCCCCGAGGTATTGCTATGACAGGCCTGCCCATGTTGTTTGAGGAAGAATATGGAAGACTTTGGGGCTTCGACTAGAAAAGCATTAGACACTTTAAGTGGGACTCAATGAGCCATCCTATCAGGGTCTTGGAAAGCAGTATTGAGAGTGAGTTGAACTGTGGGGGCCCAGCTCAGTTTCAGAGGGAAACAATATAGTGGCCTAGCAGCTATTCTTGTAATATCTTGGCAAAGAATGTGACAGCTTTCTGCCTTCTCCACAGAAAATCTGCCTGAGGCTAAATGGAAGAGTTTTAGATTAATGGCACTGACAGAGGAGATTTCAAGACAGCCTAGTACTGACTGTCCTGTGATTCTTAGTAATCGCTCTTATGAAAATCTAATGAAGAGGGGCAAGCAGGCAAGAAGAGCAAGCTTCCTTCCTCCATGCCCTTTGTATAGGCTACCAGTAGGGTGAGACCCAGATTAAAGGTAGATCTTCCCATCTCTGAAGATCTGGTTTAAAAGCATATCTTTCCACCTCAAAGATCCAGATTAAAAGTGGGTCTTCCTACTTCAAATGATTCAAGTAAGGAAACAAAAAATCCCTTACATGTGCCCAGCCATTGGGGTTTTAGTTAATTCCATATGTAGTCAGACTGATAACTAAGAACAGTCATCACAATGACTAACTAGAGTACAGGACCTTAAGTGCTGGCTACATCTGAGACCAGAGATTGAGACAGTAACGGCAGCCTGAGACATCTGAGACTTATCACTCTGTGTTGTTACCCTCACCTTACCTTACTATTCGATTTTACTCACCAGAATGTACAGTCCCATCAGTCAACCTGTGAGGAGGTGATCAGATGAGCTGTGTCATCAGGTTGAATTGAAGTATTTGTCCAGCTGACTATAGAAACAGCTGCCACCATGACACTCACTGTTATTTCCACTGATAGCAGTAGCTCTCAACTTGCGGGTTGTGACCCCATTGGGAGTTGAATGATCCTTTCACAGGCATTGCAGATCAAATATCCTGCATATCTGATATTTATATTATATTCATAGCAGCAGCAAACTTATAGTTATGAAGAAGCAACAAAAATAATTGTATGGTTGGGATCACCACAGCACACAGAACCGTATTAGGATCACTGCAGCACACAGAACCCTATTAAAGGGTTGCAACATCAGGAAGGTTGAGAACCACTGACCAATCGAGATAATAACAGGTCAGATAATAAGGCTGGCAGTTTAGAGACATGCCATCGTATTCTTTCCATACAGGGTTTCTTGGCATGCTGAAGCTAGGCGAGGCATGCAGTGCAGAGGAATACAAACCTCTATGCTGAGTAATTTGTTCCAGGAGAAGGAAAATAGGTGAAGTTCAGGAATCTAATGTATCACTGTATTTGCCACAGCTCCTACTCATAGAGCCAGCTGGGAGGTGGGCTATCAAAGAAAGCCTCTCTTCATCTGTCCCCACATAATGAAAATTGGTAAGTATTAGTGAATCAGAAAGGGAAGAACAAAGATAATCCTCTCATCAGAAACTCTTAGTTCAGCCACACCCTTTCTAACAAGAGAACCCATGGGTTACTCAGCCATCAGAATAAAAAAAGCCAAAAGAATCTGGTGCTGAGGATGGAGAAAAACCAGGGTTCTTGAACACAAATGCTCCTCTGGAAACAGTTTACAAGTTTCTTATGAACTTAAACTTCCTACCATCCACCCCATTCCTGAGTGACTAGGGTTTGCTTCTACTAATGGGATGGAACACCATGACCAAACAGCACCTGGGGAGGAAAGGGTTCATTCCGCTTACACTTCCACATTGTAGTCCATCCCTGAAGGAAGTCAGGACAGGAACTCAACAGGGCAAGAAGCTGGAGGCAGGAGCTGACGCAAAGGCCATGGAGGGTGCTGCTTACTGGCTAGTTCAGTCTGCCTTCTTATAGAACCCAGGACTCCCACCCACAATGGGCTGGGCCCTTCTCCACCAATCACTAACAAAGAAAATGCCCTACAACCAAATCTTATAGAGGTATTTTCTCAAATGTGGTTCCTTCCTCTCTCATGATTCTGGTTTGTGTCAAGTTGACATAAAACTAGCACCTACTCAGGAAAGATAAAAACATATGTCCACATAAGGGCCATACATGAACACACATGTTAGTTATTTCCTCAAACTAGAAACAAGTTAAATGTTTTTGATTTTTGAGTGGTATAAAATAAATGTACCAATTCATAGAAATAATAAATATTCAGCAATTAAACAAACAAACAAACCACAAGCCATTCCAGTGCTGGGTTATCTTTTTCAAAACCCACAGAACTACATTCCTGAAAGGGAAGATCACCACCCCATAGAAGCTGACTCCTTTTTTTTCTTGTTTCCTCAAAAAGTAGACTACATTGTTACTCATCAGAATGGAGGAGAGAGGAATGCAGGCTCTGAATGAATCTGTCTTTTCCCTTCCTTTCTTCTAGCAACAGTCTAGAAGCAGACTCTGACTGTTTTACAGAATTTATTGTAATTTCTTTCTTTTTTTAAAGCTCATAAACAAAACAAAAAACAAACCAGAATGTTTAGATAAAACACATGTCCATTACTTGTATACAAAAACATTTCTTGAGTAAAAAAAAAAAAAAAAAAAAAAAGAACTAACTAGAGCTAGCGCCTTGATTTAAGTGCTGTATCTGCCACTTGTTAACCAGGAGACCTGGAGACACTTATACTTTTGTGTCTCTGTTCCCTCGCTTATAAACCAGAGATGAGATAATCCACTTAGGGTCACTGTAATCAACAAATCAGCACATGTGGATACTGTGCCCACTCTATAGTCATTCAGTACCTGTGAGCTGGTGTCGTCACCGTGTATGTAACACAGACATGCCCATACACACACAGCACAGAGGAAGAAAGGTCCCATTTGGGGCAGAAATAGAAAAACTATTTTTCCTCTTCTTACTCTTGGTGTGTGTCTTCAGATTTCTATGAAAGAAGCGCTGACTTTTTAAACACATTTTTGGGGTGCCCCTCAAAACAAACAGGAAGAAAAGGATGCTGGGTAGGAATCAGAATCTTATTTTCAGTTTTAGCTGTACTGCTTACTGCTCAGCTGTGTCTCTCAAGGCATCACTTTCATCTCCCAAGAGTGCTTAGAACAATGAGGGTGGCCCTATCTCTAAAAAGGAATGTTCCCCAGACTTACAATAGCATGGGACAAACCACGCTACTTATTTATTTTTATAAATATTATTTATTTAATATATGTGAGTACACTGTCGCTGTCTTCAGACACACCAGAAGAGGGCATCGGATTCCATTACAGATGGTTGTGAGCCACCATGTGGTTGATGAGAATTGAACTCAGGACCTCTGGAAGAACAGACAGTGCTATTAACTTCTGAGCAATCTCTCCAGTCCCTGCACTACTTATTTTAACTATATTACCATTTTATGCATATGTGATTGGGCAATGGTGTGTGTGGTGGTTGGAGGATAGCATTGCTTGTTTCCTCCTTACCCCTTCACATGGACTCTGGGGCTTCGGGTCCTCAGGCTTGAGGGTCAAGTGTCTTACCTGCTAACTCATCTGTCTGCCCTCACTCTCCTTTGATATTTGCTGTCTACCTACTAAGTATCAAGCACTGTGGGCACAGACAGAAAAACACCCCTCCAGCCACTCTGAGCGCACCTGACAGTTTACCACGCTCACAGACAGAGTGGACTTATTCCCACTAGTACCTTCCC
Organism: Rhabdomys pumilio; assembly: GCA_030674055.1. NCBI lineage: Eukaryota > Metazoa > Chordata > Mammalia > Rodentia > Muridae > Rhabdomys > Rhabdomys pumilio. The sequence continues at coordinate 21,509,840 of JANHMN010000012.1, read as the reverse complement.
TCAACCTGACAGCACTCTGCTAGGAACTGAGAAACAGGCTCCCGTGTGGCTGGACGGATTCAGAGCAGGCTTCTACCAAGAGGATGACACCTCTGAGATGAATCTGAAGTGACAGGAAGCTGAGTGTGGTGACATACACCTTTAGCCCCAGCTTTGAGAGGAAGATCTCTGTGAGTTCAAGGCCAGCCTGGTCTACAGAGTAAGTTTCAAGCCACTCGGGGCTATATAGTGAGACCCCCTATCAAAAAAAAAAAAAAACATAAAGAAAACCCTCAAAATATATAATTTTGGGGGAGGAAAAGGGGAGTCTGCTTACAAGGTTAGATGAGCATTCTAACCAAAGGAAAAGCAATGCACAAAGTTAAGGGAGTGACAACAACCGTTTGAGAAATGGAAAACAAAGAAAGAGAAACAGAAAAACCATTTTCTTTCTTTCTTTCTTCTTCTTTTTTTTTTTTTTTTTTTGGTTTTTCAAGACAGGGTTTCTCTGTGTAGCCCTGTCTGTCCTGGAGCTCACTCTGTAGACCAGGCTAGCCTTGAACCCAGAAATCCGCCGGCCTCTGCCTCCCAAGTGCTGGAATTAAAGGTGTGTGCCACCACTGCCAGGCTGGGAAAAACCATTTTCATTTTCAGCAGTGTGGATGTAAAAGGGGATGAGAAGGGGTCAGAAGTGGGTCGGCAGTGAGAAGATAGCACTCCAGACGGTCGGGAATCTCCACAAACAACAGACAAGATGTCTTTTATTCTTATCTACAAGGCTAAGAGGGGGCTGGTGGTGTGGCTCAGTTGGCTTGTCTAGCATGCATGAAGCCCTGGTTCCCTTCCCCAGCACTGCACACACTGGGTATGGTGGCACATGCCTATGATCCAGGCACTTGGGAGGCTGAGGAACAATCAGGTCAGGCAGGTTGGAACATGTACAAACCTAAGTCAAACAAAGATATATATGCTACCATAAACCCGACAACGACTATCTTAAGCTACACATTACTAAGTTATACATTCAGCATTTAGTTGCGAATTGTTAAGATTTATATTTATGTGTTTAAATGTTTTGCCTGGACGGGCTGTGGTGGCGCACGCCTTTGAAATCCCAGCACTTGGGAGGCAGAGGCAGGCGGATTTCTGAGTTCGAGGCCAGCCTGGTCTACAGAGTGAGTTCCAGGACAGCCCGGGCTATACAGAGAAACTCTGTCTGGAAAAACAAAACAAAACACAAATGTTTTGCCTGAAGTTATGTATGTACATATGTGCAGTGTCAACAGAAGCCAACAGAGGGCATGAGATCCCCTGGATCTGGAGTAGGAACTTTTGTAGCTGCCGTGTAGGTCATAAGAATATGAACATAGGTCTTCTGCAACAGCAACCAGACCTCATAACCACTGAGCCATCTCTCTAGTCCCTAGATACAAAAGTTTACAAACAAAAATATCAGTCATTTTTAGTCTCCACAGCTAACTGCACATACATGTTTATTCAATAAATACCAGAGGCAGGCAGATTTCTGAGTTCCAGCCTGGTCTACAGAGTGAGTTCCAGGACAGGCACAGTCACACAGAGAAACCCTCAAAAAAACCAACCAACCAACCAACCAACCAACCAACCAACCAACCAACCAACCAATCAACCAATCAACCAAACAAACAAACAAACAAACATGCCCAGTTACACATATGGTAGGTGGGGAGGGGAAGCAAACATATGAACAGCAAAGCAACTGAGACATGCACATTGTTCTTAGGCTTCTGAGATCTACCAAGATCATATCTTGTTTGGCTGGACAAAAGACTGTGACCAAGAGGCTGAGAATTTCACCTGGAATCGGGTGCCCTTTGCTCAGTTCTGACTCTAGCTAAATCATTTTTGCAGCTGGACACTGGAACATCACCACATTTATATAGTTTTAGGGTAAATTTAATGAGGTAAATGGCCAATAATCTGTAATAACAGTACTAAAAATAGTCAATAACTGTTCCTTTTGTTTAATTTTTGACATTTTACCTTTACCACAGCACATGGTCTCCTACAGCACAGACAAAAATGTTCATAGGGTGGAAAGCAGGGAAAGAAGAAGGCATGAAGAGGGCTGACATCATTCAGTACCTTGGTGAACTCTTGACAGTGCTCATAAAGACATCGTGCTGGAACTTAACACTCCTTCAGTTTTCTAACTGTTAACATCTTTCTGCACCAGATGACCTAATACATTAGAGAAAAACATCACCCAAAATAGGGAGCTGGTCACTATCTCTTGGGATTTCTTGTTCTGCTTCTCTGACTAACAGTGAGTCACTTTAGCGGCACTCGGGGCACTAGCAAGCCTTCTGAACACAGGCCTGTGGGGCAGTGCTGCCTAGCACAGACCGTTTCCTGCACACGAAGATTTCTGAGAGCAAAAAGTCAGGATGAGAGGAGCACATCTAGCTGCCATTTAATAAGCATGTCTGCAGAAAGAAACTCAGCACAGCATTGAAGGTTTCTTAAGCAAATGACAATTAAAAAGATTCCTGGCTTTTGATAGTTACACACTCAAGAACACTTTTGTTTTGTGGGACTGGGTTTTACTATGCAGCCCAGGTCAGCTTCAAAATTGCACTCTTCAGCCAGGAGATGGGTCTCACGCCTTTAATCGTAGCACTCAGGAGGCAGGGTTAGAGGGGCAGAAGAGCAGAGGGGCAGAGAGGCAGGGGCAGATCTGTGTGTCTTTGAGGCCAGACTGATCCACATAGAGAGTTCTAGGACAACCAGGGCTTTGTAGAGAGACCTTCTGCCTCAGCCTCCCAGTGCTAGGACTCAGGCATGTATCGCCGTGCATGGCTTTGAAGAACCCTTTGAAAACTGTATTGAAGGGTGGCTGTGTTAGGAAGGTTGAGAACCACTGCTCTAAGATGGGGGGTGCCTACTAGAAGGTAGGTAGATTATTGGGGGAGCTGCCTTCACAGGAGATTGATGCAGCTTTCATGGGACTCTGGCTAGTTCCTGCAAGAACAAAACCTAAATTTCTCTGCTTTCCTGTCTTATCTTGTGGTTCTTTCTCTGTCACACACAATGATCCACGCTGTAATATAGCAGCAGAATCCTTACCAGGGCCAAACAGAAGTCAGCACCATGCTCCTGGTTATCTAGAATTATAAACTATAAGAACCTCTGTTCTTTGCAAATTACCCAGACTCGGGTGTTTTGCAATAGAAAACGGACTACAGGCCAAACTGATTCTACTTAAGTTTTCCCTTATAACTTCCTCTTTTGAGTTGAAAGCAACCATGTGATTCAAAAGCTACAACACAAAAAATGTAGGAAGCAGAGGAAATCTGCACAAGTGTTCAAGTTCAACATCCAGTTTTTTAAAAAAGATTTATTTATTTTAATTTTATGCACATATATGTTTTGCCTCATATATGCATGTGCACTGCATACATGCCTGGTGCCAGTGGAGGCCAGAAGTGTGTGTGGTCTCCTGGATCTGGGGGTACAGATGGCTGTGAGCTGCCATGTGGGTGCTGGGAACCAGACTCAAGTCTCTGCAAGAGCAGCATGTAGCCAAGCTTACCTGCTTTGTGGGTTCTTCTTTTTCCTACCCTTTATCTCCCCCTCTCCTCCTACCCCACCCCACCCCCAGGTTTCAACCCCTACCAACTAGATAGGAGAGGAGGTAGAGGAGAGAGGGGGGAGAGGGGGGAGAAGAGGAGGAGGAGAAGGGGAGAAGGAGGAGGAGGAGGAGGAAGAGGAGGAGGAGGAGGAGGAGGAGGAGGAGGAGAAGGAGAAAAGGAGAAAAGGAGAAAAGGAGAAAAGGAGAAAAGGAGA
>JANHMN010000012.1:21491489-21502511 GCA_030674055.1 Rhabdomys pumilio | reverse complement strand
AGAGAGAGAGAGAGAGAGAGAGAGAGAGAGAGAGAGAGAGAGAGAGAAGCATAGTATCTCACTTATAAAACAAAATGAGACTCTTTCCAAAGGGTAGATCAGACCCCACATCATCTAACCCATACCCTCCAATCAGATGTCTTTGAGCCAGCATACATCACTGACAACAGACCTCTCACTAGTAACAGCACTCACCCATCAGTGCCAGATCACAAAGGGAAGTGGAAAGAGACCAAAGTTAAGCCAGCCTCCAGTGCAGATTAGGCCTAGACTGTGGTGGGCTCTGTCAAAACCATATTCAATTCTGTATGAGCCATACTCATCTCTGTCATAATCCATCTACCCAAGAGAATCTCATGCTTCATTTCAATTACATTAGCTGAGGTGAGGAGATCTGCCCCACGCTAAGTGGCATCATCCTGGGCTGTGCACAAAGAACAAAGTGGGATGAGCATAAGAATTCATCATTCTCTGCTTCTTGACTATGAATGCAATGTGACCAGCTGCCTCAGGCTCCCGCTCTTGTGACTTCCTTCACCATGACAGGCTGTACCTTCGAACTACGGGCTGAAATAAGACAAGTCCTTTCTACCTTACGTTGCCCCCTCCCTTTTGTTGTTGTTTTGTTTGTTTTGTTGTTGAAGATGATTTGAGACAGGGTTTCTCTGTGTAGCCCTGGACGTCCTGGAACTCCCTCTGTAGATCAGGCTGGCCTGGAACTCAGTGAGATCTACCTGCCTCTGCCTCCTGAGTGCGGGAGCAAAAGCACGTAACACTACTGCCTGTCTACTTCACATTGCTTTTGTCGGAGTATTTTATCACAGCAGAAGGGAAGGAAGCAAGGTACTATGTCTCACTGGAACTTTAAAGAGACATGGCTACTGCCTAAAGAGGCCGAGTCTTCTGAAAAGTTTATTCTTGTTAAGATCTACTTGAGTTTTTGGATGGAGGGATAATAAAGTAACAATGAGTTATGACTTAACATCCATTAGACAAGCCAAAAATTTAAAAGACTATATAATACCTACACCTCACAAAGACGGCGTGTGCTCTTGTGCATGCCTGGTTGCCACAAGCTACAGAAACCATGTGTTTACATTTTTTTCCCTTTGAGGCAGAATCTCATTACATAGCCCAGGTTGGCCTTGAACTTGAAGTGACTTTCCTGCCTCAGCCTCCTACATTCTGGGAGTAGAGGCATGGCAGCTAAAAAAGTCTCTCTTTTCTTGTATTTTTAAAATTTTTTGCTTAAAAAAAGATGCTGTATGAGACCCTGCCCCACCCCCAAATACAATAAATAATCTCAAAATAGCATCTTCTGAACTTAAAAAGACTTCCCTCAACCCATCAAGTCCAGTCCTAGGAATATACTACATTGAAATACATATGCCAGTATACAAACCTGTCCAGGATGCTGGCATGTGCCCATAACCCCAGCACTTAGGAAGTGCAGGCCAGGAGGTATCCTAGTGAGTTCAAGACCGACTTGAACTATGTAGTCAGATGCTGACATGGGGATTTAACAGATCAGAAGAGCAACTGACTCCTTGCATGTGGAAGGCTCTGGTCTGGTGGATCCCCCACTCCACAATGCAAGATGGAAAGGGGAGAGGGAGAATGAGGGAGAGGAAAGAAGCAGAAAAGGCGGGGAGGAGGGAAAAGAGAACAAGGGAAGAATGATAAAGACACAAAATACAATCCCCTTTAAGAACAGTTCAATAGGCTGGGCATAATGGTGCACACCTCTGATCCCAGCACTTGGCATTCAGGAGTCAGAGGCAGGCAGACTTCTGTGAGTCTGAGGCCAGTCCAAGACACATGATGAGTTCCAGGGCGGCCAAAGCTATAGAGAAAGACCCTACCCCTACCCCTGAGAAGAAATCAAAGAAAACAACAACAAAAACCAACCAGCCAACCAAATAAAACAAAACACAATTCAACAGAACAAAAAACAAGCTTCTTCGTATGTGAATCCAGAGAAAAAAAAATAAGGAACAGGTTACTGACATGGTTTTAAGGTATGAACACACCTACACAAGACAAGGGAATGCTAAAACCCCACAAAAGACTGCACATTTACTTAATCCATTTTATTATTTTATGTATATGGGTATTTTGCCTGTATGTACATCTGTGTACTATGTGTGTGCTTGGTATCCAGGGAAGCCAAAAAAGGTGTCAGATCCCTTGGAACTGGAGTTACAGACAAGTCTGAGCTGCCTTGTGGGTGTTAAGAATTGAACCCTGATCCTCTGAAAGAACAGGTAGGCCTCTTAACCACTGAGCCACAGAGACTACAGCTCCAATATAGCTTCTTAAAATAAAGAGGGAAATAGCTTATCAGCCTTTTTAGCTAAGATCAAGTATAAAATAATGGGGTGTCATCATGGAGGAAGGAGGTCTGTCCATCTTTGCTGTTCCTACTCAACAAATCAGTCAGGAATCCATGCTGTAGCTATGGCTTTTATAGACACCAAAAAGACATTTGTGGACCCTGCTGATTCACTGGTTTAAAATCACCCTGCTCAGTCACAGCACAATCCCAGGAGAAGGTGGGTGCTGACTTGACCAGGGACACAAAGAAGAGAATCTCAAAGTGAAAAGACCAGTTCCTACAGAGATGCTATGTTCCTAAGGAGGGATCCAAGGCCTGGCATTCACATCTCCAGTCCTGAGGCTGCTCAACAGATCATTTCCAGGAGAATGAACTGGGGCTGAAGTCATCACTGCAGATACCTAGGTCTATTTTAGTATATCATCAGTTTTTAAGAAGAATAAAGTTTCAGATTTAAGTACCTATGTGAAATTATACAAATATATTTTAAAATTATGTGTACGCATATGCCTGTACATGGGTATATATGTGTAGGTGTCTAAAGAGGCCAAAAGAGGGCACTGCATCCCCAGAACTGGAGTTGTAGATTGTAAACCCACCCCCAGTGCACGTTCTGGGAACCAAAGTTGTGTCCTCTGCAAGAACAGTAGCAGTAAGCGCTCTTAACTGCTGAGCCACCTCTCTAGCCCCTAGATTTGGGCTTAGATTTGGGGGTTTTGTTTGTTTTGAGCTTTCTTCCATGATCTCACTACACAGCCCTAACTGGTCTTCATCTAGGATTAAAGGCATGTGTCTCCATAACCTACTTATTATATAGCACCTATTAAAGATTTCTTGGGCTAGGAATTGGGCATATGCTTTCAATCCCAGCAAATCCTTAATTACAGGTCAGTTTTGTCCACAGAGTAAGCTCCAAGCCAACCAAGGCTATATAGTACAACACTGTCTCATATGAATAATTAAGTAAAAATTTCTTAAGCAAAAATTTTAATGGTAACAATGTCCCAACTAGAGCAAAGAGGATGACTTCAAACTATCTACTCAATTACCTTATTGTGAGTGTTGTATTTGTCAACTGTTATTTTATATAGAATGTCTCTAAAACCAACAACCCCATCTCCTATCTTCATAGCTTAGGCAGAATAAAGACCCATGGCAGCTCAATGCACTAGCTGCCAGCAAACAAAGTGACTGCTCTATACAATGACCACTGCATATTGTTGAATACATTATCACTTTATTCTCTAACGAGCACTTATTGAAGTTGGAGAGTTCGGACTAGTATACACGATGGCTAAAAGCTAGTTTACCCAGAAGTCACGCAATCTTTATAAGAAGTGCCCCAAACCACAGTTCCTACAGGAAGAACCCATTACTAATAGTCTTCTACCTTAAAGAAACCTCTAGTAGCACCTACACCTATAGTCCTAGCTACTTGGCTGAAGGATTTCTGGAGCCCAGGACTTTAAGACCTGCCTGAGTGAAGTATTGTAACCCTACAAGACCCTATCCTCCAAACAAAGAAACAAGTTTAAGTAAAAAACAAAAACAAAATCCACGTCCAGTTGAGAGTATCAGTGAGCACAAATAAGCCCATCTGTTCACACCACCAACAGCCATCCTTCCTCCATCCCTCCTTATTTAACTGTAGCAATACTGACAACAGAATCTAGGGCTATGCACGCACAGCTATATGCATACACACATACACACACACACACACACACAAACATATATGTGAACATAGATATATTTAGTTATTTACTTAATGTAAGATAGTAGATTGCTGTTAGTAGAAAGACAGCACCCACCCCCACCCTGTCCCGCCCTGCCTCACCCCCTCCCCACCCAGACACATGCCAGTTGTTGCTGTGTATGCCTTATACCACCAGCTTCCATACTCTTCACATGGTTATCAATTCTGGGCAATTTTGTCCCTGAGGGGATATATGAATATCTGGGAGTATTTTTACTTGTTACAGCCAGAGGGCACATAGCAGGTAGGACACCACCTCCCCACCATACATCAAACAAACCAAAATCCAGCCCAAATTGTCAACTATGCTTTAGTTCAGAAGCCATGCTGGGACCCTATGTGGAGGGTAGGTATTACTGTTCCCATTTTTTTCCTGAAAAAGAAACTGAGGCACACAAGTTAGGAGCTTGGCATGGTTACACATGCAGGGGATGCACAGCTGGCTGGAGATCCACCGGCTGAATTCCAACGTACAACCTCTTGAGCTCTCACAGTCAGAGCTTACCACAACTTCTCCCAGCCTTCCCTGCTTCTCTCCCTTCCCAGATCCCAGGCTTGTTGAGAGCATGATTCATTTGTTGATCCAGTCACTAACTGGTCTGTCTATTCAACAGGCATTCACAGAACACCCACTATGAGCCAGCAACCGCTCATGCCAACTCCAGGTGAGCAGGGTGGGCGATCCCAGCTGTACCACGTATGTTCTCACTCACAAACACAATCTTCTCTAGTCCTTGGCAATGCTAAGCATGCTCATACCATGGAGGACTCCCTCCCCTTCATTTCTGTCTCTTCTCAGAAGGGCCTTCCTTCCTTGATGGTCCTAAATCACCTACAGATGTTTTCCATCTATTCCCTATCGATGCTTTCTTTTTCTTCCAGAACTTACTAATGTTTTATCTTTGCTCACTGTCGTCATCAACAGAACATAAGCACCACAGGGCTGGAGAGACGGCTCAGCAGTTAAGAATGCATATTGCTCTTGCAAAGGACCCCACATTTGGTTCCCACTTCAGGCAGCCTGCAGCCACCTGTAACTCTAGCTAGATCCAGGGGGATCCAATGCCTCTGGCCTCCAACGGCATCTGCACGTATGAGCACATACCCATTCACAGACACTTCAGACAGCAAACCTGCATTCAGTGAGCATGTTTGAATGACCATGTCGCACACAGACTTTGCACTCATCTTTCTACTCTCCCTGTTGCTTTTTTTAAAAAACGTTTCAATCTGGCCTCCACCCTGAAACCAGAGCACTCTAAAATGAAAACCCTGTCTCGACTTCTCAATCATCTTAAATGCCTCTTATATCACTAGGCCTTGGTCTCAGACTGTCTTCTCACACCTTTTACTTGCAGTTTCTACTGCCCTAGCAGTAAAAACTGAAGAATACTGAACACTTGCTGTTTGCCAAACACCAGTCTGAAGACATACATCCTCAGTTACTTAGCCCTAATCTTTAAAGTGATCATTGTCGTCCTGCTTTCGGACGAGGAAAATAAGGCAGGGAGAAGTATCTGGGGCAACCAGGAAGTGGTCAGGACAAGGTGTCGGCCTATGCTTTGGAAGCTGCACTTGTATCTGTTATATGTGCTGTTCTATTTCCAGTTGTAACAGTTCCTCAAACAAGTTCTTTTACTTTTCTCCAAATCATCACTCTCCCTATCTCCCTGGTTAGAAATCCCTCTGGTCACAGGTCACAGGTCTGGACCCTCACCCCTCAAAGCCTTCTCAGACTATTTCCTAATTTGCTTGGGCACTCCTGTCCTGTCCCAGTCTGAATGGGCACTCTGGTCCTGTCCCAGTCTGAATGGGCACTCCTGTCCTGTCCCAGTCTGAATGGGCACTCTGGTCCTGTCCCAGTCTGAATAGGCACTCTGGTCCTGTCCCAGTCTGAATGGACACTCCGGTCCTGTCCTGTTCTCACAGTCGGAATAGCTCCCCATAGACCCTTTTCTGCTACACTTGCTAACTTGCCTTCACTGATAAGCTCCAATTATGCACAAACACACACCATGTCAGGCTGGTGCCTATTGTACCCTGGGAACCGTCATGAACCTGGTATGCTAGGACTGCGATGGGTAGTTTTTCATGGCACAGCACCACGAAGCACATTGAAGACCACCTCCTTCCAAAAGCAATGTGTCACTTCCTTAAGAATCTTTCACATAGCCGGGCGGTGGTGGCGCATGCCTTTAATCTCAGCACTTGGGAGGCAGAGGCAGGTGGATTTCTGAGTTAGAGGCCAGCCTGGTCTACCGAGTGAGTTCCAGGACAGCCAGGGCTACACAGAGAAACCCTGTCTCAAAAAAAACAAAAAACAACAAACAACAAAAAAAACCCACAAAAAACAACAAAAAACAAACAAAAAAACAACTTTCACATAATACGCCACACAGCCACACATAATTTTCATGTTTATTGTTATGATTTATTTAAAATAATGTCCTTCCCCTGCATTTTTTTTTTCAAAAAAATGGTTTATGTATCTGTGACCTTTGCATCGACTTTCAGAAGCGTAGCACTTAAGAGGTAATTACTGTGGCTTCCTGTTTCACCATGTGATCTCTCCCTTCTGCATATGCTCCTACATGCCACCATGATGTCATACAGCCAAAGGGGCCTTCACCAAAGGCTAAAATGATGGGCCTCCTGATTCTGGACTTTCAGCTGCCAAAACTATGCACTAATTCAACCTTTCCCTTATTAAAAAACCCTTGAAGTGATGTTGGTTTACTAAGAGCACTCCGTACTGCACTGTCTGTGACTGCTGAAGCTCTGCCACCATTTTAATACAGATCGCAACTGAAAATTAATAAAAGTAGTAGCTATTCAAGAGCTTAAAAGACTTATCTGGCCAAGGTCAAATTCTAACTTTGTATCAGGCTCCTCACTAATTACATATTCAATTCAATTTCCCAGTTAACCTACAACTCCTATTCCAATCTAGGTTGAAATATTACTCCCAGGTACACACCTTGACTATTGCTTTCCAGACGCTTGCTTTGGATTCCCTTCCCATCTTAACACCACTCTGACTCTTTTAACTATCAAATTTGGCTTATTCTCTGGTCTAGCTCCAATCTAACCTCAAAAATTTCCAGATCTCATTCCCTCATTCATCTTTTCTAAGGCTCTTGTAGGCAGTTAGTTAGTTAGTTAGTTAGTTAGTTAGTTAGTGGCTCCTGTATATGCAACAAGAGCCTAAGTTTATTTCTTGAGTTTGAGAACCATGCCTTAGGAATCTGAGAGATCCCTGAGGTACAGCGAGGCTGGGATTCCTAAGAAGGGTTAAGCAGATATAAATAGGAATAAAGATATAATCAAGAGTTGTTAAGTTCTTGCTAACTAGAAGAAACCTGATCACTGTGAGTATCATTATCAGCCCTCAGTCATCCATTCTCCCACTAACAGGAGAAAACAGTATAAATAGAAAACTGGAAGGTGAGTCCAAACGTCCTTCAAAGTGTCAAGACAACCTGTACTTATACTAAGTACAATGTAATTGCCTGCAATTTTCTGCAATGTCACAAAGCCACTGCAAATTAATTACATAGTTTCTTTCTTTCAGGGTCCAGTGCCTGCTCAGCTTATGACAGCATTTGACAAATGTCTGTATGATTTTTCATCTGTGACACAAAAGAAATATAAAGTTATATGTAACAGGTAGTTATATTTAATCTGCTGGTTTGTATCTTTCCTATTCCCAAGACAGTTCATTTTTTAGGCATCAAAGCTAATTCACAATAGCCCTCGTGAGCAAATATCTTCTTTATGTCAGTGAAGTGCTTTTGTAAATACAAAACACTAGTAAGAGTTTGAAAGACGTGTTTTAAAAAAATCCTCGTTATGATCTACTCTTACTGTAATTCCAACGCTGAGAAAAAGTCAGTCTTCCCTCAGACCAGAGCCTCAGTCTGTGGCTACTCTCCCTAGTTACCGAGTTTATACAACTCACTGTAGTGATATCCCTCTCATGTCAGTCAATCTGCTTTTAATAATACACACAGCTGAAACACTAATACTTACCTTCCTACTAATTTGTGATTTATTTCAGATCTGCACAGAGACAAAGTCTTTCATGTACACATATGTGTTTTTCTCATATACACATGCACATGTATGTCCTGCCTTTTCTTGTCCCTGACTAGCTTTGCTGCTCCTGTGTCCTTTCTAGAAGAAGATCTAAGTTTCTCTATCAAGCTCTCAATATGTAGCTCTGGCTGGCCTAGAACTTGCTACAAAGACTAAGCTGGTCTCTAGCTCCCAGAGATCTGCCTGCCTCAGCCTCCCAGTGGGCATGCAACACCATGTCCAGCCCTCTGCCTGGGGTTGGCTTCATACCTGGCAGAAGCTCCAGTTTTGTTTTGTTTTGTTCCTAAAGAGGGAATCCAAAACGCCTATACTTATCTCTAGAAAACTTTCCAAATATTTTCAGTAACCTAATGGCAACAACCTTGCCACTACAAAATTTCCCGGCATCTAGCTGTTTTGGCTGATTCTGCTAAAAATCCCCATCCCTTAAGGGGGATTTAAGTAAAAACACTGCCAGCTTCCAGTTCCCTTAGGCAAATTTCCAGTCCTAGCACAAGGCCATGAGGTTAGACATTTCTCAATGACGCAGGCTCCCTCAGAAGGAGGAACAAGAAATACAGAGAGGAAAAAAAAACAAAATTTATTTTTCCCAGTGCAGTAAATCAAGATAGTGGTCAAGGCCTAAGAAAGAAAAGAGAAGAGAAGACGAAAGAAGGATAAAAGAGGAGAGAGAGAAAGGGAGAGAGAGAGAGAGAGAGAGAGAGAGAGAGAGAAAGAGAGAGAGAGAAAGAGAGAGAGAGAGAGAAAGAGAGAGAGAGAGAGAGGAAAAGCCAACTTAAACTATATACTGTGTGTGTTGCCAAGATCTGTAGTGCAAACCCAGAAACGAAATGAGAGCTATAGCGTGGGACTGCAGGCAACTGCAGGGCGGCGGCGGGCCTGCCTCTAGGTTCCCTAATCTCCAGGGTATTAACACAGTGTGAGTGTGTACGCACTATGCAAAATGTACACCACTAGAACACACAAAGCAGCGACTGAATCGGTAGTTGCAGGATGAGGAACAGTCACAACGAAGTGAATCACTGTTCAGGATTTACTGCACTGGGAAGAATAAATTCTAATTTTTTTCCTCTCTTTATTTCTTGTTCCTCCTTCTGAGGGAGCCTGAGAAGTGAACTGGGAAAGCGGAGGGAATCTGAGTTGATCAACTTCCCAAGGAAAGACGTAAGCCAACCACAGAGGATGAAACCATCTGATGGGCTGGCTGATAAGGTTCTTGGGCTTCCGGATGACTTCAAACAGATAACAGGATGAAATAAGATCAAATCTGTTCCCCAGGAATTGACTCGAAGACTGTAGATCTTTAAAAGTCAGAAAATGCTTAATGCTTCCAAGAAATTCCAAACATCACAACATGTATGCATTGTTTTACTTTTCAAAATGCTTTCTACTCATCAGCCCTTAAATAAAGTTATTACACTGCATATATTAGTGCACAGATACATGTGCAGCCAAAACACTAATGTACTAAAATAAAAATGGGGAAAAAAATAAAGAGCACAAGGAAAGAGCCTCTCATACCTGTGTGGGAAGAGGGCACACAGCACACATTTCAAAAGAGCTAGGCCTGATCTAGGAGGACAATCGGATGTTAACAGCCTAATGCGCACAAGGAGGCGTGGTCAGGGCAGAGGCCAAGAACGGACAACTGCAAAGGCACCAGCAGCACACAGCAGTTCCAGAACCAAAGCCAGTCAATATTCACAAAGACTGTGAGGGAAATAACCAAACGAGAGATTAAACGCATACATAAAATAGTTAAATCCCACAGAAACCTAAGAATTCTGGGTAGGAGAGTCAAATGGTTAAAACTGGTATTTAAGAAAAGAAAGTCGGCCTGGTACAGTAGCTCATGCCTGCGATCCCAGTACTTCAGAGGTTCAGGCAGGAGGACTTCTATAAAGTTCAAGCTGCCAGAGGTTAAGAAACTAGTTTTGATGGGTGTAGTGAAGCATGACTTTATTCCTAGCACTCAGGAGGCAGAGGCAGATGAATCTCTGTGAGTTCGAGGCCAGCCTGGTCTACATGGTGAATTCCAGGACTGCCAGAGCTATGTAGTGAAACTCTGTCTCAAACAAACAACGGAGAAAAGGAAGAAAAGGATGAAAAAGAAGAAAAGGAAAAAAGGAAGGAAGGAAAGGAGGGAAGGAGGGAAGGAGGGAGGGAGGGAGGGAGGAAGGGAGGAAGGAAGGAAGGAAGGAAGGAAGGAAGGAAGGAAGGAAGGAAGGACTTTACTTCAAATGAACAAACACAGGGGCTGCAGAGAGCTCAGCAGTTCAGAGTACTTGCTGCTCTTGCAGAGGACCATTATTTTTTTGGTTCACAAGTATTCACGTATCTGCTAACAGGCGATCTGACACCTTCCTCTAGCTTGCTCAGGCACAGGCACACATGTGGTTCATATACATATGTGCAGCTAAAACACTCATTCACATGAAATAAAAATAATTAAACAAATGATAATTTTAAAAACAAAACACTGGTTGGTGATATGACCCAGCAGTTAAATAAAGGTACCCACAGCAAAGACTAAGCCTACATTTGATCACTGGAACCTACATGCAGAAGCAGAGAAATGCCTCTCCCAAGCTGTCTCTGACCACACACTTGTGCCTTAAACAAAGGATAGGAGGTGAGGGAGGGACTCTTGGCACTGAATAAAGGATAGATTAGAGCTGGGTTCTGGGTAGAGCAATTAGAAGGCTACGGAAGCTAAAAAGTCAAAGTGAGACTATGATCTGGGGCAGTAAACAAACGAGGTCAAAGAGCAGACTCCATGTGAAGAGCACAGGAAAGGAAAGGAAAGGAAAGGAAAGGAAAGGAAAGGAAAGGAAAG
>JANHMN010000012.1:21464473-21481964 GCA_030674055.1 Rhabdomys pumilio | reverse complement strand
TTTAAAGAGACCCATCTCTCCAGCCCCCACAGCCTCCATTTTAAAGAATGCTATATGAATTGGGTGTGTGTACTTAGTTAGATCTGGTTCCTTACCTTTTATACAGTGTTTATGATGTGCTGATAACTTGTTCATTGTTATTGCTAGTATTCTAGTTTGGATTAGTACTGTCATTTACCTGCCAA
This sequence comes from Rhabdomys pumilio, assembly GCA_030674055.1. NCBI lineage: Eukaryota > Metazoa > Chordata > Mammalia > Rodentia > Muridae > Rhabdomys > Rhabdomys pumilio. The sequence goes on along the minus strand of JANHMN010000012.1, from coordinate 21,481,779 downwards.
TTGCCATTTACATGGTTTCCAGTTTGGAGTCCTTAGAAACTAAGTAGTTATGGACCTTCAGCACAAATGTGTGTTTTTATATCTCTTGTGTAAAGATCTAGAGATTGGATTGCTGAGTAAAATACCAATACCTTCAACTTCGTACCCACTTGCCTTCCCAGGTCATTATCCGCCATTTTCCATTCCACACCGTGCCCCAGACTGCTTCAGGTTTTCACACACTTGTCATCAACAGTCTTCCCCATTCTAACTATTCTAGGAGGTGTGTATTGGCTTCTTTTTGTGGCTTTCATTTGCATTTCTATGTTGGCCAATAACATTTAGGGACTTCAAGGAGATGATTGTTAGCATCTACCCCGCCCCAACCCCTCTCCCCAGCCTCACCACGGATGTGGAGCCGCGGATCTGCTGCCTCTGCCTGTACCTGCCCAGCAGCACACATACTGAAGTGTCCTATTCAGATGTTCTATCCATCTTTACTGAGTTCTGAGAATTCTTTATAGCTGAATATGTGAAAAGTGACTGCAATTCTAGCATTCAAAAAGCTGAAGCAGGAAGATCAGAAGGTCAAGACCATTCTCCTCTATCACAGTGAGTTCAAGGTCAGCCTGGGCTACAAGAGGCCATGAGTTCTGACCCACTCCCCCCCCCCCCCCCATCCCCCCCCCCCCAAAAAAAAAAAAGAAAGAAGGAAGGAAATTAACTTACTTAACATTGACATTTCAACTCTTTGTTTCAGTCCCCATGATTCTGTACAAAGCACAGGCAAACAATCTGAGAACAGCTTTCTGGCAAAGACCACATGGATTAAGACTTTCAAACTCATAGGCAGGGGAAGTGGCTCAGTGTTTGATCCCCAGAACGGCATACCTGGGCTTGGTGGCACACATCTATAATCCCAGCACTCAAGAGGGTAGAAGCAGGAAGATCAAAATTCAAGATCATCTGAGGTTACTTGAGAGACCTTGCCTCATGGAGGGGGGAAAGATTTTCAAAGAACAACACTTATTCTGGAAATTCACTTTTAATAATGAAAGCATATTATACTAATGTCATCATTTTATGCTTAAAAGAAGCTGCATTATGATTACCCATCAAAATTTTAAAATATAACTTGATGTATTTTCAGCTTACAAAACCTTCTGAAAGGTTCAGTCAAATGAGTGTAGGTTAGTGTGCAGAGAAAGACCCACAGCTCTGCCAAGAACACGGCCTAACACAAACACTGCAGAGATAAATTTCAATAAATCTTACAAAATAGAAACAAAGGCAAAATGTAAAAGGGATTTATACAAACAAGTTAGTGGGAACACCGCGTATGAGATGGCATGCCACGTATCACGCAGTGTTTGCTCAGTGCAGTACTTGACTTCACTAAACCCACAGCTCCGGCTAACCAGAGACATCATGCTTTCTAGCCACTTCCTACACGTGCAATAGACATGAAAGTTTATATGGGATTTATATGAACAGAAATGTTCACCACAGAAAATCAGAAAGATACAGGAAAACACAGAGGCCCAAAAAAGAAAATCTCTAATCAAGCCCTACTTTCTGAAAGATCTGTTAGTTTTTGGTGGACAGCCTCTTAGGCAGCAAGCCTACCAGTCTACCAGCCCACACTTGCTCCTTTCCTTCCAAGTCACAGCCTCATTTAGCTCAGGATAACCTCTATCTCACTATGTTGCTGCAGAAGATAACACTGAACTTGTGATCCTTCCGACTGCCTCCACTAGTGACTAAATTAGAGGCACACACTCCTCTCCCCAGTGCTGGAGACTGAACCCAGGTTTCTTCCATGATAGGTAAGCACTCTGAACTACATCTCTAGCCTCTATTATTTTAGATTAGACAGAAACATGGAAAACATTTTTCTATACTTTGAATATACTTATTAAAAAACAAGTATTTTCCTATCTTTTAGTTTCCTTAAAACAATTTCTTAAAAGGATTTTTAAGACTAAAGAAAACAATATTTTAAAAATGTATGAGCTGCCAAATACCAAGGGAGCTGTAATGAGTTATCAGAAAACCCAGGAAGAAACCTTTTCATATTAGAGTTGTATGTGTATATATGCATGACATGTGCAGGCACATGCATGTAGAGGTCAGAGGACAGCTTGTGGAGTCAGTCCTCTCCTCCTACTGCCATGTGGGTTCTATGGATCCAACTCAGGTTACCAAACTTGAAGGGCAAGTGCCTTTGAGAACTGAGTCATCTCTCCAGCCCAAGAATTAAAACTTATACACATTAAGTAAAATTTAAAATCCCCCACACATGCCATTTTCTGTGTGTTAGGGACGCTGAGAAGCAGCACTTTACATATACTGAACAGTCCCTGGGACAGGCAATGTTGCATTACTAGTTTATGAAGGAGGTAACAGGAACAGAAGCCAAGCAATGACCACTACCACTAGCTTAGAGTCAGAAACAGGGTCACCACTGCCACGCCCACCCTCACCCCCAGTGCTGGGGCCGGAACACCAGAGCAAGGGCTGCACGCTGAGAAGGCGAGCCTGTAGACTGCAGCCCCAGCCTGTGCTCTGCACTGGCACTTCTCACAGCTCTCTGCCTTTTCTTCTTCCCCCTTTCTAGTTACTGGGGACTTCAAAGAGCGTTTGTTTTGCAGGTTTCATCTATCAGTATTTCATCTTACTAAAATGTAAAACAGAAAGCACTCTAACTTTTTATATCTAATTAGCTTTTCGAATTTAATTCTGCATCCATCTGCTGAAAACTCCATCATGTAGCTTTAAAAAAATGTATTTTACACTCATGAGACCATGACACTAAAAAACCAAAAGGTAAACCACATTTTAGAATTAATATAAACATTTTGATCTTGCAGCCTTTGAAAGAGCTCAGGACATTAAAGCACCTTCAACCACATCCTGAAAGTCACTACACTACTCTTTAGTCTCAGTTGGGGCCTGTCACACAATGATTTAAAGGCATGCTCTGATACTCACAAAAAAACAAGGTAAGATACCAGCCTAGGTGTTCATCAACAGGTGATCAGATGAGAAGAAGCACGTGATTAATTTACATACACGATGAAGGCATTTGATTCGGCTGTAAAGGACAGCCAAATTGGACTGAGGTGGTTGAGAAGATAAAACGTTTACCATGCATGCACAAGCATCTTTAGAAACCCAGCCCAGTAAAGAGCTGGGACTATAATCCTAGTGACCGGGAAGCAGAGACAGGAGGATCCCTACAAGCTCTCTGGCCAGCTAGTATAGCTGCTGAGTATAGCTAGTATAGCTATATGACTGAGCTCCAGGATAGTAAGAGATCTTATTCCAAAAGTTAAAAAACAAAAACAAGCAAGAAAGGAAGGCACTCACTGCCAACCTTTGCCTCCATACATATAAACAAACACATATCTTTTTCTCCCCACTCCACTAGAATCACGTCATTACCAGGTAAACAAATGGAATAGATTATCACCATGCTAAGTGAAATAGCCCAGACTCTAAAAATAAAACAAAACAGAACCACCATAATATCTCTTATACGCAGAATCTAGACATATATATGTGCATGACGTAAGAGGACACCAACTATGGGGAGACGAGAGACTCCAAAGGGAGACGGATAACAAAGCAATCAGGGAGGTAATCATGTTTCCTCTACACACACACACACACACACACACACACACACACACACACCATACACACACACAATCGAGATGTAGCACACTTATACACATATGACATGACAGCAGAAGTGAAGCTACTGGGAGGAAGGAAGGAGCCCAGAGGCACGCAGGGGGCGGGGGGGAGAAGACAAACATGAGTAAAGTCAGTATTTTGATACTGAATAAAATATGATAATAAACCAACTACTTTGTACACAAACTAAAAACATTAATAAAAAAGGAACTCTCACTCTACAAAAAGCAACATTCTGAGGAACATACTTATCTAAAAAAAACTACAATTTTTATTATCATCTATTAAAGATCATCATACACTAACTATATCCAACAGTCACATACAGAGAGCAGGGGTTTGAGGACCAGCACCCCTTTCAGTGACACATTCTTCAAGATAGCCACATCAAGAAACTGATAAACAAGATGTATGTCTGTCAAATGATATAAGTGGTGCGAAGAAAACGATGCAAGGTTTTACAGTTCTTGGCCAGAGAAGGGCTTACTGAGAAACTGGTGCTTAAGCAAAGCTCGACAGGGAAGAGGCCATGAGCAAGTGAGAAGTGTTCCACTCAAGAGTACCAAGTATGAGAGATTAGCACAGAGCTGAGGAAGCAGCAACACTGAATGAGCCAGCATGTTTATGCAAAAGGAGCAAGAGAGAGGAGCAGCTGGAGTGCTGCAGGTCAGGGGGGTGCTGCAGGGCAATGGGGTGCTGCAGGTCAGGGGGTGCTGCAGGGCAGGGGGTGCTGCAGGGCAGGGGGTGCTGCAGGTCAGGGGGGTGCTGCAGGGCAATGGGGTGCTGCAGGGCAATGGGGTGCTGCAGGGCAGGGGGTGCTCTAGGAGGAGCTCTTCAGCACAGCCTGCAGATGCAAGCCACCAGCAGGTTAACTTTAAATGGATCATGAAAGTAACTAAAAAATCTAAACAACTTGGGTTTATATGAGGAGGGCTGTTTTGTTAGAGTTTTGAAATTATATTTTTATTTATTTAGTCCCATTTTGTGCATGTTAAGGACAAAGGACAGCTTGTAGGAGTCGGTTCTCTCCTTCCAACATGTGGGTTCCCAAAGCGCCAAGTCACCACGGTTCCCTTACCCAATAAGCCATCTTGCCAACACTGTTTTGGTCTTTTTTCTGTGAGAAGGTCTCACACTGTAGCTCAGGCTGGCCTGGAACTACGTAGCCTAGGTTAGATCTGAACTTGGGAAGCCTCCTACCTTGGCCTCCCAAATAGTGGGATTATAGCAATTTAAACCATTAGAACACAGAGACGTGTTCCATCTCTCACTATTTGTCTTCATGCTTTTGAGTCTCAAGTTTCATCTACAGAAGTGAAGCAAGATCATGGTGATTAAATACTACACAGGAGAACTGTATATTATGGTAATATCTATTTTTCACTACTCCATCTCTCTCCATCAGTTTAATTTCTTCTTGTATAACCCTTCTGTGCTCACTCTACTGCTACCATGTACTCAGTACTCAGTACTCAGTGACTGCATGACATTAAGCAGGCCCCAGCCGCCATGAGCTCAGCCCAGCACAGCCCTTTAGCTTAAGAAGTACAAGGCAAACAAAGTTGTGTTGAGTGTTGGTGGTAGCACAAGGTCTTGAGGATTTTCCTTGTCATTAAAACTCGTGGTTCAGAGTCTCGACAGCCCACTTCATCCAGAGAAACAAAAGAAACGGAGAAAAGAGAAACGAAGGAGGAGTTTAGATTCCTTTGATCTGGATCTTAACCCTGAGAGGGCCCAGATAAATCAGTGAGTCAGAGAGAGGGCAGTGAATGCAAGCAGAGTGCCTAGGACAGCTGTCTGTCTGCTATCTGTCTTGTGAGATCATCACCCAGGCCAAAGAAGGCAGGGCAAGATGAAGGGTGGAGTGGCAGGTCTGTGGCACTGTGACCTCACTTCCTAGGGGCGGGCAGTAGGCACCCAGACATCAGGGTTCTTATCTCCTCCGGTCCTCCTTCCCTCCTTTCCTCTCTTAAGACAGGATCTCTCTGTCTAGTCCTGACTGACCTGGAACTCAGGCTATCTCAGGCTAGACAAACTCACAAAGACCCACCCGCCTCTGCCTCTCCAATGCTGGTATTAAAGGCCTGTGCCACCAAGCTCTGCTTTTACCTTTTCTTAACCCAAGAGAGACACCATCTCTGGGGGTTCACATCTAACCTCATACACTGGAGATCTCCAGTGTCTCTTTGTAAATATCTTGAAACAGAAAGGCCATTGGGAAGACAGTGAGGACACAAATTCTTCTCCCACCTCTGTCACAAATTAATTACACGACTTCAGGAAATAATCTAACCCCAAAGGGCAATTTCCTCTTTTCAAAAGAAAAAGAGGACAAGAAAATACCCAGGGTTTCCTTCAAGCTCTACAGTTCCTTAAAAAGAAATTAGGGTGTTTCGAAGCCCTCAATGTTGAGAGCATTCAGAGACCTAAAAGTAGGTAACATAGGCTAAAGGTTCTGATGTTTTGATCTGCTCTCTATACTTCTGAGTAGCAGGGGGTGGGAGGTGCCCTAAAAGAGTACCATGTACCAAAATGGGTGAGACTTAATCTGCTACTGTCCCTTGTGCGTTGGTACTCTTCCCCAGCTTGCCTTCAAGTGACTGCTATTCCCGTTCTACACATTCTGTTTTAAAATGAACAGTGGGAAAACCGCCATGATCAACCAACAAGAAGTCAAAGAAATATTTAGGAATTAAGTACAAAGATATCAAAAAATAAGGAAAAGGAAGTTAACAAACAAAGGAGAAACTATACCCCACCCCACCCCTCAACCCCAAGACAGGGTTTCTCTGTATAGCCTTGGCTGTCCTGGAACTCACTCTGTAGACCAGGCTGGCCTCAAACTCAGAAATCCGCCTGCCTCTGCCTCCCAAGTGCTGGGATTAAAGGCGTGCGCCACCACTGCCCGGCGAAACTTTTTTAATTAATGAATTTCTTTTCAATAGGTGATATGCAAGTGGTGTAAAACATAAAACGATCCAAAAGGACATTAAGAGCAAGCTTATCTCTACAGCACAACCAATGTGTGCTGACACAGGCTATGCTCTGCTTCTTGGGCTGAGTAGAATTCATGGATTTGTGTCAAAGTTTATATACCCATTGCATACCTATACATCATCTGCATTTATGGCATAGTCTCAGAATAACTCAAGAGAAAACTCAATTGCTTTGTGGAACACAAAATCTCTTCTGCTTCAGTCTCCTAGTCTTCTGTCATTCTCTTTCCCTGAATCAGACTATGCATGAGCAAGTGTGAGGCCTTGGGGATCACACACATGTGCACAAGAAACAGGAAAAAAAGAGCCAACTGACTCTTTATCTGTAGCCCAGCATGATCAGGCATGTACCATGGGACCAAAGCCGACCTGGGGGCTGGCTCAATCCATTCTGCCACAGAAGTCTGTCTCACTGTTATGGAGAAATGAACTGATGGAGTGTTACCTGGCTGGAAAATGGCAGAGGGCTGCCTGCTTGGAGCCACACACATAGCATCTGTCATGCCTGAGCTCTAGCATACCCCCATTCTGAAAGACACCAGTCAATGTGTGACCCTATCTTATTAATTTCCTTAGGGCCAGCTTCAGAAATTCTATAATGTCCATTCAAGTCATTTTTTCCTTCTTTTTTTAAAGATTTATTTATTTTATTTATATGAGTACATTATAGCGGTCTTCAGACATACCAGAAGAGGGTATCAGATCCTATTATAAACGGTTGTAAGCCACCATGTGGTTGCTGGGAATTGAACTCAGGACCTTTGGAAGAGCAGTCAGTGCTCTTAACTGCTGAGCCATCTCCCCAGCCCTTGAGTCATTTTCTAATTGTGACATCCAGACATATTCCTATGGCAGTGACATAAACTCTAATCGTTGCTGGGTTGGAACATCACGGACCAAATAAAAACACATCCTCACAGTCAGGGCACAGTACAAATTCAGAGAGGCAAAAGAATGTCAACTGTGAAAGCCACAAAGCTTTGGATAACAACTGGCTAAAACAAGGGATGATGGTCACTGGATTCATTTATTTATGGAAGAAAAGATTATAAAATACTCTTATAAAAATCATAACTTAAAAGCTTTGCATATTAATCAGGACTAATATGAAGACTAAGTAGAACAAAATTCCATCATTCTTCAGAAAATAAATTATCATGTGCCACCGCAGGAATCCACATATAGCTGAGCAATTTGCTCCTAAGAAACGAGTAAGTGGGGCCCATCCAGAGATGACAGTGGCACACAACTGCCTGTGACAACAGCTCCTGCACTCACAGGGACACAGCCACACAGAGATACATATACCCATAATTAAAAATAACTGTAACAACAGCACCTGCCTCTGGCTTCTGTGTGCACCTGCACTCACACGAACAGCCACACACAGATACATATACCCATAATTAAAAATAAACCTCTTTCAAAGAAGCTAATGACCTAATCTGGAAGCCACATGTAAGTGATACCTGGTGTGCATTGAGGCCACAGGAATGGCAGGAGGGAGGGGGAATCCTACTGAGACAGGTTTCACAGAAAGGCAGCACCTCTGGCAGTGTGGAAGAAGTAAACCTTCACAAACTCTCAAGAAAGTTCTGCCAAAGTCCCGAAGCTCTATATACTGAGCCAAAACTGTTGCTGAGCACAGCGTACCACCAACTATTATATCTAGTATCTCAAAATTCTGCATCTTTAATTCTTTCTAAAGGGTTATTTTATGATATGAAAGGCATGTCTCTTAGAAAGCTATGAAGGTACAGATTAACATAGTACTTGGCTTGTAACAAGATTCACTGTTTATTGATATTTCATAGCAGATTCTTTTCATTTCCTATCAATACGGTGGCTGCATAACTGTTACAATGGGCCTGTGGCTATGACACTCCAGAAGAGAACAGTAAAGTTTCACACACCTGTCTGTGGTGGCTAATATTAAATTTTTTTTAACATTTTCCTATCGTAAATAATGGGAAGGTCCTCCCTGAATGCAGTTTCTCTGCTTTTATGAACACAGCAAAGACAAAGTCCAGATCTACCGTCTTGTTGGTCTGGCTGACCCTTGGTCCTACCTGTATCCACAGCCTGTCAATTCACCCACGCTTGTCTTACACAGGGCTGTCCTTTGAAAGTTTTATGAAGTAGCTGGTGTGACAGATGGGTAACCAGCCCTGCCCAACACATGCTGTAGGAAAACCTACTCTGAGACAAGAAATGACAAAGAGCAGTCCTTCCTCTCCCTTTAGAACTAGGAACACTGAAATTATCTTAGAGGAAGAAGAAGCCTTTAACTTGCACTGTGATATGTTATTGTCTAAGATACCTACAAATAAAAATGATCAAAAAGAAAGAGTTCAAACATTAAAATCTGCCCCTTGAAGTAAATACGCACTTGCTCACACATAGCAGCAAACTGGAATATAGATGGGAAAAATCAGTCAGTTGAACTGGGAGCTACTGGGATACCTCACCAAAGACAGATGGGAAACACTCAGATATGCACACCATTTGTTGGGAACACAAAGCTCCAGAGATCTGTGGGAGCAAAAGGGAAGAGAACCTGAAATGCACAGCACATAAGAACAAAAAAAATTCCTATGATAAATGACTCATTATGGGTTTGCAAACCAGGAAGGAGAGAATGGTAGGGGATCCTTCTTCCCTGGCTTTCCTGTCCACAGGCACAACCTGTACTATCGTTAGGCGATGTGTCCCTGGCCTGACAGCACTCACTCTGAGCACTCCCCAGGGAGAATGGAGACCGCCATGCCAGTGACTGCATCAGCCCACCAAAGAGCTCATTTTCCTCTGCATGGGGTCAGGGAATGGGGAAGAGGGTACAAATGCCACTTTTATGCATCTGTCAGAAAACACTACCGATTACAGTTTAGCAGAAGTCTAAAAATAAGAAAGGGAACATTCTCTATTTTTAGATATCTGACTTACAAATTTTAAAAACACCAAAAGTTAAAAAAAAAACATTAAAAAAACTATCTGGCATTTTTAAATGTTTTAAGAGAAGCTTTGAATTAGAAAACTATTTTTAGAGATAGAATTTCAAAAATCCTGCATTCCTTCTGTTAACTGTCTCCCTATCTGTAAAATTAACCCCAATCCTGTGCTTTATCAAAGAGCGTTCCCACAGATGCTTACCGATGAAATGGAAAGGTTTAACAGAGTAGAGAAAGAACAGTGGAGGAGACCACAAAGGATACTTTCACAGTGACATAAAAAGAATAGGCTGCGATTAAAGACAAACCATATAAAGCAGCAAAAGCCACTTAATTATCTTTACTAAAAGCAGTGCCAAAACAGTGATAAAATGGTTAAAGAAAAAAGACTAGGTCTCCTTGCTGAGGACTCTTCTGATCAGAGAGCATCTAACTCAGCTGTCTCTGAATAACTAGAAAATGCAATTAAGGAAAAAATTAAAAACAGGAAAAACATGAAAAGTAATTAGAGGATAATTTATGTTTAAGCTTTCCATCTCAGCCCAGTGCTAATACAAATGTGTTCAACCATCTTTACAAAAAAAAAAAAAAACCGCCTGTGGGAACCGAGCATTGCAGGAGATAAGGGAGTTACCTGACTGCACAGCCGTCATTAGCACCTCTGGCTCCAGCAGCGTCATGACGAGAGACAGTCTTCACGAAGACAGATCACAAATACAAAAAGTCCAAGTCACAGGGAAAGTCTAAAAAGGCCACAGCAAGCTTTACAAATTCAGTCTCATGCCTGTGCGCAGAGGAGAGTGAGACCTCACTGCTCTTCTCGGGAACACACCAACTCTCCACCCTTCAGGCAAGTCAAGATGGCCCAGAGTTGAGTGAGTGCAGACAGGAAGCTCAGCTCTCTAGAGAAGACCTGAAGTTCGTGGTTAAAGCAGTGGCTCCTCCCCTCCTGTCCTCTCTTGGGGGAGGGGAGGGGCATAGAAAGACTTCGGAAGACAGATCAAACTGCTTCCCTCTCTTAAAAATGGGAAGACAGGTTTTATTCAAAACTCTACTAGAAGGAACTCTGGGGCTAACGCAGTTTAGGATAATAAAGCAAACACAATCCAAACTCAATCTCATGAGAAAAATGCTCGGAGATCAGACACGCATCAACAAGTAATACAAATAAACACATATGCGGCATAACTTTGCTGAGGATTCCAACAGCCTTTCATACGTGGTATTTATAGGCAACAGCTAAGAAAGCTGATTATTTAACTACAGTTCAACTGTTTCCCCACCCCTCTCCAATTAAAAAATGTTTCCAAAAGCCAGAGCAGTAAGCTGTCTCTCTGTCTGCCAGTCCTCCTGAAGGGCCACTCACAGCCCACAGAGGGATGCTGGCTGTGGACAGACAGAATGCCACGGATAACCTTCCTAAAATGCTCTATGGTCATGCTGGACGTATGGCATGCATGGGAAAAGAGTCCCTTTCCTGATAAACTTCAGTCTTTTTCTATCACAAGGAGCAGCTTTTAGAAATGAGAATGAACAAGGGCATTTTGCTTTTCCTGGGGAGAAAAAAACAAAACCTAAGATTCTTTTCAATTACAGACAGAAATTATTTCATTTGCCCCAAGAAAAGTTATCTATCCCTTTTGCAGTGCGCATGCATAGATAGATAGATAGATAGATAGATAGATAGATAGATAGATAGATAGATAGATAGATAGATAGATAGGAAAGATAGATACAATAAAATGATATTAAGATGCTTCTGGGCAATTTGATGGGACTTTTAATACCAGAAAACTAGGAAGCTGTTGGGCTGTTATCTAGAATTCTTGATTCTTTCTGGTGAAGCATACTAGGCTATCTCCGCCCAGTGGGTGCAGAGATGCCTACAAAGTCAAACAAGTGATAAATGAAGGCCCTGGGAGACCTTTGAAAAGAACAGTTTCACAAAGAGGGCAAGGCACAAAAGAAAAGGCAATGCAGATTTGGTGCAGGGAGGTTTTCTTTCTTTCTCACTCCAAGAACATCATGTTTAAGAGCCTGAGCTCTATATAGAGCTCCGGGAATGACTCAACAGGCAGTGGAGTGGCAGCCAGTGTGGGCGCACGCTTCGGGAGGCAGCAGCATTCTCACGGCCCCCTTCTGGCAACTGAGCTCCAACTGTCATATGAAAATGAGTGAATTTCAACTGGGACTGTTTAAGAGTCTGGTCAGAGGTTAGTAACATTGAGCAAAGCATCCCTAAAAGGCAGAGCCATCCCTTCAACCCTCTGGAGCTATACAATATGCAGTGAGGGGTTGGTTTTGTTTCCTTCACACGAAGCAAGTTCTCACTCAGAGTTCTGTACTTGGAGGAAATTACAAATTACAAGATTTTCTGCATAAAGGCTGAAAGAAGGGCACAGACTGTCCCCCTCATACCAGGCGCCCCCACCATAGGAAGTGCTTACACTGTCAATGTTCAGCCCTCAGGAGACACTTACAGTTGTGTGGTGATGGACAGTAATGGAAACAGCAGGTTTCAGCTGGTCTCACTTATTTACAGCAAATCCTACTCATATGAAGTTGGGACAAAAGGAACACAAGAAAGAAAAGCTGTTTTTAAAACAGAAATCTAAAAAAGTGATTTTTTTAAAATCCCAGAAAGTAAGATACTTGCCTAGCAGTTAGATTTTGCTTTTATTGTGGTGGCTACTCACTTGTCATCTTGACTTCATCTGGAATTAATTTAAGACTCAAATGGCAGGGCACACCCATGAGGTACTGAAGTAGGAAGACCCACTTCTGATCTGAATCTCTGAGGTGGGAAGGGCCACACCTTCTGAGGGCAGCCTTCATAAAGAACATGGAAAAAGGAACCTTGCTCTCTTTGCCTGCTTGCACTCACTCTTGCTGGCAAGCCCATTCCTTCACTGGCATTTAGAAGCTACTTCTTCACCAACTGAGACATCAAGTCTCGTGGACTGAAACAACTCTGGGATTTTCAAACCGTCCATTGGTAGATGGCAATTGTTGGACCAACTGGACCACAGCCTGTTAAGCTATTCTAATAAATCCCCTTCAGATAGATGATAGCTAGCTAGACCAATGGTAGATTCATTCATTTGTTCATTCTATAAATTCTGCTCCTTTAGAGAACCCTAATACAAACATCTATGCATCCACAGTAACTGTACAAACAGACTTTAGGATAGGCTCTCCAGTTCCAAAGTATTAGATTCAAAGTACTGAAAGCTTTAGTTTCACATCTTGTGTAAATTGGTAACATTTCATAAAAACAACTGAAAGATACACTGATAAGCATACAGGACTGAAGTATACATTCTCTACACTGGGCTAGAGCGCTGAGGGAACAAAAAACAACAAAATGTGAAATAAAATGAAAGCTTTGCATCTTTCTAATCACGACACTCTAGCTAATCAAGGAAATCTGACACGATCTGTGCTCTATTGATTCACTAAAGGGACATGATACTACAAATACCATATAGTTCTTAAATGACTGACACGTTTTGGTAATTCCTTAAGACATTTGAAGAATGTTAAATAAGATAACTTTGCAGATTACACATAGGTTTCCTTCCTACCCTATCAGATGCCAAAACCCCCAAAGGCCTTTGGTCTTCCAAATCTGGAAGAACCAGAGTGGTGATATAGACTCAGAACCTAACACCCTGACAACAAGGCAGAAAGACTGAAAAGTCAAAGGTACCTTGGGCTACATAGTGAGACTGTGACTTCAAGGAAGAAAATAAAGTAAGAGAGAGAGAGAAAAGAGGAGGGAGGAGAAGAAGAGCAGCAGCACAGGCAGCTTTTACACCAGACATCCATGAGCGCATCAGTGCTTCCACACTCTCCCTGCCTCCTTCAGCATCCCCTCAGCACTCCGAATGCCTCCTCTCTCTCTCCCTCTCTCAGGACACCCTCCTTTCTTTTACACACCCCCAGGGCAATCTCACCGTTCCCCAGCATTTCAACTTCCAACTAAACTTTAGCCTGTGTCCAACTCTGACGTCACAGTAAGTCTGCAGCTATGCCTCGCTACCTAGCTATCTTAATTAAGTACATATGTCCAAAAGCAAAACTTCCCGAGCCATCACCCTGCACTGCTCCCCACAAGACGTGACTTTCCCTTTCTCAATTACATAGATCCCAAACCATAAACTTATGCTCCTCCCAGCCCTGGACCACTAATGAATTACAAAATGCAAAATTAGTTACCAAATGTAATTGATTACATCATAATATATTCCTCAAAGCCATTTTTTTATTCCATCCCTTCAACTAGTGCATCATTCCAGGCCTTTTAATGTTGCCCAAAATCTGCAAATAGTTTTAACTTACAGAAAAATTTAAACATACACAAAGACAGGAGAGAAGTGTGTATTAAACTGCTTGTATTCCCATCATCGACTTGAACCCATGCCCATGTGGCCACACTTGTTCCATCTGCCCTTCTGTGCTCCCACCACCACAGAGCCCATCAACAACATGTCATACCAAAGCAAATCCGAGGCATCTAATTTTCTATATATAGAAAACACAATACTATCTAGTATAATGAAATACCAAAATATTTTAATCCCTTAATATAGTCAACTATCTAACTGGTATTTAAATTTTTAACCACACCAAAATAATTTTAATCCCTTAATACAATCACTATCTAACTAGTGTTTACATTTTCCCAGTTATCTCATACATTTTTAGAAGTTGACTTATTCAAATTGGAGTTCATAGATGACAATGCATTTCTTCTCATTGATATCTCTTACATTTCTTTAATCTTGCACTTTCTTGAAGAATGCAGGCTGGCTTTCCACATTTTGGATTTTGCTGCTTTCCCACAGCACTATTATATATACTGATCTATCTCTCCTCATTTCCAGGTATTGAGAGTTAGAGAGCCCCAATCTAACTTAAGTTAAAGCTTGGGGCAGAAATATGTCATAAACTGTAGTTCCTACCACAGCTGTGCCACAACAGCATGACCTACAGCAGCCTGCACAGCAGTTTTGATCTGATGGAGTGATGAGGGAATGAAGGAAGGACAGACACATGTAGGCTGGGCACTCTAACAGTCCAGCAGCAGCCTAGCACATTTATGTGTCTGAGCAAGAAGGCAGGTGTATTATACACAGCTGAACAAGGAGGTAGACAGTTAGCTACACTCAGTAGGAGACTGCTCCATAGAGAGCAGTCTCAGGTCTCAGACATCTGGGAGGAGAAAGCTATGGAGTTTCTACATAGACAGGTAAATTGTTAAATTGTTCATCAACACTTGTATTTGGACCAGAAGGAGGCACAACCATTCCCATGGGTCTGAGGCACTGGGTTCTTGGCATGACCATGCCCAGGCCAACAACACACATTCAGGACTCCATCCACTCCCCATACAGCAGTAACCATTCGTTCATTCATTTCTAGGCAGGGTCTTAACTCTGTAGCCCAAGCTGGACTCAAATTTGTAGCAATCCTCCTTCAGCCTCCTCCAGGCTGAATGACAAGCATGAGTCACTTGCAATGCTTCTCCTGTTGTTTAAATGGAGGTCAGAGGATAACTTGCAGGACTCTGCTGGTCCTGAGAATCATCTCAAGCAGCAGGTGCGTTCACCAGCCCCAGAGGAAAATTCTTAACTGTGCTGTTCCTGTCCATTCTTCCTGTATCAAGACAGCCCTTGTTACCAACTGACTCTTTTGCTGTCATTAATTTTTTTCTGCTTTATTTGTTTAAATTTGTTAACTTTATTTTTGTAATGACTATGTGTCTCTGTGAGAATACACCACACATGTGCACATGCCCCTTTGCCAGGAGTTTGATCTGTTATCCTAATATCTTGTGGTTTTCCTTTTAAAAGAATTACCAACATTTGTAAATGAATTGGCTTATATAAGTTGTTTAATATCTCTCTCTCTCTCTCTCTCCCCCATCTCTCTCTAAGTTAGACAATGAGATCCTCATTTACCTTGATTATTCCCTAATACTTTAGAACTCAGTTGAAAAGAGTCCTTGAATAAATTTTTCAACATTAAAATAGTCAAACACTTTAAGTCAGTACTTCTGTAAAAAGTAGAAACAGTTTTAAATACCCAACTGGGGAGAGGGAGAAAATATTCACCAGAGTATGAAAAACCTTAAGCTACAAGGCTAAATGGAAGCAGGACACACAGCACACAAGTCAGCAGCGAGGCAGGAGGCACACCAAACGCCGATAGCGGGCTTCTCTGGGATGTGGGTGGATCTATGACGAGCCTGGGTTTTTTGTTTCTACTGTTTGTTTGTTTGTTTGTTTGTTTGTTTATATTTATTTTTTGAGTAGGGGGTTCTATCTGGTATCTGTTCACTAGGAACCTCGCTTAACATCTGATGAATTATCTTTAAGACTGGGATAAAGAAGTTTTAGGCAAGTCTCTAAGTCACTTTATAAATAGTCATTTAATGAATCTTAAGATTTGGACATTTTCAAGTGAGACTAAATCTGGAAAAGCTTTGAGACTTCCTGAGGAACATAGTTTTAAAACTCTCTTTTCTTTACCCAAGAAAATATTATAATTTAGATCTGAAACTGCCCACTCAAGATTTTTACTTCTCTCAATGATTAATTAGTACCTCCTGTGCAGTGCTGTGCTGCGGAAGTGCACAGGCACCCTCACAGGAAACACACGCGAGACTGGCCCTTTCTCCCCAGCAGTAAAAAACATGCAGAACAGAACGAGGACTTCTTAAATCACTCACAAAGAGAAGGAGAGCCACACAGAAGGGAGTAAATAGAACCTCTGCCCGCCCATTCTTTCCTGTACGCCCCTCACACAGGTCGCTCCATCCCACCCAGCACCCTAGAAAGCAGACTGCACTAACTCTTTCAGGAAAATACTTGGTTGGTATCAGCTAACAAAAGGGAACTCAAAGAAAAGGGAACATTTGAAACAGCATTTAATACAGAAAACATTTAAAGGGAAATGGAGGGCTGAGGCTATAGCCAGCATGCAGGGCCCAGGTTCAATTCTCAGGGCCATAAAAATAGGGTAAAGTAAATGGAACAAAACACATGTAAGAAATAAGAAATTACAGACCTTCATACAGAAGCTCTGATACATCAGAGAATATAGTCACAGGACAATAATCTAAAAATACAATTCTCCTAGTTTACAGACTTAATATAATTTTAACCAAACCCCTACAGAAATATTGAAATTCATAAGGAAATGTAAAAAAAAAACCAAGCATAGATGAGAAATTCACTCTTGGAAAAGAATAAGGTAGGAGTTGTTTCTCCCATATAACACACTTTATTCCAGTTAGCATAATCCAAACTGTGAGAAATACAAACTGTCCATCCTCAGAGTATTATAAGGTATTCTTACATATCATAATATGTAAAACATCAACAGTTAGAAACTAGGAACAATACAAATATCCACAAAAAGAATCAATCTATCTACCAACCTACCGATTTATCTATTGAAAAAGCATTTGTCTGTGGAGCCCTGACTGCCCTGGAACTGGCTCTGTACACTAGGCTAGTCTCAAACTCAAGAGATCCCCATGCCTCTTCCTTCTGAGTGTTGGGATTGAAGGCATTTGTGACCATGCCCAACTTGTGGAACAGATTAACAAGATCTGTCTGTCTGTCTATCTATCTATCTATCTATCTATCTATCTATCTATCTATCTATCTATCTATCT
>JANHMN010000012.1:21404810-21464463 GCA_030674055.1 Rhabdomys pumilio | reverse complement strand
TCTATCTATCTATCTATCTATCTATCTATCTATCTATCTATCTATCTGTGTGTGAGGAAAACAGAAACAGATTTTTCTGTTATGCAATAGTTATCCATGGAAGCCTGTATTGCTCAGCAATGAAAATAGATAAATCACAGATGTAGCCGGGCGGTGGTGGCGCACGCCTTTAATCCCAGCACTTGGGAGGCAGAGGCAGGCGGATTTCTGAGTTCGAGGCCAGCCTGGTCTACAGAGTGAGTTCCAGGACAGCCATGGCTACACAGAGAAACCCTGTCTCGAAAAACCAAAAAAAAAAAACAAAAAACAAAAAACAAATCACAGATGTATACAAAATGATGGAATACTAGCTATGAGGAGCAAAAAGGAATAAAAAATCATTTCAGTCATATATATATTTTAACTAACTGATATATATTATTTAAGAATGAATATAGTTAGTAAAAAAAATTATAACATATTCATTCACTGGGTGCCAAAGCTTCTTGAGCTGGAGCCGAAGGACCGGCAAATTGCAGAAAGGCTTCCCACGTTTCCCTAAGCTCAGGGAACCTTTTAGACCTAGATGCTCCGCTTCAAACGGAGTTCTGTGACAACACAGACCATGGACTCTTCTTACCAACTGTAAACAAGCTAGGCCACCAAGGTCTAGGTGAAGCCAAAGCACTAAGGCAGTGTCCTCTACCCATGGGTCATGACCCCTTTGAGGGTCACATACCAGATATCCTGTACGACAGATATTTACAATATGGTTCATAACAGCAGCAAAATTACAGTTTGTTGTAATTTCATTGTAAGGAGCAATGAAATAATTTATTGTTGGAGGTCACCACAGCAAGAGGAATTGTATTAAAGGGTCACAGAATCAGGAAAGCTGAGAACCACTAACCTAAGGGAACCAACTCTTCAGTAAACAGGTACCAGGAGCTAGACTACCAACTGTCCTGAAGGACGCCTTCTAACCCACGCCTTCTCATCCACAGCACCCATGTAAGATACAAGCAAAACAGATCTGAGAACTCAACGTCTCACTTCTCCACACAGAGCAGCTGTGAACATTTCAACTCCAGACTTCCTCTGCTCTAGAATGGCATACTGTCTTGCATCACAGTTACTTCAGGGATTTTCCACTTCTGCTCCTGCCCTGACCTCCTACAAAGGTGTAAAACCTAGTGTTTGCTCACCAGCACAGCCAGCCTCTGCCTCTGGACTGAGTGCTCAGAGGAAGGCAGTGGAAGGAGGAGACAGAAGGACAGAGGAAAAGGTCTGAGCAGAAATGGTAGTGGACAGACAGATGCAATGAAAAAAGCCAAGAGTAATGTCAGTAGAGGAAGGCTTTCAAATGCCTGGGATAGGACTAGAGGGTCTACGCCATCCATAACAAAAGCAACACTGACAAACTCAAGGGCAGTTTAGGGTGAAAGTGCAGTAGTGAAATCTCTAGGAAGAGAAGAGTAGAGACAAGGACTAAGAGCTCAAGGATCTGGCAGAGCACACCCTACCCACTCCCACCTCAGCCCAACACCTCCAGAGGACTTCTGTCCCACTGAGGTGACTTTACCATCAGCACTAACTTCCTCCACATAAACTCAGGGGTTTACTGTCTGATGCCTGTCATCCCTCCCCATTCCTCCTTCCTCAGAGACACATAGTCCTGACTCCCCACCACACAATGATGATCCTTTTATCTCCACAGGAACTCTACTCTCTTCTGTTCTATTAAATATATTTGTTTCATTTATGTGTGCAGGTGTACCCATGGAGGGCAGAAGAGGGGGTCAGATTTCTCTCTCAGAGCTGGTCACAGGGATTTGTCAGGTTTGTTACATGGCTGCTGGAATCTTAAGTCCAGTCCTCATGACTGCACAGTAAGCACTCAGCCACTGGGCCATCTCACTAACCTCTGTCTATTTTCCTCTCTTCCATCTTTCCTTATAGATTAATCCCCCTACCCTTATCAAATACATAAGCTTCATTTGGGACCAGGGGATTAGAAACAAGAAAATCAAGAACACACAAAAATCTTGTGGGTGTTCCTTATTTCCCAAACAATCTGCTAAAAACTATGAATATAAAAACCAGTTGTTGCAGCTGGGTATGGTGGTGCACTCATTTAACCCCAGTGCTTGAACTCTTAAGAGTTCAAGGACAGCCTGGTCTAAATAGGGAGTTCCATGCCTTCCAGGGATACATAGGAAGACCACCACATCTTAAAACAGACAAACAAACAAAATAATAAATAAATAAATAAATAAATAAATAGTTGTTGCCCATTAGAAAAAAGAAATAAACCAGCCACTCATCCACCCAATAAATACTTGGGTGTCCACTGTGAGCCGATAGTCTACTGTGCTTCTGCCCTTACAAAATGTACTATCAAAAGTGAGCAATCAAATAATAAACATACACTAATGACAGTTGATTTAAAAAAAAAAAAAACAAAGAACAAAACAGGCAGAGTATAGTGGGAAGGGCTATTCAAGAGAAAAGGGGGAGGGAAGGGCTCCCTGAGTAAAGACGACCTGCAGCAAGGTTTTCGGGCTGGGACAGCACAGGCTCACATGTTCAAGAACAAGAGAACTGGGGAGGTCTCAGCGGTACAGCACGCCACCAGCATACAAGAGGCCTTGGGTTTGACACCCAGCACTGCAGATATAAATAAGGAGGAGGAGAGAGTGGGTAAGGCGGGCTGAGTGGGAAGGAAGGGAGAAATAAATAGCAAGGAGGTCAGCATGGTTGGGCCAAAGTGGCAAGAAATGCAGTCTGAGAGATACCAGACCACGGCGTAGAAATGAAATTTGACCACAGGCCTCTTGGGAAGGCACTGCAGGACTCAGGGAGTGGTAGGAAACTGATCCAGCTTTCAAGGGCTCACTCTTACTGCTGAATGGAGAATTCTAATTACAACAGAGGGCGAAGAAGTAAGCCGGTAGAGGTCAGCAGAGTCAGGCAGAAGCCAGCAGGAAGAGCAGGGGAAGCCCACGCCCATGTGCATAAAAGTGTGTAAAAAAGGCAACGTGCTCTGGGAAAGTTTACCATTTCTATATTCTAGCTTCAGACAAAATAGTTCACAAAAAATACCATTTATAACACCAACCAAAAACCATAACTGACAGCAGATCTAACTACATATTTACATGATCCTTCTGGTGAAGCTTGTAAAGCAACTAAGATAGTCCAGAAAACACTTATGATAAGAGATAAAGCTAATTAATGAACAGAAGAGCCATAAATATACCATGTGTAAAAACTGTTTTTATTATATTTATTTATTTGATGTGTATGTACATGCATGTGAATAATGACCAGCAGACAACCTGTACAAGTTGGTCCTCTCTCCTTCCACCTATGGGTCCAGGGGATTGAACTCACATTCTCAGGCTTGGCAGCTGGTTTCTTTACCACACATTGAGCCATGTCAGTGGCCTAAGACCCTTTTTTTTAAAAATATAAATTCTCCTATTTTCTTAGAAATGATATAGTTTAGTCCGAAATCCCAAGAGATATACACCAAAAGAAATGATAGTAGCCCTAAATTAAAACAATCAAAATGTTTATACACTTTTTAGAGAACTGTAACTGTAAACAAGAAACATGAATTTCAAAGACATATCAGAGAAGCCACCAGGAGAGGACATGCAGGATGATTCTTTTTCTAAATGAAGCATACAAGTGAATAAAATACGCAGTGTAGTAGCTCAGGCTCACAGGCCCAGTCACTCAGGAGACTGAGGCAGAGGACTGATGGAGGCTTGAACTTCAAGCAGCCTAGGATAACATGGTGACACCAACATCTCCCAATCAACAAACAAGTAGTTAAACACACAGAGCAAAGTGAAACTAGCTGAAACTAGACATCAGAAAGGAAGATAGTAATTTCCTTTAAGAAGAAGAGAGCACTGAGTAGGAAGAGATACAGGGGAGCTGTTCTCTGGCAATGTTTAATCATTCTTTCAGTTGTAAATACTGGTTACAAACAGGTGTGTTCAATCTGTGACAACTCAATAGAGAAGAAAGACACTCCATCTCAGCAACAGGGAGTGTGCCAGCGTCCGAATCCTTACTTGAAGCACACCAGACATATAAAGTGGATTAATAAAAGAGATGGAAAAACCCATATATGAGGTAGAACTTGGCAAGGTGGCATGCACCTGCAATCACATTACGCAAAAGGCTTAAGGCAGGAGGACCAACAAGGCCAGCCCAATTCACTGGACGAGACCCAGTCGTGAGAAACCCTCCATTTCTCACCTCCAGAGACATCAATGGCAGAGGCTGGAGAGATGGCGCAGTAGTTGAGCACACTTGCTTCCTCTCTGATGTACTGTTCTCTTGCCAAGGCAGCTCTTACAGAAGAGGCATTTCACTGGGCCTTCTTTACAGTCTCAGAGATTTAGTCCATTATCACCATGGTGTCATTGGGCACCTCCTAATTCTTCTTTGGTAGTGCCACTCCCTGATGACTAATCTTTCAAGTGTATGAGCCTAAGGGGGCCATTCTTATTCAAACCACCACCCTGTGCTTGCAGAGGCCCAGCACTGGCACGGCTGCTCACACTCATCTACAACTCCAGTTCCAAGGACCCGATAGATCTCTTCTGACCTTTGCAGAAACCAGGCACCCACAGGGCACATGCATACATGCAGGCAAAACACACATATAAAATAAAAATAAATCCTTAAGTTGGCCAGTGGTGGCGCACGCCTTTAATCCCAGCACTTGGGAGGCAGAGGCAGGCAGATTTCTGAGTTCAAGACCAGCCTGGTCTACAGAGTGAGTTCCAGGACAGCCAGGGCTACACAGAGAAACCCTGTCTCGAAAAACAAAACAACAACAGAAAATCCTTAAAAAGGCAGTGGTAGACAAACAGGGTTCATCAAAAAAACTCTATTATGTATTTTAATATCTTTTTAGAGAAAAAGTATCTCTTTGCCACCACTATTTTGTTTGCAGAAATTAAGTAACTTTAAAATCATGGGAAACTTAATGGGTAAGAGCAACCAAAACAATTTAAGAAACAGAGAAAGACCATCCTAATAGATATGACTAATTAAAACAATGCTATCAACACAGAAGGTAGATATAAGGCTATTTGAAGGCAAATTAAACACTGATTAAGAGATTAGATCAGAAAATATGTATCATTACTAACTGACAGGGTATATATTAAATATTTATTAAATTATTAAATATTAAATATTTATTTCTTCTACAAACACAGGTTGTAGAAGAATACACAGTTACTGACCTAACAATGGCTCAACTTACAATTTAAAAAATTAAACAAATTAAAAAATCGTAAAGACTTTATGGTGGTGCAAAAGCAGACCAATGCAACTGCTCTCTTTGAGGCTCTAACAGCTTTTCTGTCAACTCACAGAAGTGTCCTGAGCCTGAGTTAGGTGGGCTATGTGCTAGCAAGGTTGAGTTATATTACAGTCTGGATGTAAAATGCTCCTGACCGGCTCATCCTGACACTGACTCCTCAGCTACTTTGGTGATGCTACTTTGTTGCCGATCAGCCAGCATTTGCTGAACTGATGAACTAGTGGACAGAATGGGTTAGGATCAACAGACCAGCAGGAAGGCAAACTAAAGCGGCCACGGCAACTACAGCAGGAAATGCTGAATTCCTAACTAAGCTACTTTTTTTCCTCAAATATTTCGTTATGTACAGTGTTCTGTCTGTATGTATGCCTACATGACAGAAGAGGGCACCAGATTCCATTACAGATGGTTGTGAGCCACCATGTGTTTGCTGGGACTTGAACTCAAGACCTCTGGAAGAGCAGTCAGTGCTCTCAACCTCTGAGTCATCTCTCTAGCCTCCTAACTAAGCTATTTTTAAATAAGATAAATTAAGTTATGAATATAACATTTTATATATTAATGTTATATATAAATAATAAACACATAATAACTAAAATAAGCTATTTATCTATTTTATAAGAAATATTAAAAGAAAAACTTTCACCAGACCTGAAATAAGGCAAGGATCCATAATATCATAAAGGGAACTCTGGTTCAAAGCAAGCAATACAGAAATTTCTTAAGGACTCACCATTCTTCCGCTCACTAAGTGGAGGCAAATTGGGGTTCCTTCCAGGATGGAGGCCCAGAGTCAGCTCGGGCTGCAGGGACAGCTCCTGCAGTTCATTGGCAACAGCTTCGCTCTGGGGGCTGGGGGCCGCAGACAGAGACAGGAGCACCGGCTCATCATCATTTTCGCCAGCCCCTCCTCCGTCCAGCCCATTCACAGCAATGGCGGAAGGGGGCAGGCACACCACACTGGAGAAATCCACCTTGGCTTTCGTGATGGTAACCTAGAAATTGGCAAAGAAAACACCAAGTTTAGATGTTACAATGAAGAAACTGAACCACTGGCCACACATGGAATGTTTTAAGTTACAAACTAGGATAGTACCAACACATTTAAATGTTTAAGGCAACATCTTTCTGCACAGTTCAGGTGAAGCTCAAATCTGTGATGCTCCTGCCTCAGCCTCCTGAGTGTTTGGATTATAGGCATGCACTGCTATAACCAGTTTAAGAGGTTTTGTAAAGTGAGTGAGTATGGTTGTTAAACTCCCCGAGTATCGACTTCAAATCAGCTCCTGTCTTCCATTAACTCAGAAGACAACATACAATTGAAATAAAAGCAACACACATGCACACATATAACAGGTTAAAAGGATAGTATCTCCTTCGCTAATCAAGGAGAAATAGCTGTGAAATAAATATTACCTTGCAAATATTAAGAAAAAGTGTCCTGAGAAATAAGAGACTGGAGAGCCATTGAATTAGCATAATGCATTATCATATCTAGGGTAGGGAATTAAAACGTCTTTGTAAAGAAGTACAGAGTTGTCTGTCTGGCAATGGGTATTGGAATTAGCCAACTATTACATGAATATTTAATCACAGATCCCAGAACTAGCATATTAAAAACATAACACTCCCCTTTTCTGTGTTGATAGTACTCCCACAAACATGGCAAATACCAGCCCCACAAGGTGACACGGTGCAAGAAGGGCAAGGGTTCTCTGTGTGCCCAGGGAAAGCTCGGGCAGAGCAGCCACGGTGGGCAGACTAAGTCTATCTTCCAAAAAAAGGCTAAAACTACAAAGACTGGGCTGAGGCACGAGTGTGTGGAGCCTGACCACAGATCTAAAAGGCTGGCTATTCAAGGGTTCCAGCATTTTGAAGAAAGAGCCAAGTGATCAAGTCCTAAGCTGATTTTGTTACGAAAACAATAAAAGCAAGAGCTTTTACTTAAAAAACAAACAAAAACAAAACTCCTTATAGAATTAAAATATCTTTAAAAATGATAAAGAATAAAAAAAAAAAAAAACCAACAAAATGTTTTAATGTCAAAGAGCTTGGCTAAATGGCCCATGTTTGTAGCCCCAGCACTAGGAGACTGAGATAGGAGATCACTAAGTCCAGGAGTTCAGGACCAAGTTGAGCAACAAAGCAAAAACTTCTAACCCAATCTCCAACAAATGTCAAACAAAGAACTAGTTAGGGACACAGCTGAGTGACACTCACCAGCACGCATACACAAGCTTTTGGGTTCAGCCAGTACCATAAAAACAGCAGAACAAAAACAGAACCCAAAACAAAACAAACAACATATATAACCTACGAGCATTCCCAATGAATAAGACTAGCTGTTTAGCTAAGAGCACAAGCATTCATGGGGCAGTGGTGGTGCACACCTTTAGTCCCAGCACTCAGGAGACAGAAGCAGTCGGATCTCTGAGTTCGAGGCCAATCTGGTCTAGAGAGTGAGTTATAGGACAGTCAGGACTACACAGAGAAACCCTGTGTCCCCCCACCACCACCAAAAAATGAAAAATAAAAATAAAGAGCACACGCCATCTCTGAATAGTATACATTATTAAAAACCAAAGCATTTGGAATGTAGAAATGTTGACTCTAAAATTTTTTTAAAAATATGAAAAAGCATAGGAATTATGTTAAAACACAAGAGATCTGTTTGCTTATACAATTAAAGTTTTAATGTTCTCTTCTTCCCCAGATTTTTAAATAGTCAGATTAAATTGTATATATTTACCATGTACACATTATGCCTTGAAGCAAATACACATTATAAAATGATTGTTTACTTTCTTATAGACTCCAAGTTTTTCTAGAATACTTATATTGGTCTTTTAATGAAAAGGTTAGGTTCTAGTCTAGAAAGGAAGACTTTAGAAACCAGCAAAATCCTAGACTGCATCCAAGTCAGGAAAGGCACTGAAAATTAAAAGATCACACTCTACCCTACCTCAAGCAACAGTACATCAGTTGTGGGGATTCTTTCACTTGGGGGTAAGGAAGTCAAACTTCCAAGCCCCTCCTCACAGAAACCTGTATTGGAACTGTATTGTTCCACCAACTCTGACTTGCTGGACTTACAGAGCTCAGATGAGGGGTTGATTCCTCACAGGGTGACCTCAGAGCAGCCTCACTACTGGAAATTCTCACACCAGCATGGGTGACTTCCCCACAGCCGCATACACGGGAGCCCACCCATTCAGTTAGCCCTCTACCATCTATATAGAGGCACCTTCACAGAGACTGCGGAGCCACATACACTTAAGAATAATTGCACACAAGTGGCCAGGAGGTATAGGATGGAACAGACAGACTCTCAGGTGAAGGTCCGATAACCATTCCTACCTCTCCCATCAGGTAACAGCAACAGTCACCAAGTGTGCTCTTTAAGATGATAGTTGTTCTGCTCAGATCAGAGTGCTACACAATAAATCAGACATGGTTCAGTTTTGACAGGTGTTTCTACCTGCTTGTAAGTATGAAACGGACTGAAAAGGTAAAAGCTGAGAGCAATGCAGATGGCGATGACATAATTAAAGTTAAAGGATCAGGTGTGCTGGCTGGCACATGACTAATCCCAGCACTAATCCCAGGGAGGCAGAAGCAGGTAGATCTCTGAGTTCCTGGCCAGCCTGGTCTACAGAGTGAGTCTCCCCAAAAGAAACAAACAAACAAAGCTGAGGGGAGAGAGATTAATTTGATGTGTTTTAGTTGTTTTATATATGAAAGAAGCATTCTAAGACAGAATCTCTGCTCAGAAAACCCTGGGGATAAACTGGAAGGGCTCAGCACTTGCTGTTCTTACAGAGGATGCGAGTTCAGTTTCCAGCTGAAACAGTTCTCAGAATGAACATGGAGGCTCATAACCATTTGTTACTCCCGTTCCAGGATTATAGGATCCAATATCCTCTTCTGACCCACACTGGCTCTTGCATGCATATATACACGCAAGGAAACACTCATACAATAAAATATTTATTTTTATGTGTATGAGTGATTCGTCTGTACAAATGTCTGTGTACCACGTGTGTACCAAATGCCCGTGGGGGCCAGAAGAGGGGGTTGGATCCCCTGAGTCTAGAGTTGCAGACAACTGTGAATCACTATGTGGGTGCTGGAAATGGAAGCCAGGCTCCCTGGAAAAACAGCCAGTGTTCTTAACTAATGATACATCTCTCTAGCCTCAAAAGAAATAATTTCTTTTAATTGGGGGAGAAGGTTGAGGGATGGCAGTGAGATGAAATATAGCAGCATATTTTAATAAAAATGTCATAGTGAAGCCCAGTACTTTATATGCTACCTTATGAAATCAAGTTCTGGTGTCGTAGAGTGGGCAGTCAATAACCAGTCATGGTGACAACTGACAGACTCAAAGTAATCAATTCCTTACTGCGTTCTTACTGATTACAGTAAGAGCTTTTCCCACCTCAGCACATAGCTTTCCTACCATATAGGCATTCTCCCTTAGTCCATCTGGACCAACACAGAGACACAAAGCACAAGAGCATTTGCCTTACAACTCAGTGCAAGCGCTATCAGAGGATGCATATGCACACCTGTAGTGCCATTTCCTAAAGAGGCTGAGGTAGGATCCACAGTTTAAAACTAGCCTGGCCATCTCAGCAAGACACCATCTCTTTAAAAGTACATAAGCTGATATGGTGACACACATCTTTAATTTCAGCACTCTGGAAGCAGTTAGATCTTTTTGAGTTCAAAGCTAGCCTAGTCTACATAGTGAGTTCCAGGACTATCTATTTAGAGATCCTATTTCAATAAACAAATAAATGAGGACTAATGAGACAACTCAACAAGGAAAAGCGCTTGTCAAACATACCTAAGAACAGTATTCAGTCCTTGGACTCCAGAGTAGAGAGAGTGAGAGACAACTAAGTTGCCCTCTGAACTCTACACTTGGGCTGTGGCATGTGCATGCTCATACACACAATACTATGGAACAAAAATGTAAATACATGGATATGTAAGATCTGAGGAGATAGCTCAGTGGAAAAAAGTGCTCACCATGCAAGCCTGACTACCTGAGTTTAGAACCTCTGAAGCACAAGAGTTTGTAATTCTAGCACCCCCTACAGGAAGCTGTGTAGCAGGCCTGTTACCCTGGCTTCCAGAGTGATAACGACACCATGTCTCAAGTGGAAAAGAAGATTAAAACACACTGTCTTCTGACTGCCACATGCCTAGTCCTACTGTGCAGTCATTATCTACAACAGCTTCTGGCAGTTGAGCCAGTAATTGGCATCTTGACCAGGTTGCAAGGGCTATATAGCCAGGTCATGGCTAGAGTCACTTTTCAATTCTGTTATGTCCGGCTCAGGCCAGACAAAAGTGTGCAAGACTGAAGCAAGAGGATTAAAGGAGAAACAGCCAGTGGGCCTTCATTTCATTCATGCAGTTGACATTTAATACGGTTCTATGATGCTTATTATGAGAATATAGAGTAGACCCAAACATTGATCCTGAAAGTGAGGAAACAGGTGTGTAAGCAGAGCCTGTAGAGCTCTGGGACTATTACAGAACATATATACTCACATGTTACACACATACACACATTAAATAAATACAAATGATTTTACTGTTAGATACAGTGCTGTGTGCCTCTAGTACAGTTCAAGAGGCGTGGACAATATATCACTCGAGCCTAGAAGTTCACGGTCAACCTGGGCAACATACTGTGACCTACAGTACCTTCCTGACGTGAGGTGGAGGTGGGGGTGGGGAGCAACCAAGCAACTGAGCACAAGGACCAACTCTTATTAATCACAGAGCTTAAAAGAATAAAATCACACAGTTTTTAAAGTGTTTACTTTTCACTAATAATCACACTCCTCCTAAAATGATTAGAAAATTCACAGTATTGCTGGGATTCTGAGCTTTGACACTGATGTGTTACTCGTCCCAATATACAACAAAGATCCACCCTACAATACCATGGCATTTTCCTAGTGAAACATGAAGCTGACTCTATGCGTTCATAATCCTGGTATACTTTCTCTCTGTGTCTCTCTCTGTCTGTCTGTCTCTCTCTCTACGTGTGTGTGTGTGTGTGTGTGTGTGTGTGTGTGTGTGTGTGTGTTCAAAACCCTCAGAAAACATTTAAGATAAGCTTTTATCTTAAATATTTTAAGGGGAAAGTGTGCCTCCCTGCCCCCACAAAGCCTGGAGCTACTCATTAAAGAGAAGTGAGGGCCAACTTTTTTTTGATGGAACAGGAGGTAAGGAGGTAAGGCTATGTCTGGGTGGGCCTTGAATTCAACCCTTCTGACTTAGCCTCCTAAGTGGCTTATATCACAGGTCTGTGACAACACCCTTGGCTATTTTTTCATATTAGAGCAAAAGAAAACAACTGTGATGTATTGCATTGAACACAAATTACTAATGAAGGTTATCAAATTTTGTTGTGACTTGGGTCATGACTGTGCCTTTTTACTATGTAGAGTAAAAGAAATAGCAAATTAAAAGAGTGATTTAACAAGGTTCTATTCAGGTTTTATCAAGGTTCTATCAAGGTTTTAGTATTTTGCATTTCTGTCCTTTTGTTTTCTTTTAAAAAGGTCTCATGTTTCAAAAGCTGGCCTCAAATTTGCTATGTGGCAGAGATGAGCCATGATCCTTCTCTTCAGTGCTGGGATTATAGGTCTACCCCACCACAATCAGCCACAGGAAGTACTAGGAGATCAAACCCAATGATCCCAAGTGCTAGGGAAGCATCCCACCAAATGATCTGAATTCCCACTTGGTCAGCCAAGGCTATTACACAAAGAAACTCTGTCTCAAATAACAAAACAAAAACAATCTACATTTATAGAACCATTAACTGTTTGAAATAAAAATCATTTAAATTTTACACGTATACTTTATTATTGTGTATTTTATTGAGTAAATTATATGCTATGGTGGCATTTTTTCAGGTTTCATGCTATATCCTTTAAAATGCCCACATTAGTATAAAGAGAATCTCTTATCAGCAATACCTGTCAATAAGAAAGCTTATAGCCAATGAACTGAGGCAGAAAATAAGAGATGGGACATCCAGCAGGGATAGAAAGAATTATGGGAAATAGAGACCCGGAAGATTTGCCCCAGATCGCTGATGAGATGGATGTAAACTAGTAGGTAGCTGAACCCAGGATAGAATAAAGGGGAAATTTGCCCTGGACTACTGAGGAGACAGATGTAAGAAGACAAGAAAATGAAACCAACCACATAGCTGAACCCAGGTTAGAATAAAAGGAATATGGTCTAGGCATTTATTAATAAATAATTAGTCTCAGTATCTTTATTGTTGGGAACTAAGTGGCTAGAAGAAAAAATGGATTTATTTTTTACACATTAGAATAAACCATAATAACACTTTTTAAAAAAGAATATATATATACATACTTGTAGCTGTCTTCAGAAGTAAGCATCAGGTCCCATTATAGATAGTTGTGAGCCACCATGTGGTTGCTGGGAACTCAGGACCTCTGGAAGAGCAGTCAGTGCTCTTAACCACTGAGCCATCTCTCCAGCCCCTGAAATAGCATTCTTTCGAATTGCCATGGGGCAGCAAGATTAGATGGAGGCTGATGAAGCAAGAGCACAGTACAAGCTGCTGAGGCTGAGTCGTGAGGAAAATATATTTCCTCCTTTTGTGTATGCTGATAACATACCTGTCTATACCCATGCACGGGCACCACCTGCATGAGGTGCCAGCGGAGATGAGAAGGCATCAAATCCCCAAGAACTGGAGTTAAGAATGTCTGTGAACCACAATGTGGGTGCTGGGAATCAAACCCAGGTTCTCTGCAAGAGTGGCCAGTGCTCTTAACAGAAGTCGTCTCTTTAGCTCCCTTGACAATGTTCTCATACTTAGTTGCACGTGGAGAGGGGCACACACCAAGTGCACTTGTGGCAGTCAGAGGATCTAGAGAAATGACTCCGAGGTTAAGAACACTGGTGGTTTGAAAGAGAATGGCCTCCATAGGCTCGTAGATTTGAATCCTTGGTCATGAGGAAGTGATATTATTTGAAACTATAAGGCCTTGTTGGAGGAAGTGTGTCACTGGGGGTGTACCTTGGACTTTGAAAAACCCAAAAACTAGGCTGTGTCCCTCTCTTCCTGCTGCCTGCAGATCCAGATGTAGAACTCTTAGCTACTATGTCTGCCTGCATGAGGATAACAAACTATACCTCAGAAACTTTAAGCAAGCCCCAATTAAATGCTTTCTTTTATAAGAGTTGCTGTAGTCATGGTCTCTCTTCACAGCAACTGAACAATGACTAGGACAAACACTGCACAATCATGACTAGAGTCCAGATTTCAACATTAATATTCAACAATAACAAGCCAAGATTCTTGCACAGGCCTATAACACCATGCATGAGTATAGACAGGTATGTTATCAGCATACACAAACACAGGGATAGGTCCTCTCAGGTAGTCCAGCCTACCTGAGAAAACACAAGCCCCAGGTTCAGAAAGAAATCTTGACTTGGAAGAATAAGCAAAGAATGATAGAGGAAGATACTCGATGCCCTCTTCTGGCCTGTGCACATGCACATGTACACACGTACACAATTAATCAGTCAATAATTGAAACAAAGCTTCAGTAGTAGAGCACCAGTCTAGCTGCATGAGGCGCCCTAGGTGTACTCTTCATCATGATTACAAAGATCCGCCATAGGCAAAGGTGGAGCATAAGAAGAGGTTCCCTTGACCTTGACCTATGAAATAAACTAGAAATCAGTAGAGGATAAGCAATGACAAAAGAGAAAGGACTTCAGCATAAAACACAGACATGGATTTACTTCTCTAGCAAATACTACTCTCTACTCATTTTCAAATAGCCAAATAGCTTATTACAGGAAATCTCAAACACAGTAGGACCATGTAGAGACAACACTGAAAACAGTGCAGGGGTCATCACTACGGATCCAGTGTCCCTCTGAGTTCCTAACATCCCTAAACTGAATGATTCAATGTTGCAAGTTTATAATCCTACTGAATCCAAGACCACTATCTGGCTCACTGCTTCACGTGTGATCAGCAGCAGCTAGAACAAAAACAACACAGGGGCAGGGTCAACTCCCACAACCCATCTGTTCCCTCTCTTGATTCTACTTCATCTTTCCCCACCCAACCCCACCCCCTTTCAGGCCACATGCCTTCTGTTTGAGCAACATATGTACCCAGCAGCAACAGCACAAAATGTGTTGGAGAATGGAAGAGCTTGGGAAGACAGCTGACAACTCTAAACAGAGGTACTGGACTAGTGGAGCCTCGTGCCCAATGTCAAAGCTTCATACAGCCAAACGTTATGGTTCCTCTGAGAGTGGGACAGCTCTTTTGATCATTAGTTTTTCTGCATGAAAATGTTTTAATCAATTAGTAGACTTACATTTTTAAGTTCTCTTTAAAAGATGATACATCAAACTGTGGTGTAAGTAGATGTTGGGTGCGTACACACACACACATGTATAAAATCTGACATGAAGGATACCAAATTAGCTTAATAAGTATTTAGTGGGTGCTTACTAGAGATTGTCTTTGGACATAGAGTAGATGAGGAAAACAAGTCTCAACTAACTGTCCACACCACTGTCACTTCTAACCCTACCATCTCTGTATGACTTACAAACTACTCAGGACTTCTAAACAATGGTCAAGAAACCATCTTTCTTTAGGAAATGATGAAAAACAAGCAGAATGGTGAACGGCCCAGTGTGACACTCACACCTGTCACCCTAGCTCTCAGGAGCAGAGGCAGAGAGTCTCAGATCAAAGACAGGCTCCACTGCCCAATGAGATGGCTCAGCTGGTAAAGATATTTGCTGTGCAAGCCTGGAGATCTGAGTTCAACCCCAGAAACCAACATACACCTGGACAGGGAGAGCCATCTTCACAAAGCTGTCTGTCCTCTGGCCATCACAAGCATCCCATGTCACAAGTGCCTTCAGATCATACACACACAAGTAAAAATATTTTTTAATGAAATAAAAACCCATACAGATTGCAAATTAGCAAGGGAACTATTTTTGTTTGGGGAAGGGGGAGAAAAGGTGGAGAGCTATAGTAGCTCCAGGCTAGACTGGGGGAGAAAAGGTGGGGAGCTATAGTTAGCTCCAGGCTAGACTAGGGGAGAAAAGGTGGGGAACTATAGTTAGCTCCAGGCTAGACTGGGGGAGAAAAGGTGGGGAGCTATAGTAGCTCCAGGCTAGACTGGGGGAGAAAAGGTGGGGAGCTATAGTAGCTCCAGGCTAGACTGGGGGAGAAAAGGTGGGGAGCTATAGTAGCTCCAGGCTAGACTGGGCTGGGTTTTGTAATGAGACCATCTTTTAAAAAGTAGTAGCGCATACCTTTGAATCCAGCACTTGGGAGGCTGAGGCAGATCTCTGTGAGTTCGAGGTCAGCCTGCTTTACAGAATGAGTTCTAGGGCAGCCAAGGCTATCACACAGAGAAACCCTGTGCTGGGAAAACCAAAACCAAAACCAAAAAAGAAAGAAAAAGAAAGAGAAAGAGAGAAAGAAAAGCCAGTATAGTGGCATAACCCTTGAGTCCTAGTACTCAGGAGGCCAGTCTGTTCTACAGAGTGAGTTCCAGAACAGTCAGGGCTACACAGCAAATCTCTGTCTAAGACAAAACAAAAACAAAAACAAATAACAACAACAACAACAACCCTAACTCTAAACCAAACCAAACAAAAAATACAAAGAAAGAAGGAACGAAAAAGAGACACATGAAACTAGCATATGGAACTGACGTGGTGGAAGAATGGATGACCACAGATTCTGACATGTTTTCCAGCGGATGACTGGTGAGGCCTACTTTACTTCCCCTTGAATCTAAGCTGGCTTCTGCCTTGGCCAGCAGAGTACAGTAAAATGAAACGAGGCCAATTCCTATGATAGGTTTTAGGATAGGCAAACCAAGCATGGTAGCATACAACTGAATCCCAGCACTTAAGAAACACAGGCAAAAAAGATACTGAGTCTGAGGACAGCCTGAGCTACATAGTTAGATCCCGTCTCAAATGAATTAATTAACCAAAAATATTTAAAAGAAATGGCAGTTTCTACTTTAGATTCTTTAGCATGCTATGCTTCCTTGTGGAATGTTCTTGACCAATCATTAAGGACTAGGATCTAACATTTCCAGACATCCCTGTAGCTGTAAGAAATGTGAGCAAAGTCTTCCTATATACTCTAACCAAGCCAGGCACCAGTGAATGTCATGACCCCAGATAGCAATGTGTGGCTAACACTGTATAGAAAGAACATCTCTACAAATCATGAGATAGAATAAATAGCCACAGAGTTCTAAACAGCAATGTTGACAGCCAAACAATGATGAAATAAAGGCTGAGGTTCTGGGAATGAGGAGAAGTATTTTGGGTTTGGGTTTTTGGCATGTCTGTTTTGTTTTGAGACAGGGTCTCATGTAACCCAGACTGACCTTGAACTCACTATGCAGCTAAAGCAAGCCTTGAACTTCTGATCCTCTTGCCCCAGCTTCCAGAGTACTAAGAGTACAGGAATGAGCCACCATGCCCGACTAAAAAGAGTATTTTTAATCTAGAATTACCTATAGCCCAACAATTATCATTCAAATTTGAAGGGATTTTAAGTAATTTTTTAAAATGACCTCCCCAGTAATCTCTCAGAAGCTTCTTTCCATGATATAATCTACAGCTAAGGAAGAAAGGAAGAAAAAGAGAGGAGTTGGGCAACTGGAAGTCCAACCCAGAAGAGAAAGAAGCACCATTTCCAAGGTGAAAATGGAAGCAGACACTGGGCAGCCTAACAGTTGGCCAAGACTAGAGGAAGAAATGGCTCTAGGGCGCCATGGTCTGAACGTGTCCCCCAACTCACATGTCAACAGTATTTAGAGGGGTCCTCTGCTCGCCTGCCATCTAATACACTCCAGCATGCTTATGATAAAGCAAGGCCATGCTGGTGACACGCTCTGTGTGTTAGGTAAAATTTTTTAAAAAAATCACCTGGTTTCAGCACTTTGTTGTAAGCAATGGAAAACAAACAAGACTGAGAGATAAGTTATCTTAGCAAGTTAACAGCAGCTGGGATACAGTTCCCTAGCAGAGTATATGCTATATATATGTATGTATACATAGTATGCCTACCATACCAAGTGTAAAACTCTGGGTTCAAATGCCAGCACCACCAAAAAAGGGGGAGAGTATGTGAGAAGTGCAAAGAGTATGGAAAAGAATTAGTGATACTTACAAAGAAAATTAAACAAAACTTTCAGTAAAGGCAATTATCACGCCCTACAAAACAAAACAAAACAAAACAAAACAAAAAGATAAGTAACAGTAAAACGTTATTTGGCTAAGCAGTAACTAATATTTACCTTTTAGTTGTTCATTTGTCTTTTGAGATGGCATCTTACTAAGTAGCCCAGGCTAGCCTAGAACTCATGGTCCTCTGTAGTGGCCTTCTGAGTACTGGGCTTACAATGGGTGTTACCTAATTAATATTTAACAATGTCAACTGAATTAGAATCAGCCATATACTATAATACAATCTCATTGGGAGCAAGGTAGAAAGGAGGAGAACCCATGAGACAAATTTTCTCCTAAAAAATTTCCAGTCTAAAATTGGTACCAAAAATCAAAGTATAATCATATTTAGAAATGTGGAGAATACAGAATAAGACTTAGGAGGTTTTATTTTTTATTTTGAGATAGGATATTGCTATGGAGCCCTGACTAGCCTCAAACTCTCTACAATCCTCCAGCCTCAGTCTCCCAGGAGTTGGGATTACATCTACGTAGCATGATGCTCAGATGAGACTTAAGAGTTTTAAGGGGTTGTCTCAAAGTAGTAGAATTGGGGCAGGATAGAGGAAGACTTATATGTGTCTGGTACATTTCTTAACCAAATGGGCAGCCTATAGAGACAGATAAAGTGATGCCCTGTATATACATGGCATTTATCACTTTAGGCTTCCTCATGATGATGTTACTGAGATTCAGTCAATCATCAAAACACGACATACGTGGCTCTCCGGTTCCAAACAGTGTAAGGCCACAGCTTTCCTTCTCTCCTCTGCCCTTGACACATTCTCTCTCCATCTATGCACTGCTGACTGCTCTGTACATGAGACTATCCACACCGCCTTCTCTTCTACTCCCTGACACCCACCCCTTCCCATAGCTGTGCTTCGGAGAGTCTGTTTGTCGCTGACCTCCACCACTCCTGGGCTGATGACCCAGGAGCTGGTAAACGTAATGAGGAAAGAAAACTCCATTCTGCTGTCTTTTTGTCTCAAGTATCTAGACACAAACCTTGATACATAATAAGGGCTCAAAAATACTTCATTTACTAATTATTTTAACCTCATGACTAGCATTCATATATACCCTACGGCCAGAGAAACAGAAAGCAAAGAATAAAAAAGGTTCTATCACAGGTAGGTATGAAAATACAAAGATCAGAAACAGCTTCATGGAAAAGGCCACAGTACTGAAGAACAACCTGAAGTTTTAGCTGTTCAAGCAGCTTGGGTGAAAAGATCACTTGCACCTGGGAGTTTCAGGTCAACCTGAACACTCCATCACCCAAAATCCTCAACAACAGACACAACCAGCAGGATTCACACACTTTTCATTGAGTCTTCAATACATGTTTACTGAGTACACTATCTGCCAAGTACTATACACGTTCTTAGGGTTTAGAGCAAAAAATAAAAAATTCCTGCCCTCGGGAAGTTTAAACTCTTCCGAGAAAGGACTGCATAAACACAAAGAGGAAATTAGACAGGAGACACCCTGAATGGAAAATCCAATTGGCAAACCAAACCACGTGATTCAAGTACAAAGGATATATAAGATGATTCTGGAACAGAAAACTAAGCCTCTAGCTCTAGGAAGCAGGAAGTGACATCATCAATGTTTAAGACAATCAGCACATCAGAGAATTAATATGGAACTTAGGAGGACAACTTAGGAGGAAAGGAAGAATGTACTCTGTAAGTTAAAGCATAAGTATACTGAGACCCTGAATGTTAGTTCTGCAGAAGAGGACTGACGGTGTTCTCAGGAGACCTGAACAAGTAGGAATAAAATTGCAGAGAGATAATTAGTTAATGTTTCTTAGTTATAATATAAATCAGTAACAGAATTGCTAAGGAGTGAAACACTACCAAAGTTGGCTCAGTTGAAAGCTCAGGCATTCCCAGCCACACTGCTTACTTAGGCTCTCAGGCCATCCCTGAGACTCCTAAATTATCATATACAGACGAGTATCTAATTACATATCAGCACTGTCTATTCATGCTATTTTAGACATGCAATAAGGCTGTAACTTTAGAATGCTGAGAGGCAACCAGCTGTCCCTGAACTTAAGGACTCAAGTAAGCTTACGGGCTGATATATAAAGGGGCACAGACTCACCAGCTGGAAGCAGCAGAAATAAATAAAAACAGAGAAGTTAAATATGTTATTTCATCCCTAGGCCCAATTCCTGTTCCACTGTGTGATTACATCACTCCCATCAAAGTCCATCGCTGACAATCTACCCTATAGGTACTAGGCAGGCAAGGCATCATCTTCCCTTGACTGAGCAACACTGTCCTAAAGACCTGGGCAGACCTGACTCACACCATCAGGCTTTGTTTTAGGCACTGAAGTTCAAGAGACAAAACTGCTCTGCTGTGCTGAAGCTTACATTATAGTAGAAGATATCTATGTGTGTGTGCGTACATGTATGTGTGTATCTATATCTATAGATATATAAAGTATGGTAGCATACTGTGATTCATCACAACACTTGGGAGGCAGAGGCAGGCAGACCTCTGTGAGTTTGAGGCCAGCTAGGGCTATATAAGACCCTACCTCAAAATAATAGAAATAAAAGTAAACAGCTATACAATAAAATAATGTAAATAAACTATAAACATCATATGCCTGGGGCCAGGTCCAGAAAGGTCTCATTGAGGAAATGCTATCTGAGCTGAACTGAGAACAGTAACCACTTAATGACCACTTAGTATACGAAAGATACTCTACCTGTCTGTATTCAATCTGGACAACACTAAGAGCTATGTAGTTATAGTACTCAGTTTTAAAGTTGAGGAAACTAGGTGCTGAAAGGTTACGTTATTAGACCCTGCACAAGCAGCTTCATAGCTATACCTCTAATTACCACACTCTCTGCCTGAATGTACTTGGTAAAAAACAGACAGCAATGCAGAGGGAGCCACACAAACAAATGGAAAGGCACTGAGGTGGGATGAGCTCAAGAGCCTTACGGTAGACAAGGACGACAGATGCTCCTGGATGCACAGAGTGCAAGGGCTGATCTGTAGCTCCAAAGCCACTTTAATGGGTACACAAAGAACGACCATAGGGAAGCTATTTACTTTAGCCTACTTCTCTGACTTTGGAGTCTAATTTACTATTTAGCCTGCCCCCAAACAACAATGGAATGTTCTTTAGATTATAGCTGTGATGTGTGACCTAAATAAGTCATACACCATGTTTGGTGACACTACTGTTATCTATCTTGTTATCACAGAGGACCCAACAAGAAAGTATTCTGAAAAGTACGGAAGTATTTAACACAAGGTCATGTTTTGATGACAACATTTAACATAAATTTCACAATTTACCTTAAACCATACCTTGGCACACACCCCTCTGAAAATAAATGCTTATAATCTAAAGCACTATTTTCAACAGATGACCTCATTGCATTCTTTCATGGACTTTATTCACGCCCACAAAAATCGCAGGTATGCTTCCCATGATTCACAAGCAACCCCCCTTCTGTGGTGGTCAAGTTCTTCAATTTTTAAAAGTGGAATTCCATTGAGTTTTGGAGACTTGTATAAGAGATGGCGCCATGGATACTCAGACACTCCTTGCTGTGTATCAGATTCTGTATGTTCACCTGAAAGTTATGTGGTCTATTATGAGAAAGCATTCAGGATCGGAATTTTTCAGCCACTTTCGCTCACTGAATCTCCATGTGCCAATAAACCAGCGTAAGCTGAAATGTGACCAGGCCACAGAAAAATCTGCACTACAGAAAATCTGCCATAGCAATCCTCTTCAGATGGGAGTCACGTGAGTGAGACTTGTTATTTGTTTAACATAGTAACTTTGGAATGAAAAACCTGTTGAGACAAACCTCACCTAAGAGGAGGAAGGAAGCCGTCTACAGTACTGCCCTTTGTTTCCCACTACAATGGAGCATTTAAGGAGAAGCTGCACTTTGCAGTGCCAGCAGCCTTGTATCCTTCGGTTTCCCAATGAGCTCTTTCCCGGCACAACAACACGCTAGTGCTTTACAAAAGAAACCACAAGGGGTTTCCTAAATTCTTGATCCAAAATTTACAAGCACTTTGAATAAAGTATTTTGCCATAAAAAGAACGAAGGTGTTGGAATTTTGAAGGAATATCCAAAAACACAGGGAGCAGATATCTCCCCTTGGCTCTGAATAGCCTTTGGAGGGCACCATAGAAAGTGAGCCCAGAGCACCTGCACTCCTCTAGGTGTCCTGTGAGAAAGGACTGCCAGGACAGTGCACAGCTGCACTGCAGCCTTAGAGCACAACAACTGGGCGATGGCCAAGTGCTCACAGATCACTCATTCAAATACAGTTTAGTTGTAAAGTAGCTTTTAAAAGCTCCATGTATTGAGTGTGTAGAGGGGGGTGGGTGCACACATGCCATGGCACATGTGTGGTCAGGGGACAACTTTTGGAGGTTGGTTTTCTCTTTCCACCATGTGGGTCCTGGGTATTGAACACATATTCTCAGACATGGCAGCCAGTCAGCCAGTGCCGTTTACTCACTCACTAAGCCATCTCTACAACCCAGAACTAGCTTATTTTAGATTTGATTTTACATGTGTGTGTGCAGATCCATGGAGCATGTGTAAAGATCAGAAGATAATCTACAGGAAGGAGTCCATTCTGCTCCTCTATCCTGTAGGTTCTGGGTATCAAATTCTGGTCATTTAACTTGGAGACAGGCACCTTTACCTGCTGGGCTATCTCACTGAACCCAAATGAGCTTATTAATTAAACTAACTTACTCTGGTATGATAGGTTACTATACAGAAGACTGGCTATTTGGATCACCTTCATTTTCATCTTATTACAGACCTTTGATCAACACAGTACTTCTAGAGATACAATGACCCTTGATGATTTCAATAAAAACCATGCCTCAGTCATGACTTACTGCTTTTCACTTCTGACTGCTTCCTGCTGTAGACAGTATTACTCTGGACCAGTGAAATGGCTCAGCAAGTTAGGGTGCTTGCCACCAAACCTCACAACCTGAGCTCAAGTCCCAGATCCCTTAGTCTTAGGAGAGAACACTGTCCAGAATTGTCGTCTGACCTCCACATATATGCACCAACATGGGTGCACTTACTCTCTTTCTCCCCCAGGCTCTTGCTCTGTATGCCTCATAGAGAAATACAAATAAAATGTAAAAAAAAAAAAAAAAAGTTTTAAAGTATCACTCTTAGTCCATAAGTACTTTGAAAGGTTGCTGAGAATCCCTGACAGTACGTGTAAAACATCAGGAGATTTTAAATGTAAGCACAGTTATATTTAAAGCCTTAGAACAGAGAGAGAAGGAAAGGGAAGATCTTCCTTTTCCAAATGAAAAAAATGGTCGCGTGAACATAGACTCTGGTCAACAACAGAACAAGAGTACACATATGGTGTTGTCCCCTAAGATTATGCTGCCTGTCCTAGCCACATTAGTTTCTTTAATGACATTCTATGTGCCTGCACAGTGACAAGATCACTTACTGATACAATTCTCATACTGCACTGCCATCACTAGGCAGCACTTGTCTGTAAGCATTACAAAAGATGCAGGCCCTGAACTCAAAGATCTGCCTGCCTCTGCATTCCAAGTGCTGTCTCCCAAGTCAGGCAACAACAGCAATTATTATTACCCTTGCTTGTCCACTGCTTGGGGTCAAACCCATAACCCCAGGCATGCTAGGCTAGCACTTTTCCAACTAGCTGACCTATACTCCCCAGTCCTTGAGTACAGTATAAAAATTCATAAAAGAATAAAAACTCAGTACCACCAGCCAACACTAAGTATTTTGAAGTCACCTGTGCAGGCAATAAGCATAGTGTAGATAACAAACAAAAGTGGGTACATATACATGTACATATACATATACAGTCTCATGAATGGTCAAATATTTTGTTGGTGGTGTTATCTTAAAATGAAAAGGTTTAAAGCTAATCAAGGAAAAGAGGAACATACTGGTGACTCACATCTAAAATAAAACCTTTGAATGTGGTAACACGGATGTCACAGGCATGAAAATGAAATAGAAAGAAGACTGTGAATATTCATATCAGAAACTGCTGACAAGCAGCAAGAGGAGCTAGGGGTGTGTCTTAGCACTGTTGGCATTTCATCTAGGCTCTGTTCCACAGTTACCTGGCAACAACCAGGTACACCTGACTCACTATAAAAGGGGCAGCTTGCCCTCTCCTTACTCTCTTGCTCTTGTTCTTCTTACTCCCTTCCTCTCTTCCCTCTGTCACTTCTCTCCCCATTCCCCTCCCGATTCTCTCTCCATGTGTTCATGGCCAGCCTCCTCTTCTTCCCCTCTCCCGTCTCTTCCCCCCTCCCCTGACACCACCTTTCTCTGTCTCTATTACCCCCTTAACTCAACTCCCCTCCCCATGCCCTAAATAAACTCTATTCTATACTATACCATTGTCCTGTGACTGTCCTGTAGTCTAATCTCAGTGGGGAAAGGATGCCTCAGCATGGGCCTGCAGGGGCACCCCTTTCCCCACACCATACAGCACGCCTCTACCAAACATGTCCCTGGCTTTTTTTTTTTTCATAAAACACAACAAGCACTAGCCTATTAGCCTATACCAGGGAAGAACTGGATTCCATTGCCAGTACCACCAGGTAAAAAAAGAAGCAAGAAACAGAGCTGGGCATAGTGGAATCCACCTTTAATTCCAGTACTCAAAGCAGCCCAGCGGGAGGATGATCTCTGTGACTTTCAGACTAGCCTGGTCTACATCATGAGATCCTGTCTTAAGAATGAATGGAAATATGCAGCTGCTGGGGGTGGGAGGTGGAGGACTCAAGTGGGTGACCTAAGCCAAAATGCCCAAGAGTGGGATATGGAAGAAACCACCATCAGTAGTCAGACAGGAACTGTAGGGGTGATATTTAGAAAATGGAGCCTCGTTCAGCTTGTTCTCGGGCAGCCGGCTAGGGCTCCAGCTAGCTAAATGTGCAGGCCCTGGCACCCACGAGATGCCAGCTTGGGGAATGGCTTTGCCAATCCACCACATTGCCTCCACAAAGCTCAGCTGAACCCCAGACAATATCTGCCATCCTCGCAGTATCCGGTAAATGAGACTCTTAAAGCTTAATGATTATCTAAAGGATTTATATATTTAGAAACGCTCAATCAACAAGATGCCCTCACAATTAGAGTTGTTACCCAGTATCTAATCTTTTGATAGAAGTTGCTACCCAGGACAGCTTTCGACCCATCTGTGGTTCTCCATGGCTGATAGCCTCCTTCTTCTCCTCCCCTTCCTCTTTTTCTCCCCTCCCCTTCCTCTCGTTCTCTCCCAGCTCCACCTCCTCTTCTACTGCCTAATCACTGAGCTCCACTAAGAATAAAGTGTAGCAGATTAAGTATCCTGTTACAAGGAACTGTAGCAGAGGGATGGAGACACCAACCCACCTATAAAATTTTTGACCAAAATTGCTCCTATCTAGAAATGCAGGAACAAAAAAATGGGGCAGAGATTGAACGACTGGCCAACTAGTGACAGGCACAATTTGGGATCCATCCCATGGGTGGGTACCAACCCCTGACACTATTACTGATGCTATGTTATGTTTGCAGACAGGAGCTTAGCATAGCTGCCTTCTGAGAAGATCTACCAGGGCTGACTGAGACTGATGCAGATTCTCATAGCCAAGCATTGGACTGAGGTCAGAGACCCTTATGGAAGAGTTAGGGGAAGGATTGAAGGAACCGAAGAGGATGGCAACCCCAACAGTGCCAACTAACCTGGATTCCTGGGAGCTCCCAGAGATTGATCCACCAACCAAAGAGGATGCATGGGCTGGCCCAAGGCCCCTGGCAGAGGACTGCCTTGTCTGGCCTCAGTGGGAGAGGATGAACCTAATCCTGTAGAGACTTGATGCCCCAGGAAGGGGGATACATGAGAGGGAACACTCTCTCAATGGTGAAGGGGAAGGAGTACCAGGCACTTCAAAAGGAGACCAGGAAAGAGGGTAACATTTGGGATGAAAATAAATAAAATAATCAATTAATAAAAAAGAATAAATATTTTAATTTTTTTAAAAACACAGAAAATTAAAACAAAACAAAACAAAAAAAAACCAACATGCAGGTCCTTGTGGCAGCACTAGACTGTTGCCTAGTACAGTCCACTTCTTCCTGATGCCAGAATGAAGATGACTGCCCCACCTTTCTTGCAATTAAGCATGGCCATGTGACTGAGTTCCATTCAAGAGACTTAAACACAAGTACTGGGTATAATTTCCAGGAAACCAGGTGGTATGCTACGTAACTCCTCCTCCTTTCTGGCTGAACTGCTGATGAAGTAGATGGAGCGAAAGTGGCAATTTTAAACTATAAAAAAAGTATATTTTGAAAACAAGTAACAAGGATAAAGTGGTTTCTTCTGGAATGTCATAGCAGTCTAGGTTGTCTTATGTTTAAAGTCACTATTATTTTCTTTTTTTAGTCAGAAATTGTTTAAAAATAATCTTTTATTTTAGTATTTTTAAGTGTGTGTGTTTGTGTGTGTGTGTGTGTAATAAATGAATAACATGTCTTTAAGAGATATTAAAACCAAAGGGATAGACAGTAGGCAAAAGCCATAACTCTCATCAGCCCCTAAACTCTTTTTCCTCTTCTCTCTTACTAACAAGAAAACCCAGACAAAGGGCGAGCTTGGTTTACTTAATGACTACAGTTCCCAGCTCCCCTTACAACTGGCTATAGTCATACAATGACATTCTGGCCAGTGGGCTCTAAGCTCAGGCGCCACAGGCGACTTTTAGGAAGTACAGTTATGGGGAAGCTGAGTTACTAGAGGCTGAGAGTAGCCATTTCAGTTCACAAGATGGAAACGGACGCCTGTGATAACCAAGAACCTCTTCCCCACAGAGACCCATGGGTACTACAGCTTTGCTGATGCATGTGGAGTCTCAGAGAGAGAGAAGACAAAGGAGAGAGGACATCTGAGGAAATGACAGCTGAAAACCTTTCTATTTTGATGGAAAATATTAACCCATTCATCTAAGTACTTCAATAAATTCCAAGTATGTGTAAGGGATTCACACTTAGCCACTCTGCAATCCAACAATAGAAAGAAAATTTGGAGAGCAACAAATATATATATATAATTATGATGCATAAGGGATCTTCAGCCCAGTGAAGAGCCGACTCCTCACCTCACCAGGTGCAGTGGATGACAAACTCGAAGTCAACAGTTCTTTCAAAACTTACCTTTTGACATAGAAGGGAAACTTTGCTAGCAGACCTGACCTACAAAACATGCTAGGAGTCCTTCAGTTTGAAATAAAAAACAACTGTAGACCAATCCAAATGCATACCCACAAAAATAACAATACAAAGCACTGAAAAATGAATGACAGAAGTGAACACAAAAACGGTATAAGTTAATTTGGTTTTCTCTCTTGTTAAAATAAGAAGCACAAAATCCAAGAGTTAAATCTATGTAACTAGGACACAATGGTAAACTGTAATTTGACCATTTCATCACAAAGGAGGAGATACAGAGTTTTGAAGTTAGATGCTATAATACTGATATTAAAGCCAGGCATGATGGCACATGCCTGGAGGCTGCGGCAAGAGGATTCTAGGTTGGAAACCAGCCTTACTATGGAATGCAAAGTAAGTTCCAGGTCAGCTAGGGCAATACAGCAAAATATTCTCTCAAAAAAAAGTTCAAAAGATATTAAAACAAATGAGCAACCGCAACCAGGGTATTATGTTGTGAGTCCTACTTTCATGATCTCAACAAGAGGAATTCAAAAGACATACTCCTCAGGAAAAGCCCAGGAGAACCTCCTAGGAGAAGCAGCCACTTAGAAGCTTTACAAATGCTCTCAGCAGAAACTGCAAATGAGGAGTTCCTCAAGAAAGACCGAGGCTCCAAACAGTGAGTGTGAGCCAACATCCCCTTCACCAGCCCATACCCCACCTCCACCTGAAGAG
Source organism: Rhabdomys pumilio (assembly GCA_030674055.1). Classification (NCBI taxonomy): domain Eukaryota; kingdom Metazoa; phylum Chordata; class Mammalia; order Rodentia; family Muridae; genus Rhabdomys; species Rhabdomys pumilio. The sequence continues at coordinate 21,436,864 of JANHMN010000012.1, read as the reverse complement.
CTGAGTGTGACCAAAGACAGCGGCCTGCCCTAGCTGCAGATCACAAACCAGAAAGAGTGGCTACTAGCCTTTCTCATCCTTCACCCCTTCAGGATGAAGAAGTTAAATTCCTGGTGAGACCAAGAGTCTGGCGCACCACAGTACAGAGGCATCAAGAGTCTCAAAATGCTGGGGCTCCAGATCCACCACCAGGCAAAAATTCCACACTCTGAGGCAAATCAAAAAGACCACAAGACACCCCCTTGGCCAGTGTCCTAAGAAATGACTCAGAGATCTGTCCAAGAGCAGAGGCTAGCCACAGGAAGCTCCCAAGTTCTCCACAAAGGAACTGTTTTTATTTAAACAGACTGGGGGAGTCAAGCCTGAAGGCATCTTGAAAGCCAGCTCCTCTTACTTAGGAACAACAGTCTAAACCACAGGGTGGCCAGCTCAGCAGTGAGAACCAGGAGAGGCAGCTCCAAGTACTCCTCAGAAGTTGCTCTCTGACCTCCATACATACATACATATCTCTCTCTCTCTCTCTCTCTCTCTCTCTCTCTCTCTCTCTCTCACACACACACACACACACACACACACACACACACACACACACACACTCCTCTCCAAGACAAATAGATATTGTAAAATTTTAAATAGATAAACTGGACATCAAAATTCAAAAGCTGACATTCTAAAGATTACCTTCTGATAATATCAAGAGCAATGAAGAGACCTAGGCCCCCAGCACCTGGGAGACTGAGGCAGGAGCTTCCCTACAAGTTCTAGGCCATTCAGGGCTCCATAGAGGTGGGAAAGATCCACAAAGAGAAAAATACAAAGCATTATTTAGTAGGGAATTAAGATTCATATATTAGGAAATCTTAAGATTTAAGAATTAAAAAAGCAACACCCTCAAGTTTGAAATGAATGCATACAAGAGGGCAATAAGCACATCAGAAGATCCCACACCATTAGTCAGTAGGGAACATGAGACGGAGCACAGAGAGCATCTCAGCCACTCCAGCTGCTGACGTCAGATGCACAGCAAGTGCTGCAGAGCATGAAGAAATTAAAGTCTATATACTGTACGGTCCCAATCATACAAAAGTTCACAACAAGGAAACACACAGAAACGACAGCACAGAGTAGGCAAGGGGGATATACCTGGAGGATAAGGGAAACGGAGCAGGTTCACCATGAAGTGACTGAAATGCTCTAAAATCAACGGTGATGATGGCTGGACATGCTTATAAACTCACTAAGCAGCATTCAATTGTTTGTTTTACAATGTGGAATTGCATCGTTTGATAATTTTGTCTCTGTATAGCTACTTTTAAAAAGATTTAGTGGGTTAGGCAGTGGTGGCACATGATGCCTTCAATCCCAGCACTGTGAGATTAAGACAGGTGGATTTCTATGCGTTCGAGGCCAGCCTAGTCTACAGATTAAGTTCCAGGACAGCCAACACTACACAGCAAAACCCTGTCTTAAAAAGCAAGACAAAACAAAAGATTTAATGAGGAGTAGGGTTGGAGAGATGGCTCAGTAGTTAAGAGGGGTTAAGAGTGGTTGTTGCTTTTCCAGAGAAACAGAGATGGAGTCTCAGAACCCACACTGTGACTAGCAGCCACTTGTAACTCAGGTTCCAGGGAATCTGACATCATCTACTTGGCTCCCTGGGCCACAGACATAGCTCACAGACATACATGCAGACAAAACACATATACATATAAAACAAAAATAAGTTTAAAAAAAACAGGAGAGGGCCAGTAAGATCTAGCTTAGTAGACACTTGTTGCTGCCAAGCTTGACAACTGAACTTGATCCTTAGAATCCACATCATAGAGCCGTGTGTGTGTGTGTGTGTGTGTGTGTGTGTGTGTGTGTATGAGAGATGGGGGGGTAGGTGTATGTGTATGTATATTTGTGTGTGTCTCTGTGTGAGAAAGTGTGTTTGACAAAGAAAGAGAAAGACAGACAGAGAGAGACAGAGAGACTGAGAGAGAGAGAGAGAGAGAGAGAGAGAGAGAGAGAGAGAGAGAAAGTGTGTGTGTGTGTGTGTGTGTGTGCGCGCGCGCGCGCGCGCACAGGCAACATGTATGCTAGTGACCTCAGAGGCCAGAACAGGGTACCAGATCTCCTGGAACTAGAGTTATAGATGCTTGTGAACCATCATGTGGATGCTGGGAACTGAACCTAGGTCCTTTGGAAGAACAGCAACATTTTTAACTAGAGTCATCTCTGCAGCCCCCTAGAATTAAAAATTATAAATAAATAAATAAAGTTGGGTTGTTTGTTAGAGACAGGGTCACACTATGAATCTGTGGCTCAGATTAGCCTTGAACTCACATAAATGCCACTGCCTCTTCTGCCCAGATGCTGGGATCAAAGGCCTATGCCACATGCCTAGCTTCTAAATTGGTTCAAAAAAAAAAAAAAAAACCCTCATGAGACAAAGTCCACCCACTGCATCAGTGAACTTACATGGCCTGCTTGGGATGGGTGAGTCCAGACAGGATGAAGATGAGTAGCTGCAGGGTGCCACAGTCATGCAGACAAGTGCAGAGGTTACGAGAGCTGGCGAGAATTACCTCTATTTGACCATGGTGAGGCTGACTGATCTTGTGACAAAAGCCAAAGGATCACACACATTAGAAAGACAAACTGTACAATTCGACGTTAGATCGGTAAGAAAGATGTACACTCTGGGTCTAGATTTATTTTAACTGCAGGACCAAGGAGCATTTATTTTTCTTTTCCTCTCAGTACACAGTGACAAAAATGACAATAACTGGAGTCTGGTATGGTGCCCCTCCGTGAGTCTGTTCTAAATGCCAGAATCTTACCCATTATGGCTTCGGCATCAGCAATAAAGCAGCACCTTTATATTACTTACTGTAAAAAATTAGTTTTGAACCTGTGACTTTCTGAAAGTGAATCACAGACTTTTCTGATACAGCTCTGGGATTCCCTAGAATAAACCCTAAAATCCTGAAATGAGGACCACATCATATTTATATAAAAAGCAACATAATGCATTAAGAAAGGACATAGGCTGTTTGTCAAAGAGAATTAGGTTCAAATTCCAGAGCTGCTGTTTAGATTAAGAACTTAACTCCAATGTCTGTTTCCTGTGCTATAAAATGAGATAATATCTGGTTAAGCACTGTTACCATAGATTAAACGAGGTGGTTAGTTGAGGTAAATTAAAACTATCTGAAACTGCGTTCAATAAATGCCAGATCCCTTGCCCACTGTGTCCCTAAGTAGTTTAGTGTTTTGCATAGAAAATGTTCAACTGCCCAGTAAGTATTGGTGAAACTTAATTAACTTTTGTATACGGAGCTACAGAAGCCGAAGTTCTGAGATGCCGTCTATTTGCTGGACTCTGCTCACTGGGTTTTCAGCTAGCTCACATGGTTTAGGCACACAGCTGAAAAATATGTTCAGGTATTTTTAGATAAATATACTCGTACAGGAGTTCTTAGGTAGTGGTGAGTTTTGTCATTATTGTTTTATATCTGTTTATTTTCCAGTACTGGGGAATCACATTCAGAGCTCTATGAATACTAGGCAAGCATTCTGCTATGAGCTACAAACCCAGATAGTTTTTATACATATATATTTACAAGGGGGAGACAAACACAGACACACAGAGAGATTTGTCCATGTGTATGTGTTTGTATGCACACTCTTAAGAATGAACACGCACACACATCTGACTCATGTAGTCTAGCTGGCCTCCATCTCATTTTATAGGCAAGGATGACCTCGAATTTCTCACCCCTTTCCTTGGCGTTCATTCCTGGTGTGTACCATTATGTACAGGTGTGCCACTACTGTGAGTTTTACGGTGCTGGGAATGACCCCTAGAGCTTCGTGTGCATGCCAGCCAAGCACTCTATCATCCGTAGCCCAGATCATCTCTAGTAGACATATGTCAAAACTACAGTAGAACAAAACAAAACAACAACAGGAAACTACATTGATAGTCCACCTATGCTGGTCACAATTAGTATCATCAAGAAGCATAAACAATACACTCGGGCCAGGATGCATGCAAAGAAACCTGGCATACCACTGAGGCAATGTAAATCAGTACAACCACTACAAATGAGCCTCAAAAAAATAAAAACTACAGCTACCACATAATCTCCTTCCTTTACACACTCCAAAGAACCAATGCCAGCTTACACTGAGGTGTTGCACGCCTGTCATCAAAGCACTATTCACACTGAGGTGTTGCACGCCCGTCATCAAAGCACTACTCACAACACCCAAGCTAGCGTCAGCCAAGGTGTCCATCTGCGAGGAACACGTAAGAAAACCAAGTTTGACTTCGCTATTAAAACATGGCATTGTGTCATTCTTAGGAAAACATGGAACTGGAGATCATTACACCAAGTACAGAAAATGCTAATATTATAGTAAAGAGAAATTTGCAAAACTTATCAGCAAAATTCCATGAAAACTAGATGTGCATCCCAACACTCTCAAAGAAAATTCAATATTTCTACTCTGACAACTATGGGACCTGTACACAAAAGATATCAAAATGTATCAAACAGTATCACCTTATAGGTTACACATTGTTGGCAGGGGTGAGGTGGAGAGGCATGCTTACTTAGGTGGGGCTAGAGATACAGCTCATTTTGTAGGGTACCTTCCTGACATTAGGGTTCTAGGTTCAATCCCCAGCACTGCATAAACCAGAACTGGTAGCATGCCTGTGAGCCCAGCACCCTCACAAGACTAAGGTTGTCTCAGCTTCTCAGTGAGCTGGAGGATAGGCTGGGTTACATAAGATCCTACTTCAAAAAATAAGTAAAATAATAGCGGTGGTGGTGACAATAGTAAGTAAACAGGAGATGGAGAGTGGCTCAGTGGTTAAGAGCACTAGCTGCTCTTCCAGAGGACCTGAGTTCAATTCCAGCATCACAAAGTGGCTCACACGTCCCTGTAACTTCAGTTCCAGGGAATCTTAAGCCTCTTCTGGTATCAGCAGACACCCAAACTCATATGCATATGTGTGCACGCGTGGACACACACACTTTAAAAAAAAAAAAAAAACAATAAAAAATAAGTGAAAAGAAAAGTGTTTACAGAAGAACTTAGTGACAAATGCCTTTAATCCCAGTACTAAAGAGGCAAAAGCAGATCTCTGTAAATTCAAGGCCAACTCTTGAAGTTTGAGGCCAGCCTGGTCTACAAACAGAGTTTCAGGACAGACAAGGTTGTTACACAGAGAAACCCTGTCTCAAATTTTATAAATAAATAAACAAACAAAAGAAAATTGTTCACAAAAGCAAATGTGGTGGTATACCACCTGTGATTCCCAGCACTGGGGAGTTAGAGGCAGGAAGATCTAGAATTCATGGTTTTCTTCAGCTACAAAGAGATCCTGGCCAGCCTGAGCTATATGAGACCCTATCTCAAAAACAAAGTGCTCAGAAGCAATCTTTGGCAGATGCTGATACATCAGGAGCTAACAATGAAAGGCTAAAGGCATGCAAGTAAAATTTCTGGAGATTGCCCACCATTCTGCATGGCTGTGATGGGCAAACTCTAAATTGTAGGGTCTTCAGAGATTTTCATCCCAGGATTGCTTCTTCCTACTGATATGCCTTTCCTGTCATTATTATATAGTCTAATGACTCCTGGGCATTAGTCCACCCTTTTGGGCAGATTTTCTGCAGATCAATGAAGATATACTATTATGTACTAATGCTATGTAGACAAATTGATGATTTCCTAATTCCTGATAATGATTTTATAAATTTCCTGATTTGATTAAAATAATTTTAAGAAGAAAGTTTTAACAGATGGTTTTAGTTGTTTTGCCAGAAAGATATAATAAAGTCAGAATCAAGAATAGAATGTGTCCACTCCTCATAGAATATCAAGTAAAGTCTGCATGACAGGGAATACCATGAGCTTTCACAATTACACTATAAAGAGAAATAGGTTTAGGACAGATTTGTGATCAAGGAAAAACATTCATTCTAGGTCAGGTCCAAGGAAGAAGCCACAGGTGTGCACTGTGATAAAGCCAGGCCATGTGAACTGTTGCTCTGAACTTGTAATGAACTTAGAGAATGAAGCACTGCTTTGAACTTACTATTGACGTCCTTCTGTAACTCCCCTTCTGTGTAACATCTTATCTGTGAGGTAATTTCATGAAGAGCTTTTGTCTGAGAAGCTAGAAAAAAACTGAGAGAAGGAATAAAGTGGTATTTGGGGCTCAGACCCATTCACCAAACATATATATGTATGTGTGTGTGTGTGTGTGTGTGTGTGTGTGTGTGTGTGTGTGTGTGTAGGTATATGTGTATGTATGTAAGTATCCATGAACACTTGTGGAGTTGATAAGAGGTCTGACCCGACCAGAGTTTGTGTGTATGTGTGAGTGTGGTCTGTGCATATTGCCTGTGTAAAACATTGTAATTATTTTCCTTTCTTTTCTCTATGGTTTACAAAGAGTTAATGAGTTTCAAGTCTCTCCAAGCTCAAGAGGTCCTTGAGCCTGGAGAGAGAAAAGAAACCAGCGCTCATTAGCACAAAATGGTAAGAGTTAGAGAAAAAGAAACCAACACTTATTAAAGCACAAAGTAGTAAAAGAAAGGAAACTAGTGCTTATTAAACACAAATAGATAGATTATAAGGGCAGAGATCATCAGTCTTTAGCGTCATCAACACTGTGTCTCACCCAGAACTGGCACTGATCTGTGAAGCTAGAGCATGGTAATAATTGCATAAATGCATAAATTACTAAACATCACTGAAATGCACACTCCAATCAGGCAAATGACACAGTAAAAACTCAATAATGCTGTTCGAGGTACTTGCTAGTGGAAACAAGAAGGAAGAATTACTGATCATTTCTCTGATTAATCTGCAAGAGGGAAGCAGCCAGAAGGAAACATACAAAATTTCATTCAGTAGACAAGAAACTAACAACAAAAACTTTCCTAAGATAAAACATATTAAACATGCTCATCCCAGCCCTGGAAAGACTCAATGTGGCTAATGTTTCCGGGTAATTCTCTTTATACTTTGTTCAAACTAAAGTTTTTAGTTTTCTTTATACTTTTTTCAAATGAAAGCTCACCATTCTAAGGGCAGAAAGACAACAAGTCAGAAATCTTAATTATGGAACTGCAGAAGAACACTGAAGGTGATTCCATGTAACAAAGAAGAGAGATTAACTCTGCGGGTCCCACATAAGCCTGTGTCTAAAGGACACAAGGGAAGGGTTTCACAGAGAAAATTTAAGAGTGGAAAATCAATTATAACTACTTTGAGAGAATGTTTATTTTTTTTGCAAGTGCAAGGACAACAGTTAATTCTATCATCTTATCTAAAAAGCCAAATGGGGAAATTTTGGGGGGTATTTTTGGAGAAGATAAATTTGCATTGGTTCAGGGACTTTTGCTGAAGTGTCTCCAAACAGAGGCCTTACACTTTACTAACTCCATCTGCAGACAGAGACAGACATGAAGCAAACCACACCAATAAAAAACCCCAATTCACACTCACGTTGAGTTCTGAAAATGTTAACCTACTCTGGCCTCCTCTGCATCAACTTCAACAAACCCTGGGTCAAGAGTTTCAACTTCCCAAGGCATCAGGGTCTCTAATTTCAAACTTCCTAGGCTCCTCCCTGCCTTTGGCTAAATCAGTTGCAAGATTAGAAGATTAAAAACAAAATTTAAAAAAATATCCAGCTCATGCGGGAATTTCCTTTTCTACAAAACACTGTGCTAGTAGATACACACAAAAGAACAGAAATCAACAGACGCTTGTTCACCTGAAGTTACATTTCCAACAGTGCAACACCACAGTTCAGCATCCACCCACATGTAAAACACTTCACTGTCAATTAACCTGACTATGCAACAGAACACGTGAGAGTTGGCAGAGCCCTCAACAAATCTCACTCTCCCTTCCACTAATTCTTACAGGATTTCCATGAAGTCGTCCCCAACTATGATCACCATGATATAAATGTACAAGAGAGAGAAGGCAATTTTCTGATTACCCAAACAGTCAAATGCAGACCAGCAGGTACCAGGCAATGAGGCTAAATTTTAATCTCCTGTTCCTTCTTCATTCCTAGGCAGCAGTTCCTAATCTAAGAGCATGCTCCTGGTTCCTGTTGAATGTGACTGAGAAAGCCAGTCTCAGTAGCTCAGTGATAAGGTACTTGCCTCATAAATTGCAGGCCTTGGGTTCAACACCAACCCTGGAGGAGTCGGGCAAAAACATATTTTAACCCTACACTGGAGAGCCAGCAAGATGGCTCAACAGGTAAAGGTGCTTGCTGCAACATTCGATGATGACCTGAGTCATCCCAGGGATCTACAGTGTTAGAAAGAGGGAAACAATACCCACAAGTTGTGCTATGCTCTGCACACATGCACATGGTTTGCACGTGTGTAGGCACCCTTACATATACACTACAGTATAAAAAGGACAACTACATTAGGAGCTACAATGATGGTTCATGGTTCAGCAAATGAGAACACTGTCACACCAGCCTGATGACCTCAGAATCTATGTTGAAAAAAAAAATTCGATGTAATGGTGAATCCCTGTAGGCCCTGGACTCCAGTGAGATCGAGATACATGCAGGAGAATCTACCCTTCCACCCAACAACCTCTCAAGGGCCAGGTCTTTTAGGCTACGTAGCACAGCAGCAAACAATGAGAGACTGACTCTGAAATCAAGGACCAACACTCACGATTGCTCTCTGGCCTGCACAAGCACAGAGTAGTGTCATGGACATGAATGGACAGACAGAAACACACACACAATACACACTCAACAATAATATTTTAAAAACTTATGCTATACCAGGCATGGTGGCACACACCTTTAATCACAGAACTTGGGAGGCAGAGGCAGGTGGATCTCTATGAGTATAATACCAGCATGGGCTATGTAGTGTTCAGGCCAGCCAGAGCTATGTAGTAAGATCCTATCACAAAACAAAACAACAACAACAACAACAGCCTATGCTATTCCAAGTGCACATGCACAAAGGCCCTGACCCACAGAACATGTGCAGTACCCAGGTTCCTCTGGGGGATCCTGATGAGTACTGCTGTTTTGGACATCAAGCTCACTGATTATAAAGTCCCCCACACTGATGGGCAATTTTGGGGTTTTACACACTTAAGATGATAAAAACCCACAACTACATGAACAGCAATGGCCTCCTAATGCTAAATGTCCATGCAGAAAAAAGGTTTGGGGACCCACATGAAGCTGTTGTCCGTAGCTCTTTGTGAGCATCTGATATAAGACTACATGAGTCAAAGTCATATGTGGTATATACTGTTAAAATCTCAGGGACTATGCTGGAACACAAGCATGCTGTGTCAGATCAAACTCTGGTGGTTACTGATAGATGTCGCCTGTATTTTCGTCTTCAGCTGTCACTGCAAGCCTGGCAAGTATTAAGCCCTCTCTCTATTCAGTTTAATCTGCTGTTCACGATTTTAATGTGACTACTCTCTGTTACTCCTACCTCAACTGGTTTATATGATGAATCCAATACAAGAACTTCTGCCTTCAGTCTGCTCTGCAACCACTAAACTTCTAAATCATTCACGCTGTTTCTTACAACTCAGTCCTTTTTTGTTTTGAGACAGGGTCTCTCTATGTAAACCAGGTGGCCTCAGACTCTCAACTGCTAAGATTAAAGGTGTGTGTCGCCACATCAACCTATCCAGTGCGAGTCACACACTGGGTCTCGATAAAACTGCCAAATATTGTCTCCCTAAACAATTGCAAATCTGACCTATCCCACCTAAATCTAACTGAAAACACCATCACACAGCAGCTAGGAAAGCAGAGAAGAGCAAATCAACATGGAAGCTACCCTGCTCAAAACTCTCACAGCAATTCAATTCCATACCCATCACATCCTACAATTGCTAAAACACACAGAAAAATAAAAATTCATACAGTATAAGCAGTGCTTCCAACTCACAAAGGGCATTTCGACAGCTGCTTAAATCCTTCTTGTCCTCTACATACCACGACAGTGGCTGAGCAGTCTGTCTGTCTGTCGCTGCATTCAGGTGGAGTTAAATGACAGGTAACAACAATTCCCCTTACTTATTTAAGCACCGTAAGAGCCCTGTGAGGTAAGTAACTCCAGTCCTATACCACGGAAAATTATTCTTGGAAGAGAGTTGAACCTTGCCTTTAAGGACCTGTGGGCCTCACCCACCCCCATTACAGCTGGTATACTTCAGTGGCTGGCATCTAGAAAGGCTCCACACTCATCTGCCCACTGTGTATTTCTGGAGTCGCTACAATGTGTGGTGCAGCACACAGCGGGTGAAGAGAACATACAGCCTGCTCTCTAGGAGCCGAGCAACCCATTAGCCATATCAGACTAAATGACAAGAAATGGTCCCAAACATGGTAGCACCATCAGAAAGTAAAGCCTCTTGGTATCACTATTCAGTTAAAAACTCAAGGCCAGGTTGTCCTGGAACTTGACAGGTAGACCAGACTGGCCTCAAACTGCCTATTCCTTCAGAGTTCAGGAATTAAAGGTGTGCACCACATCCAACTAACAATTTGTATTACCTCAGATTCAACTGAAACAAGTTTTTTAAAACCTTCCAAATCCCCAGAGTTAATTTACACCCCCTTTCACACTCCCCCAGCTCTGACCACTGTTCTACCAGACATCATCCTTAAACACCTCTGCTGCCTCCATGCCTAGCAGGGCCTGGCACATATTGGTTTTTACTACTTGTTGACTGAAGGACCAACTGGCCCAAATTTACAAAATGAATTACACTAGATTCTTGGTACATTTAAACCATTTTGAGTCAAAATATAATGCACATCTATATTTTTATGGATATAACTGTTACATTATTAAGCGAACAGTCAGGCACAAAGGTTACAACAGACCAGTAAAACACTGAGTAGTTTTTCTGTTTTCTTTCATTTTATATTATTGGTTTGTTGAGGAGGGTCTTATGTAGGTCAGGCTGACCTCAATCTTGTATGTAGTTGAGTCTGGCCTTGAGACGCCTGCTCCTCCCTGTACCTCCCAGGTGACACACACATACCACCAACTCTGGAAAACTGGCTACTTTTTGCTAGACAACAAAATTCCCCGTTACCCATGCCAACTGAGCCAGAATGTAGTGGTATACTAAGTGATGGTTACCCATCCAGGCCAGGTCCTTTCCCAGCTTTGCATGTGGGGCATCCATAATGTGTGACGGTGGCTTTTGTCAGAACTGTGGGAGGCACATTTAGAAATACAGCAGCCAATCCAGTTTATTTTCAGAAACTTTCCAAATGGCCAAGTTTGAGAACCTAGAGAGTAGCCTTTTGCCTGCTGAAGGCAGAGGGCAGCAGAGTACAGAGGAGCAAGCCCCCTCTTGCCCTGCTTTTGGCACTGCTTAAAGCAAAGGCAGGGCCAGCAAAGAGCCTCAGGAAAGTCAGCCACCCAGGGCAAAAGGCATTTGAATGTGTGTGCTGCTCACTGCATATTATTAATTTTATACGTGCCAATGTTCATTTAAAACACAGTTTGTGGCCTGGAACTTGAAAAATGTTCTTGTGTGCTGGTCTATCCACATATTAATCAAGCCTGCCAGGTCTCAACACGCCAAGCTTAAAATACTCTCCAGATCTTGTGGAAAGGTATGAGCTCCATCTTTTATTCACAGGAAAGGACTCAGAGGAGAATGACTAAGAATAACAGGATTTCACTGGAAACTATGACTGAAAAGGTCTGCTCCTCAACGGTGGTTATGCACTTTGACAAAACCATCTGAGTAGAAACGAGATACAAGCTAATGGTAGATTTCTTACATTAATCTTGAGATGAGATCCTGGGCTTTAGTTGAAAGTTGTCAGGGAATGTATTTTGGAACTGTTTTGACCATGAGTCCATCTTGTGTAAAGGTTGTTTTAGTCACTCACTGACTAAGCTTCTTCAGAACCCAGTCTACTTCACTTCATAGTGAAGTGAATGCTATTTTTATATGAGTAGTAATATAAGCAAAGTCCTTCTCTTATTTTCATCAGCCTTAGAAAAATGATGACCAAGAGAGGACTGGTCAAACTTTTATAACTAAAGCCTCTGGGCCTAATGTATCCAACCCTTTCATGTCCATTCAGGGAACCAGGGTGCCGAGCAGAGTTACTTTATAACAGAGAAACAGATCACAGCACATTACAAGGCCAGTAGGTTTTGTTTCGGAGAGAGGGTCAGTGCTGACCTTGAGGCTCTTTTGTTTTGGAGGCAGAGCCTTCCTACTACATAGCCCCACTGGCCTGGAAAGATCAGACTGTCTCTGCCTCCTGAGTGCTGTGCCAGCCCAGAGACTGAACTGTTAGAGGACTTGACCCCAGCTGGATCTTTAGAAAACAAGGTTCAGCAAGCAGAAGTACAGCGTCAGGGACAGACTTGTCCCTGCAGCTCACTCCACTTCTCGGCACACTGCGTTATGAACACAATCTACCATACACTCTTGCTGCCCTGAGCTGCTCCCTACAGAATCTCTTCTACAATGTATCAAATCATCACCTGTCAATAAAATGCTGTTGGCCCATTAGCTGAGGCAGGAAATAGGGAAATGGAAGTTCCAGTACAGAGAGGAATTTTGGGAGAGAGTCAGATGCCCTGAATTCTGAGGAAGCCAGTGGCATCTGAGGAGAGGTAACTAACCACATGGCAGGACTTATAATAGTGTAAAAGGGCTGAGTTACAACCTAGTGGGAATGAGCCAAAGCTTCTGGCCTAGGATTTATTAATAATTAATTCAGTCTCAGAGTCGTTATTTTGGGACCACGGACGTGGTGGAAAAGCCCACGGTCACAGTCCCTATGATGAACTAGAACTGTGAGCCAAATGTCGTGCTCCCCAAAACTGATTCCTTTAGGCCTTGACTACTCACGCTGTACTCCTCTCTCCCATTCTTTCCTTTCCTACACCTCTCTCTTCTTCCCCTATCGCTCCCTCCTTTCCATCCTTCCTGTTTTACAGACAGGGTCTCCCTATATAATCCCAGGCTAGACTCAAGCTCAAAATCCTCCTGCCTCAACTTTTTAAGTGTTGGTATTACAGAAGTATGCTACCACATCAGCTTGCAGATTTTCTCAAATAAAATTTGGTTTTCTTCTTCTCAAAAACAATGCAGATCTATTTATAACTGGACAGTGCCAGTTAAATGAATACATTCCAACTTCTGGTGAAGCAACCGCCTGCTCAGAGTACTTCTGGCACCTCAAGTCTTTTCAGAATTGTCAACAATACTGTTTTCTCCTGACTAACTAAAGCCAGTTCATATTTACTCTCATTCATTCCTCCCCTGATCTGTGCCCCGCTACCACTACCGCCAGGTTTGGAGTTCAGTGCTCTTTTAGATGCATGAAGACAACAGTCTAGGCTCTAGATAATCAAAGTTTGACAACAGCCCTTTTCATCTGTGTTTAATCAGAGTTTGAAGACAGATAAATACATTACATACCTCCTTTCTAGGAATAACACATATTCCTAGACAATATTAAAAATATTTTTATTAAAATCCACAGTACAGACTGGCAATATGGCTAAGTGGGTAAATGTGTTTGTCACCAAACCTAACAACCAGAGTTTGATTCCTCAAACACATAGAGGAAAACGAGAAAATTCCCACAAATTGTTCTCTTACCTCCACAAGTGTGTCATCACATGTACACCCAAGTAATATAAAAAAATGTTATAAAAGAATAAATAAATAAAAATCTACAATAAATTGTTATTCAACTGTCAACACTGCCTGGAACATGGTAGGCATCAGGTAACAGTTAATCAATGACTCAAGATGATTATGATCTGGCAAGATACACACACCTATAAGCCTAGCTCTTTAGAACTGAGGCAGGAGGATTGAAAACTTGAGGTCAGCCTGGACTACATGGTGAGGACTCTGTTTTTACTTTTGTTTGTATTCATTGGTATGTACATGTGTCTCTACAAGTGAATGCTCCTGTGTATAAGTACAGGCAGCCAGGAGAGGTCAGATCTCCTGGCACTGGGCTCAGGCTGTTTTAAGCTGCCTCATGCAGGTTCTGAGAAATGAACTTGGAAGGACTCTAAACCACCGAGCCATGTCTGTAGCTCCAAGACTCTTATGTTTACAGAGAAGTTGGTGGAGAGGGAGAGGGAAAGGGGGCTGGGAAAAAAAGGAGAGGGAGGGGGATATGCAGAGGAAAGGAAGGAAGGAAGGAAGGAAGGAAGGAAGGAAGGAAGGAAGGAAGGGAGTGAGGGAGGGAGGCAGGGAGGGAGGAAGAAAAGAAGGAGAGAATGAGGATGAACAAATGTATTTGGCTACAAGGAATCTCTGTGGTCAGATCTAGATTTCATATATAAGCTCACTCTCATTTGCCACATGACCACATGACCACATAGCTCTCTATGCTAATTTCCTAATCTACACTCACAATATTATTATTAATAAATTATTATTGTTGCTGCTGTGGGCAGAGCCTGGCATGGTGGCACATTTTATAATCTCAGCACTCAGAGGCTAAAGCAGGAGGATCAAGAGTTCAAAGTCAGCCTAAACTATACAGGAAGCTGCAGGCCAGCTTATGTTATATGATGAGACACTGTCTCAAAGAAATAAAATTGACAACTATTATCATCTGTCTTGGAGAGTGACCAAAGGTCACAGAGTGTTAATGGAAGCATATTCAACTAAATTTACTACTTGCTTGGTACTAGCTCTAGGTACTATGCAAGCACCAAGAAGGGTACTTCTTTACATAAACTCAGACACTCTCATGCATATTATACATACACACACATAAGTAATAATAAATTTTTTAAATGTAAAGACTTTAAAGGACTGAACAGATGGCTCAGCGTTTAAGAGTGCTTACTGCTCTTGCAGAGGACCCAAGTTCCAAGTCCCAGTACCCACGGCAGGAGTTACTACCTGTAACCTTAGCTCCAGGGGATCCAATGCCTTGGGGACCTTCAGACACCTGCACTCACAGGCATACACACATACACATAATTCAAAACAAAATAAAAATCTTTAAAAAGAGCTCAAGAATAAGCTGGACTATACAAGACTCATTTTCTAAAATCCAAACAAAAAATTAGAAATTACAGAAATAAACAAATTATGAGATTTAAACTGTCCCATTTGTTCTGAGTAGGGTAATAAAATCATAGGCCATTTTGCTGTCCCTTCTGAAGACATGCATTCTCCCCTGCACAGTGCATCCACTTACATTTGCTATCCATCTGTTAGTCATTCAGCAACCATCTCGGTTAGTCCCTGTGCTATCCTAGTGCTTATGGACAAATAATCTTATAACTTAGTAATGATGCACAGCCATTAATATTGACACTGGTAGCTTTAGGGAAAATTATAATTATTTGATTTTTATTACTGTTGTTAATCTCTTACTGCATCTAACTTAGAAATCAAATTTATCAAAGGGGCCTAGGAATATAGCTCAGTGGTAAAATACTCACCTAGCATGCAAGAGATTCCAGTACCACCCAAAACAGCAGCAATAACAAATAAAAAAGTTCTATAGATATGTGCATATGCACATACAGAGAAACAGTACAAAGAGGGGTTAGCACTGTCCACAGTCTTGGCCTTCTGCTATGGACCCTAGAGCACAGCCCCACAGACAAGGAAGACGGCTGTAATTGACTTCTGCTTTCATATACATTCCATTTGAGTGTAAGGGTTTTCCAGTTTTCCCAACCGGTTTAGAGGGTTAAGCTGATGAAATATCCTTTTTGTTTGTTTTAAGACAGGGTTTCTGGAACTGACCTGGAACTCACTCTGTAGACCAGGCTGGTTTCAAGTTCTGAGATGCACCTGCCTTTGCTGCCTCCTGAGTGCTGGTGAGTACACAGGAGTGAGTTCACCACCATACCAAACATATTTTTAAAAATTTTGGGGGATAGGGATGCTTCAGACGGAACCCAAAGCCTTGTGCATGCATCACAAACAACTCTACCCTGAGCTATGTTCTTCACCCTGTGTTACTATAATAGATGATAAAACACAGGCTTAATGTGGTCAGACACCACTGTTTCCATACACTCTCGTCGTAGCAGCTCTAACATACAGACAGACAGACAGACCGACTCATCACATAGTTTTGATGTGATTAATTCTGAAGAGGTGATCATGTAAACATCACGGAATTTAAGACTTAAACACTGTCCTATCACAGTTATAAGGGCTAAGATCTCAGGAAATGAACAATAATAATAAAAAAACTAGAATGAGCTCTTACAGCTGCTACCAAAACTGTAGGACCTTGGTGATAATAGCAATAATTAATTTCAGTTTACATACTCATCTTGTTCTAAACAGACTTTTTTTCTCTCAGTTCTCTGGAAGGTCACCAAAGAAGAGAATAATCCCGAGCCTAAGAAATAGAACTTCTAGGAAGAGGTAATCTATATATTACAAAAATTATTAGCACATTCTGGGTCAAGGCCCCAGGAGAAATAACAAAACCACACCATCTTAGTGTTGGAAGGGTATTGCTGTATGTTAACAAATATTTTCCAAGTGATCACAGTCTAAACACTAAGGCCACAGCAATGATGGTGGTAAAATCCCTAACTAAGGCCCTGTGCGATGAAGACTTCACCAGAATTACCTAGAAGTTACAGGCGTACAGAAACTGAATAAAAGTGTAACGTTCTACGGAATTACCAAAGATCACCACATTCACTTCTCCTGTCTACCTTACAGGCAAAAGACTTGCTCATTCTGGATAAGGAGGAAGCAGGGCTGCAGTCCCGCAGGCCTGGGACTTGCTGCCTCTTAGAATCCTGATTCATTCTGCTCTATGGTTGTTTGGTGACTCCGATTGTCTCTGATTGTTTTCCCCCTTCAGTTCCCCACAAGGAAGTGTCCTAGTGCAGCCATTAGTTCAGGGCCAAGCTCTTAATTTTACAAGATAATAATCCTTGAAAAAGTATACGGAAAGAAAACTGAGCTTTCACTTTCCGTCCTCTGGGAAATTTCATTTACAGTCAATTCACAGAGGTCTCAACAGCAACTCCGACTCCCAGAACACAGCCGAGCACAATCACACAGAGGCTGTGTAACTTGGCTCTGATCCCAAGGAGTCCTTGTAGTTCCAAATCTTCTGGATTCCCCCTCCTAATTATGACTCTCAGGAATTTACCCAAAAGAACTACGGGAATTTACTCTATTAAATCCACAAAGCATATTTCACTGTTGTTTTCTAGACAACTCTTAAAATATTTAGAACACACAATGTCAAAGACTGTCATCTGTCATTATACATCTCCCTTCCACACAACAGAGACCTAACTGAACCACCACAGCGGACTCTTGCCAACTGTTTGAGCAAGTACAATGGAGTATATACTTTCAATAGTGAGTCAAACCTTGGGAGTGGTTAAACATGGAAATTCACCAGTTGGCATGTAGACTCAGATTCATGGAGACAAATGGAATTTTTCTGTCAGATTTTCCAAGAGTTAACTAGTTTTTAAATTGATTATATCTTTCCAAAGTATTTACAGATGAAATGGTAGAATGTCTTAGATTATAAATATTGTTTTAAAAAATGGAAGAGGAAGAGGGAATAGTGTTAAATCAGACTGGCAGATGCTGCAAGCTGCTGGAGACGGTGGTAAGGCTCGGTGGGCCATCACTTCAGTCTTTACTTTCCTACATTTGTACTTTTCCCTAACACAGACTGAAGGTAAGGCAGACATGGTAGCACACATCTATAATGCAGGCACGTGGGAAGCAAAGGCCAGAAGAGCAAGAGTACAATGTTCTTCTCAGCCACACCTCAGCTCAAGTGTAACTCGGAATACATGCAACCCTGCCTAAAAAAAAAAAGGATTAAAAATTAAATTTTTAATTAATTAAAAATTAACTGGGAATTTTAGGGTTCATACCACAAGTAGAGTATACAGCACTAGGTTTAAGCCCCAGTATCAAGTCTTCCACCCCTCAAAAAAAGTTAGCTGCAGTTTGAGGTTACTAAAGAGGTGGAAGGGGAGAACTGACAGGATCTAACAGAAGACTGTGAACAGAGGACAAAATTGCCCAAAACTCAGACTGCTCTGCATGAAAGAGTCTCAGAACAGCACAGAATAAAACAAAGCCCATTAACAAAATTAATATCATGACCTAGTGAATTTTAAAAACTTGTAAGGAACAATGAGATCCTTGGGACCAATGAACATTATAATCTACCAGAGTCAAAGTTGTTAGCTTTTTAACATAAACCTCAATTTCAACAGTTATTCCTCTCTGAACAAACAGTTATAAGGTCAGCTATCTTGAGCACTGATCAACCAGGGCTATGGATATAATGAACCCAACCCACTGGAATAAACCCATTATTATATAAAGTTTGTCATTATGTAAAATGTTATTGTTATAATACAACCACTGTTGTGGACAAGGGACATATATAGCATCACAGAACAAACAACAGAAGAGGAACTGTGATCAATAAAAAAAAACTCCGCAGACAAATAAACATGCTGGTGTGTGTGCTTATAGCCCAGCGCCAAGGCTAACTGGGAGAGAATTGCTAGTGAAAGTCAACCTGGATTATCTACTATCAAGTTTGAAAAACTATGCAGCGGGAAAGCTAGACAGAGACCTTGCCTCAAAAAACAGTAACAGAAAAAGTAAATGTATCAAAGGAGATACCATGTATGTTAAATTCTAAAATCTTTAACCTAAAAAATAGTTTTTTGGTTTTTTTTTTTAACCTATTTTGACCTTCATTTTCTTACAGATATCTGAGATGTATGTAGAAATTAGCAAACTGTCATTCAGACTCCTACCAAGTGCTAGTATGTGCAAGACAGAAAGGATAAACATGACTCCTCTTATGCAGGAAGACAAAACACCCGCTAGGCATGGTGACACATGCTTTAATCCCAATACTCTGGAGGCAGACTTCGGGTTCCAGGCAACCAAGACTCCATAGTGAGACCCTGTCCAGACAGACAGACAGACAGACAGATGTATTCGTGCCGCCAAGTACAAAATTAGTTCCAAACTTGTCAAGTTACAGAGAACACAACTGAGCACTGCCAGCAGGAAGTGCCTATGCTGAGACATGGTGACAAGGAAAGCTGAAGGATTACAGAAAGAAGACCAATGAACGACAGCATGTCCGACTGAAGGGGGGCAAGATGGCAGGTGAGGAGTTGGGGCCTGCAGGTGTCATGGATGCAACTTGAAAGTCACATGAAGAAGCCTGAATGCCAGTCTAAGTACAGTGTGGAAACTGCTAGCAGTGGAGGCTCTAAAGCCAGAGGTTCTTAACCTGTGGGTCTCCACCCCTTTGGAGGTTAAACAACTGTTTCATGGAGGTTGCCTAAGACCATCAGAAAACACAGATATTTACATTACAATTCACAACAGCAGCACAATAGCAGTTATGAAGTAATACATGATTTTATGGTTGGGGTCACCACAACACAAACTATATTAAAGGGCTGCAGCATTAGGAAGGTTGAGAACCACTGCTTTAGGCAGAGAAGCTATGATTTAGTTCATGGGCTCTATATGTGTACAAACACATACATATGTGCTTATGAAGGGCAGATTTTTAGGGGCATCTGAGATGGCTTAGCAGCTAAAGGTACTTGCCAGCAAGCCTTGCAACCTGAGTTTAACCCCCGGATACCAAATGGTAAAAAGGGAAAATAACCACAAGTCATCCTTCGTCCTCTAGACATGCTCTACAGCACATGTGTACCCATACACACACACACACACACACACACACACACACACACACACAAATCATAAATACTATAAAGTATTTTTAAAGAACGTTAGATGGTGGGTAGCATAGTGGTGGCACGTGCCTTTAATCTCAGCACTTGGGAGGCAGAGGCAGGCCTGAGTTCAAGGCCAACCTGGTAGATCTGAGTTTAAGGCCAGCCTGGTTTACAGAGTGAATTCCAGGATAGCCAAGGCTACACAGAGAAACCATGTCTGGGGGGGAGGGGGGGAGGGAGAATCTCTGCTTAATAAATTCCAAGTATGTTTTTTAAAAAGAAAAAAAATTTCTTTTAGAAGAGCAAACCAAACCACCAAGAATGAGTGTGGATGTGGAAAAATCACCTCTGTCCACACCACCCACAGATCTCAGGTTTCTCACTTTCCTAAGAAGCAGAAATAAGCCATTGGGTAAACAGCCACTTAGTTCAGCCTTCGCCTGTGTTGTTTGTTCTGTGTGTATGCTTAATGCTTCCGACCAACAGGCCATGACTCTTGTCTCTGGGAAGCTGAAACAAGCACACACGCCTTGACTCCACTCTTAGAATTCTCCAACTGCCAACCCAGAATAGGGGTTTTTCATCTACTCCTCCGTCCCTAGAGCATAACTATGCAGAGTAGCAGGTTTCCTTACTGCTAGACACATGCACACACGCACACACGCACACACCCTCCTTTCTGACAGACAGGTAAGGAGCGAGGGTCTTCCTCCAGAGCACTTGGAGACAGCGTCAATGAACAGTTGATAAGGAATGGGATTGTGCAAGCTTTCCTTGCATCTGCCAGCTATGTTCCAGGTGGGAACTCCACTATGAAAGCAATTCTCATTTTCTTGTCTGAATTTGCAAGATCTCAGTAAGCTGCCTAAAGCAAACTTACTAATTCTGTGTAAAATTTATTTCACATTCCAAAGTCTGTACAAGAATAAACTTCTAATAGCATTTGCAAATGGTAAGAAAAATTAACTCCACTGCCAGTCTCAGGGCGTGAAGTGCAACAAGCTTAAGAAAGGGCCCAACGAAGTCATCCTCCAAAGACGTTACTCAAATCACTTAAAAATAGAATGTATTTCTGTTGGTATAAAATTACTGCTTATAAAGAAAAGTGGTATATTTAGTTCCCAATTTTGGAGAAAATGTTCAAGATCAGTGGCCTCTGATGAGAAGCTTTGGGGATGCATCAAAATACAGTGGTGTAAGAAGGCTAAACATATAGGATAGCCTATCTACCAACCCACTACTGAAAGAGCTAAGTGATCGCCTCAGTATTACATCAACCCCTTCTCAATAGCACCTCGTCACTCGACTGCTCGACTTCTTAAGCCACCAGTGTGCAAGCACCGAAGCTTCAGCAGAGGACCAACACCAAAACACCTCAGTGTGTTGAGTACAATTACAGCCCACTTTCCTGGCAGCAGCCTACAGTGTCTCCCAGGACACTGACGAAGAGACCCAACTTACAACTTCAATACATTACTTCACTCCTCTCATTAAACAAACATTTAAACAAAGATCTAAACTTCAGAAATCTTAGGTAGACTCAAACCTCTATTTAATGGGCACACTGGCCCAATACTTTCTTTCAAGCCTAGTCACATATTTGCAAACTCATCCCACATTTACAAAGAATATGAGGGGAATAACTAGTCACACCTTAAAACACAAGAGATTTGCTCTTAAGGATTAATTTTGTTTCTTCCACCAATCAGCAGAAAGGCAGATGGACAGAAATACATTTCTAAAGCAAATCTCCTCCACAACTAAGTCCAACATAACTCTATAAAATCATCCAGCAGTGGTGGAGGAAGGGTCAGTGATACAGCATGTGCTTCACATGTACAAGGCCTGCTGCTCAATTTTGTGCATCCCTCACCCCTGAAAAAACTCACCAAGCTACCACTGCAATCACCATGGCAACCTGCTTCCTCCAACTCACTGATCACTTAGTGGTCACAGTCACAACCTGGCTAATAAATCATTATGCTTCATTTATGTCAACAGTTTAACTTTTAAAATGATAATATCATGCCTGGTGGTAGTAGTGGTGGCACACTCCTTTAATCCCAGCACTCAAGAGGTAGAGGTAAGCAAATCTCCGAGTTCAAGGCCAGCCTGGTCTACAGAGCAAGTTCCAGTATATCCAGGGCTACACAGAGAAACCCTGCCTTGAATAAATGAATTAATGAATAAATAAACAAATGAAGTTTTTTCTTTAAAGCTGGCATTGTAGGATAGGCCATTAATCCTAGAATCTAAGAGGTAGCAGGAAAGACAGGTGTTTAAGAGTGTGATGCCTACCCAATCTATATAGTGAGTTCCAGGCCAGCAAAGGTTACAGTTAGACTCTCTCAACAAAAACATTTTTAAAAGTTAATGACAGTAATGTACACCATTAATCCCCACACTTGGAAAATGAAGGTAGGAGTTGAAATCCAGCCTGGGTTACATGAGACTGTCTCAAAACAAAATAAATGAATCAAAACGAATCACAGATCTGGAGAGATGGCTCAGCAGTTGGAGTCCTCGCTGCTCTTCCAGTTTCCAGGACTCACATCAGGCAGATCATTACCACCAGAAACTATAGTTCCAGGGGATCCAATGACCTCTTCTAGACTCCTAAGTTCTCTCCTGCACACATACATTCGGATGGCCTACATACACACATACATATACTCACAAATAACTGTTTTACTCTTTTTAAAAACTCATTTTTCTTCAGCAGTACATACACTGGTTGGTTGTCCATGACCCAGTAAATAACCCCATAAGGAAGCAGTCTTAATAAAATTCAGTGGTTTACTTCAGGGAGGAACAAAAGACATGAAAATAAGAGGGGAATGTGTTGGAAGGAGGGTTCCAGAGGGAGTGGGAGGAGTAAAATAATGAGTGTGAGTGTGTGTGTGTGTGTGTGTGTGTGTGTGTATCTGTATATATGTTTGTATGTATATGTATGAGATGTCAAATGGGGCTGAAGAGATAGCTCAGTGAATAAAGGCACCTACTGCTCTTGCTGAGGGTCCAGGTTCTGTTTCAAGTATCCACATGGTAGTTCACAACCATACATAACTCCGATTTCAGGGGACCAGATGCCCTCATCTGATCTCTAGGCACCAGACATACAAGCTGTACACATTCGTACAAGCAGGCAAAACACTCATACACATAAATCTGTAAAATTTTTAAAATAAATTTTAAATTATTAAATAAAAATTATTTTATAAAACTATTTTAAGTCAACTCTACCACTTAGCTACTTCCGAAATTGATTCTGAGATTGACAATTCTTATGTAAGTAATGCTGAGATAGCATGACATGGTCATGACTGGAACCAGTACAATAACAGCTATGAAGATCAAATATAAACCATGGACCGGCCCTCAGCAGACACTAACTTAACAGTTCAATTTAACAGAGGAAACACCTCAGACAGAGCTCAGACAGCATGCTTAACAACTCCAATACTCCAAAGCTTATTACTCATGGGATGAGGACTGTCTCTTTTTGTTTTTATTACTTTATATGTATGGGTGCTCTGCTGCACATATATCTGCGTACCATATGCATGTCTGTTGCCTTCAGAGACCACAAAAGGGTACCAGATCCTCTGGAACTGGAGTTACAGATGGTTGTGAGCTACCAACCGAGTTGGTGCTGGAAACTGAACCTTGGTTCTAGGGAAAAGTGGTCCAGCCTCAGAATGAGGATTTAAAACCCCAAGGGCACTAACAATCCACTGGCCAGCTGACCTCTCTAATACCTGTTGCAACATCTCAGAGAATGGTGTTTTACATGTTATGTGCTCATCTCGTTTCACAAATTACTTGTGTGGCATTATCAAATTCATCTTACTAACAAGTAAGCCAGGGTCAGCCCAAGTCTTAACCATGAGGCTACTTATTATCCACTCATAGGCTACTTGCTAACCAAATGCAGTTCTTCAGCTACTGAGTACTGCACTGCGCTGTTAGTACTGAACATGAACAAGGTCCTGCCCTGCTTTTACAGAATTTATGGTAATGAGTCAAAAAAAACGGAAGCACTGATACCTTAACTAGACAATGTCGTCGGAAAGTGTGACAACTGAACTGGTACTATGCTGCCAATTATACATGAGAACGTTAAACACGCAAAGACTACCACCTCACACAGTAAGGA
Source organism: Rhabdomys pumilio (assembly GCA_030674055.1). Taxonomy (NCBI): domain Eukaryota; kingdom Metazoa; phylum Chordata; class Mammalia; order Rodentia; family Muridae; genus Rhabdomys; species Rhabdomys pumilio. The sequence continues at coordinate 21,412,930 of JANHMN010000012.1, read as the reverse complement.
TACAGAGAAACTGGACTCCAAGCACACCACTGTGGGAATACAAACTTCACTTACATTTAAATCTTTGATAGCATAAAATAACAAGGTATGAAACTCTCAAACATGCATTAGAAGTAACACGATTCTGAATGACATAAATCTTTGCCATTTCTTGACATGATATTCTTGGTAACTTAAAACAAAGAATCCATTTCCCCCTACTTGGGCATGAGAAGACACAGTCCTGGGAACAAATAGCCTTTTTGCAAATTAGAAGTACATTCAGAATTCCAACACCAATCTGTCTTTTTCCTCATGTGTGTATTCCTGTTATATTGTTCTTGTTATATTGTTATATTGAGTCCCTGACATATGTCAGCGGAGGCTAACAGACTACTGCAGAGGTAAAGGCAGTTTACTAGGCTTTTACAGGACTCCAATTGCAGCCGTGGGAAATGCCACTTCTTAGGTTACTAAGCTATTATCAGATAGGAGCCATTCTTAATCTCTCTGGCTCCCTTTCCAGGAGAGTGTGCCAAGTAAAGGTGGAGGAGAAAAGGCCAGGTCCAGAGTTACTTAATACACTTTGTATCTACTACGGACAATGAACATGTTATGTAGCTTTACACACAGACAGACCCACACTGGTTTTATTCATTTTTGTTTTACGTATATGGGTGTTTTATGTATGTACCTGCATGTATGCCGGAGGAAGCCAAACAAAGCAACTCCATTAGAGTGACCAGCATTGGAAAACTCAAGGAAGGATGAGTTGTGTTATCCCAGTGAAGCTGCAAGAGGGCACGTCATTCACACACACCCACCCTTCATTCAATAGAAATGTGAGGTCTCTGTACAGACCATATACAGTAAAAGTATAAATCAGCACTTAGAAACTACAGGACCAAAACCAAACATGGCACACAAACATTAGTTATGAGGCTAGGGAGATAGCTCAATGGGTAAATCACTTGCCAGGCAAGTGTAAAGACCTGAGTTCAAACCCCAGAACAAACATAAAGCCTATCTATAATCTACATAGTAATATATTAATATAATTATACTATAATATATAATATATATAATATCTACATCTATAAAGCATATCTATAATTCTATGACAAAATGGGAGACAGAGACAGGAGAATTCTGGAGTGCTTGTGGACACATGATGTACATGACAGCAAACAATAAAGAGCTGCTTTTAACAAGTTTGAAGGTGAAGACCAGCACCCAATGATGTCTTCTGGCCTCATGTATGCTGTAATAAACACGTGCCTGCACTCATATACACAGGTATGCTTTAAGAAGCATCTTTTTTAAAAGTCCAAAGTGTTGACCTGCATAGTATTTTTTAAACCAACTTTAAAGTATATTTGATAGGGCTAAAGAGATGGCTCAGAAGTTAAGAATGCTTACGGCTTTTTCAGTAGTATGGAGTTCAGATCTAAGCACCCACATCAGGGGCTCACAAACACCTGTAACTCTAACTCCACCAGAGGCAACACTTCCTTCTGGTCTACGCGATCACCTGGAAACACATGCACATATACATAAACCAACACACACACTGACACAAAACGTAAGATATAACTTACATATGATGAAAAAAATCTTAACGTACAACTGCAATTAAGTTTTGATCAGCTTATATTCTTGTGTAACCATCACTTTTCTTTTAAACAAGTGTATGTGTGCGTGCGTGCATGGACACATAGAGGTCAGAGGACAACTTCTATACAGTCAGGTCTCTTCTTGCACTTTTACTCAGGTTCTAGGGATTAAACTTGGGTTTTCCAGTTTGCAGGGCTACATAATGAGACCCCCTAACATTCATTCATGCATGCATACATACACAAACACACACACATTCATAATGCATACATAAATACATACAAGAGGAATAAATGGACAATCCAGTTCAAAGGAAGTTGCTATAATGACAGTGACGTGTTCATATGGATGTGCTTAGGGTTTGGGGCTTGATGTATGCAGCATGAGGGATTTCAGCCAAGACTTTGAACTAAGAAACATTCTACCAGTGAAATAAATCCCCAGCCTTTGGTTTTCAGAGACAGATCTTGCTATGTAGCTCAGGCTGGCCCTGAACTAAGATCTTCTTGACTTTAATTCCCAAGTGCTGGGGTGACAGATGACTTGATAGTGAACTCTTAAGCTTAACTCCCAGTTACTCAAGCATACATTCAGGCTCTTGCGAAGATATTTTGCTGATATTTAATGTCCACATCAGTCCATACTGGTAAAGAAAACCAGCTTACATAATGTGGATGGACTGGATTCAAGTCACTGCAAAGCCTAAGAACAGACTGCTGGACGCGCTCCTGCGGCTGCACTGGACAACACTGACAAGTGTACACCAGACTGCTGGACGCGCTCCTGCAGCTGCGATGGACAACACTGACAAGTGTACACCAGACTGCTGGACGCGCTCCTGCAGCTGCGATGGACAACACTGACAAGTGTACACCAGACTGCTGGACGCGCTCCTGCGGCTGCGATGGACAACACTGACAAGTACCAGTACTTAAGGGCTTCTGAAGGAAGACAGAAATTCTAGTCCAGTCTGTGCTACACACCAAGACCCTATCTAAAAAATAAAAAAATAAATAAAAATTTAAAAGGCAGAACTTCAGATTCCTAGAAGAAATTCCACCTTCGGACAGCAGCAGCAGCCTCCTCCTGACAAGAGCTCAGTCCTGTCCTTCTGACAGCCAAGTTTGTATCAAACTTGTTAAGCCAGTCCTCAAAATCACATGACCTAATCTCTTGCCATAGCCTTTCAGGAGATCTCTCCCACTAGTTCTGTTTCTCCAAGGCTAACTAATACATTTTGATACTTGCAAGTCAGATGTTGCTGTAAAAAATCCTTTTAAAATGTTTAGTGTCTTTGACTTGGAAATGAAGAGACTGGAAAGATGTTCAGAAGTATGACAGAAGGAGTCCAGATTGCCTTGAACAGGCTGCTGACAGAAGTGCACACATGAGAGAGAAATCTGTAAGGGCTCAAAAGCAAGAAGGCAGATGCACAGCAGAGAAGGCATACACTGTTTTAGAGCATATAAACATCCAGCTGGGTGTGGTAGCACATGCCTTTAACCTCAGGACTCCACAGGAAGAGACTGGCAGAGCTTTTGTGAGTTCCAGGCCAGCTAGAGTTATATGCTGAGACCGTGTCTCACAAAAGGTAAAACACTAGAGGTTATAAACACCTCCACCAGGAGAAACCAGGATATAAACACCTTTCAGGAGAGAATATGAGTGTTACAGGAACCTCCAGGAGACTAAGAAGTAAGTGAGGAGAAACAATCTGTAGAAAAGGAAAATAGAGCTGACCTGTAAGAAGTGGAATTTTCAAACACAGACTTAGTGAGATTTCTGAGTAATATGCTAAATCTGTAGCCTAGTTTCTTCTTACTGCTTACAATATCAAGTAAGGGGAAAATTAATTGATAATAAAAATGTTAAATGAAAAACAGGACTAAGGGCTGGAGAGAAGGCTCAGCTTGCTATTGCTACTCTTGCAGAAGACTCACATTTGGTTCCCAGCTATGTTGGTCAGCTCACAACTGCCTAGAACTCCAGCTCCAGGGAATATGATGCTTTTTTCTAGCTTCCAAGGGCACCTGCACACACATGACACACACACAGACACACAAATACACATTAAAACTTTTAAATTTATTTTTAAAAAAGAGAAAACAGGACTTGATGATTTAGAAAATTCTGTTTATCTTGATCACAAAAGATGCTAAAATTAGAGATTCACTATTAAGAAAATATTTGATGGAGAAAGAGCTAAGGGCGTGACTGAACAACCTTTCACTAGGGTTAAAGACTGTGACTCATAGATTCCCTCTACCAACCCTAAGCAGAAGCTAAGAATAGAGATGAGGTTATCCAGCAAAGCTCTATGGAGGACCCTCTTGACTAACAAGAAATCCTGAGACATACACAGGAGACCCACCATGTTTCTAAGAATGCTTTGTGAACAGAAATACTGCAAGCTGGGGCTTAAAAACAAAGTGAAATAGAAATCAATCATGTCAGGACTCCATGGTTCCACCCAGCACTGCTGGCTATCAGAACTCTACAAGGAAGAACCAGACCAATGGAACCACTCAGAACACTAACAAGGAGGAACTTATTTTATTTAAAGAATACCATTTTTTTTCCCAAGACAGGGTTTCTTTGTGTCTGTAGACCAAACAAACTCTGTAGACCAGGCTGCCCTCAAATTCACAGAGATTCATCTGCCTACCTCCCAAGTGCTTAAAGGTGTGTAACATATCACGACACACATGTGGAGATCAGAGGACAACTTTCAGGAGTCCATTCTCTCTTTCTACCATGTGGGTCCTCAGAGACCAAATTCAGATCATCAGGCATGGAGGTAAGTAAGTGCCTTTTTTTACTCATGTTACCCAACCGTCTCTGTAGTCCAGTGTTTTATAGTCAGGGTTATTCTTGCTGTGGCCACAGTTCATCATCAAAGGAAGTCAGGACAGGAACTCAAGCAGGCAGGAACTTAGAGGCAGGAGCTGATGATGCACAGGCCATGGAGAGGGGCTGCTTACTGGCTCGTTCCTTGTGGTTTGCTCACTTATAGAACCCAGGACCATCAGCCTAGGGATGGCACCACTTACAATGGGGCTGGGCCCCTCCTCATCAATCAGTAAGAAAGAAAAATACCCTACAGGCTTGCTTACAGCATGATCGTATAGAAGCATTTTCTCAATCTAGGTTCCCTACTTTCAGATGACCATAGCTTCTGTCAAGTTGACAAAAAACTAGCCAGCACACTCAATTTTTTCTTAATATTCACTATATATGCATGTGAATGCATTCATGACACAGCATGTGTGTGGACATCAGGACAACCTGAGGGACTGGGTTCTCTTTTACCATGTGGATTCTGGAAATGAAACCCAAGTCATCACACTTGCAAGTAAGCGCCTTTATTTGCTGAGCCATCTAGTCAGAGCAGCAGGGAGGAAAGTGCAACATGGGTAAATCTTGAATACATTATGTTAAGTGAAATAAACCAACCTCAAGAGACAAATATTACATGCCTCCATAAATATGAGGTACTTACAGCAGTAAAACCACGGCAACAGAGGCTAGAGAAATGGATCCGTGAGCAAAAGCACCTGCTATACAAGCAGGAGGATGCAACTTCAGACCCCAAGACCCACAGAAAAGTTGGACATGTGCATGTCTGCAATCCTAGTACTACTATGGGTATAAACAAGAGAACTGCTCAGGCCTGTAGTAGGCAGCATCGCTCCAGATACACTGAGCTATCCTGAGAGTATGAATGGAAAATGATAGAGCAGGGCACACACTATCTTCCTCTGTCCTCCACATTTGCACAGGCATGAGCACTTGTACACACTAGTGTATACACACCACACACACACACACACACACAGTAATAAAAGCATAAGACTGATTGCCAGTGCTGGAGGCAGAGGAGAAAGGGGAGTTATTGTCAGTGGGCAGAGAGCTGCAATTCTGCAAGCTAAGGGGGCTCAGGAATGGAGGGTGATGCTGGACAGTTGCATAATGACCAGAATGTGCCCAATACCACTAACAATACACTAGAAAAACTATGGTGGTAAACGCTAACTATGTTTTAGTTGCTTCTCAGCAATTTATAATTTGGTATTAATAATACCAAATTTATTACTGCTTAACAGAGGGAAAAACCCAATTCGGTTGCAAGGATACAATACCCTTCAGGGAAAGAGGAGGAAGAGTGGATACCAAAGCCACAAGGGCAGTCTCAAGTCACAGAGTACTCCCAAACTTTGGAACCTACCAAGTCAGGTTCCCAAAGTCACAGGTCCTGAAAATGCCTGAGGTCCTTGCATATTCTCTTCCTTTCTCTCCCTCCTTCCCTCCTTCCTCCCTCCATCCCTCATTATGGGAATGTTCATAGCTGCTGTACTGTGCCTACTATACTTGTCCCAGGAGAACAGACATCTTCCCCCTTTTGATGATGTCATGTTTTATTTTGGGGTCCAGCAACATGACTCAAACAAAAGCACCTGCTACGGAACCTGACAATCTGAGCTCAATTCTTGGGAATCACATGATGAAAGGAGAGAACCATGTGCTGCAAACTGCCTCTGAACTCTACATTTGCACCACAGCACATGCATGCATGCACGCATACACAAATGCATGTAAGCATGCTAAAAAAAAGTAATTTTTAATCATTTTAAAAAAACTGGTATCTTGGAGCTGCTGGCTCACAGATGAGATTACAGAGACATCAGCTCAGACTGAAGCTGTGTTGAGTTGAGATTTTGAGGGCCACTGGAATGAATTAATGTATTTTACATGTGGGACAGAAGGGAACTTTTAGAGGCCAAAGAACAGACTACAAGACGCTGAAAATGACCTCCAAATATGCCACATCCAAATTCCTAGAACCAGTGCCTTGGACTTTATATGCGGGTGGGGTGGGGGGCAAAGAAATGAGGAGGTGAATCTTTATAACTGAATTAAGGAGTTAGCAATGAAGGAGATCAGCCTAGACTGTCAGGTAGGCCCATGAGTCTAAACAGAGTCACAGGCTCTGCAAAAGAAAAGGAAAAGGAAAAGGAAAAAGGAACTTTGACAAAAATGGAGAAAACAGTAGTAAACATTTCAAGGCTAATATATACTGGACACTTCTACAAACCAAGAAATGCTGGTGACCACCAGAAGTCCCCACTGAAAGAATACGGCCCTTGTGACACTTTGATTTTGACCAGAGAATCTGACTTCCCACATCTGACCTCCTGAACTGTAAAAGAACGGTGAATGCAGAGACCTGTCACAACACTGTAGCACAGTAACTTAACAGAGCCTACTTGGACCAGGGGACTGTGGAGGAGGAAAAGAAGTGATGTGGTTATGGATGTGTGCGTGTGCTGAAGACAGAAGTAACAACACTGCCCAGGACTGGCTTCTGTGAAGTAGGAGACACGGAGGAGAGGGTAAGGCTCTAGCCTGCAGTTAGCCATCTCATGAAACTAGGGAGAACTTGCCGACTCCGCAACACCCATGTCAGGGCAACTACAGTGACAACTGTTTAGTTGAGTGAGGCTGGACACAGAGAAAGGATTCTCATCACTGACTTTGCTCACTGGTCTGCTTTTTCTGGTTTTCTTACTAGCTGTATACTGCCCTCACCATGTCTAGCTCCAATCTTCTATACATGAAAATTCAAATAAGAACATGACAGATCTGGAAGCAAACATGTTGAAGGGCATATGATCCAAAGAAAATATATTTAGAAGTCTGCCCTTTAAGCCTAAAGAGACAGGATCAGAAAATGAAGTCCCATTCATCTGTTGAGTGTTTACTGAGCAGCTACTATGAGGCATGCTAGCCACTATGCTGACGCTGGGCATACAGCAGCATCACAAAAGCTTACAGAAAGAGACGTAACTATGCAAGGGGTTGAAGATGACAATGCAGTTAGTAAAGTACTTGCCTCCAAGGTGTGAGGAACTGAGTTCACACTACAAAACCCATGTTAAAAACAAACAAAAACCAGGCACAGTGGCATATGCCTATAAGCCTAGCAATGTGGAGATGGGGTGTACAGAGAGGCAAACTACTGAAAGTTCACTAACCAGTTAGTGTAGCCTACTTGGCAAAGTTCCAGACCAACGAGAGCCTGTGGAAAACAAGAGGAGGAAGGCACCCGGGGGCCACTCCTGGTTGTCAACCTGACTACAACTTGGAACTAACTCAACCCAAGTGGCTGGGCACACCTGTGAAGGATTTTTCTTAAACCACTTCAAGTAGGAAAACCCACCTTTAACCCAGATCTTTTGAGGTGGAAAAATTCACCTTTAATCTGGGCACACCTGTTGGCAGCCTATATAAAGGACATACTGGAATGAGGAGGCTTTTGCTCTTTGCCTGCTTGCTGTGGCTCTAGCTGGCAAGTACATCCCTTCACTGGCATTAGACCCCACGTCTTCAGGACTCCAACACACACGGCAGACTGGCTGAGACATCTAACCTTGTGGACTGAGAAACTACTGGATCCTTTGACCTTCCATTGGTAAAAAGTCATTTTTGGACTAACTGGACCACAGCTGTAAGCTACTCTAATAAATCCC
>JANHMN010000012.1:21378163-21399421 GCA_030674055.1 Rhabdomys pumilio | reverse complement strand
ACACACACACACACACACACACACACACACACACACACACACACACACACACGAGAGGGGGAGGAGAGACAGAGGATTGAGATTATCTAGACTGTATTCTGAATAGAAAATGGACAGTCGTTCACTCATCTTTCAGACTCCAGCCTCATGCACTCATGTCAACATCTATGCCACTGCCAAGAACCATAAATCATGACAGTGGGATGGAAAGTTATTCTGAACTTACACTTTTTAGCCCCATTTTAACAATATAAAGTGTATACTATCTTCATCCCCATTTTACAGGTAGTGAGTCACAAAAAAGACAAGCATGAGCATCAGTCACAGAACCAGGAGTGGGGCCACCACTCCAGCCCAGCGATGTACTGACTCTAGTATTTACATGAACTATTAGTACTCTTCGGCTGCTTGTCTATCATTCTGATAACTTATCATTTTCTCCAGTATCAGACAAACAACTCCACCTCATTTTACAGAGAAGACAAAATATTTGCCCTTCATGTTAATGGTGATAGACTGCTTAAAATGTTCCACATACATGGAGGGTGCGGCTCAATGGGACAGTACTCATCTAGCATGCATGAATCCCTGGGTCCTAATTCCAGCATCTCAGAATCCTTACCTCTTGGCATTCATTTCTTCTATCATCCCTTCCCACAATGTATAAGAAACAGGATACTGCAGAAATTACAACATGTGACTTCTAAACCTAAAGCACAGACCCAGAAGAGCACTCAGTAAACTCTGTGGAAAAGGCCCTGTAAGGAGGAATTGAGTCAACCCTCTAGAAAGCCTGCACACACCAAACTGTCAGCTGCACAGGTAGTCACAATGGAGGAGGAGGATCCACCAGCCTCAGTTAAGCTTACAGATAACTACACCACCAAACATGCTGCAGTCTCTTTCAAGACCCTGACCCACTCAACCAAACTGCCCCCAAATATCTGACTCACAGGAGGCAGAGGCAGGCAGATTTCATGTGTTCAAGGCCAGCCTGGTCTACAGGGAAGTCCCAGGACAGCCAGGGCTACCCTATCTTGAAACACTCCCCACCCCCAAAAAATAATGACTAGTTCATTTATTTTCTTGTCTAGGGGGTTGGTGGGTTGTTTTGCAGTTTTTCTTCTCTTTTAAATGTGTATGCATGTGCAAATGTGGGTGAGCATAAGTATGTAGGTGCACAAGCATGCAGAGGCCAGAGACTGCTGCCTGAGATCTGCTGCTGCTCTCTGCCTTATTCTTCTGAGGCAGGGTCTCTCCCTGAACATGAAGCTTGCTTCCCGCCCCGCACCCCAGACTGGAAGCCCCAGGGATCCTCCTGTCTGCCTAGGCCTCAGTTCTGGGGTTACTGGCATTGGTGGGACCATGCCCAGCTTGTTTCATAGGTGCTGAAATCCAAACCCAGGTCTCCTCTTGTTTTCTTTCAAAGCAAAGGCTCTTTACTGCTGAGCCACCTCTCCAGCTTTCGGTTTTGAGAAAAGCTGCCCTTGAACTCTCCGTCTTCCTGTCTTGTTTTCCTGAATTATGGAGCGACAGGGTTAAGTCACCACGCCTGGTAAGTTTCCAGACTCCATTAAGCCCTTTCCCATCGACAGTGACCACCTTCCCTCCACTGGGGGTCCATCTTTAGTCGTGCCTTATGTTCACCCCACATCAACAATCATCAATGTCCTTAAAAAAAAACAGACTTTCTAATTAAAATCCAACTGAAAGCATGGGCGCAGTGGCACACAGCTTTAATCCCAGCATTCTGGAATGGCATTGGCAAATGAATCTCTTGAGTTTGAGCCCAGGTGAGACCACTGTGAGACATTTTCTCAGGTAGGAGGCAAATATTCCATGTGTCAATCAGCTCTTTCATCCCAAGCACACACATTTTATACAGAGTAAATATTTAATTCGTGGTAATTTTATATCCAACAGATTTTGCAGAGCATCTACTATGTCCTAAGAAGAGCCTTTGAAGCGAAAGAAAACCAGATGAGCACATGGGAGCTGCAGCCCCAGTTAGGCGGGAATCTGATGCAGAAGGATAGCCTAGTTCAAGGCCCAGCCTGAGCAATCAACAAGGACTTTCCTCAGTTCGGGGAGTGGAAGGGAGAGATGAATTCCAGCGCTTAGGGGTCTGGGGCAGGGGGAGACTGCCCTGAGTTCTAGGCTCCATAGCAAGTTCCAAGTTAGCCTATGCTACAAGAAAGAAATCTGTCTCAAAAACCACAGGGCTGGTAGAGTGTTCTTGCAAGCATGAGGCCATGTGTTCAAACACTAGCCCTGAAAGGGGGCAAAAGAGCCTGAACTAATGCCTTTTACGTAATGGGTATCAAAACCTTCCTAAGGTTTCGGCCCTTTAATTCTTCATGTTGTAGTGACCCCAACCATAAATTTATTTTTGTTGCTACTTCATAGCTGTGATTTTGCTACTGTTATGCAGTGTAATGTAAATATTTTTAGAGATGGTTTGTCGAAGGGGTCATGACCTACATGTTGAGAACCGCTGTTATAGAATGTTAGGTTTCCTTCCTTTTGTTTGGCCCAAGTGCTCATAACTGCCTTTGGAATATGTCAGAAAGCCAAGCTCAGTTTCTTCTATCTGGAATCGTCTTTATCTTGCTCAGTGGAATTAAGAGCACCTCAAACACCATCTTCTCTTTAAGCTTTCCCATCAATTCAATTATTAAAAAAAAAAAAAAAGCTGTCTTGCCATTTTCTTTCAATTCTGGGTTTACCCTAGACTTCATCTCACCTCATTCTAACCACCTGTCACCTTCTGCTCCTCGAGACCAAAGCCCATATCTGACTTATCTTGATCTCAGCTCATAAAAACACCTGGCACATTACATGCCTGGAACAAAAAGTCTGCTGAATGAATGAAGTCATTACTTTAGCAGTATCCATAATTACTACTGGGTGACCCCAACTTTATGGTTTTGCCCTTTATGGGCTAACATCCTGTTTTATACTGTTCTGAATCCCTCCCTTGCAGTATTTGGCAGAGTATTAAGGACATGGAAAGTCTGCAATAAATACTTTTGGATGATGGGAGACACATTACACTTCTCTCTCATGATTTAACTCTAAATAAAATTAAAAAAAAAACAAAACTTGCCCTAGTGAATGTGACTCTAGAAGGCCTTGTTAAACAGGACACTTCTCAAGAATTGAACGAAATGCTAGCCCTGGACTACAGACATTTTTCTTTGGATCTCTCTCTAAAGAAAGCAGCAGCAGTCTGCTTCTTTCTAAGGCGCAGGCCTCTAATCCCAGCACTCAGAAATCAGAGGCAGGCAGAACTCTGTGGATTCAAGGCCAGCCTGGTCTACTTAGTAAGTTACCCTACTTTAAAAAAAAAAGAACAGCTAACTATTAGAAAGCCCTTTGATTTGCTATGAAAGAGACAAACACCAGTAGATGAAACTCAGTTTAACTTTCAGCCAAGGGTCCCCTCCCTGCAGTGATGGGGCTGTGGGCCAGTTGGCTGTACCATTTTACCCCTTGGAAGACAGTTCATTTTCAACAATAAAACTTCGTAAGTGAACTTTTTTGGTAGAAGGAGTTTCCAAAGTAAAGCCCTTAAGTTTCACTTCTTGAACATAAAGATCGGGCTGCAGGCTTTAATTAGCCTCAGATCTCAAAAACTTACAATTTGGAGCCATTCCAGATACCTTATGGATTTAAAAAACTATGTAAACCCATGAAGCATAGGTGTAATTTCATCATATTTAAGTAACATTCTTAGGTTCACATTCTCAGTCTTCACACGCTTTATGGCAAGTATTCGGGCAAACGGTAAACTGACCACCAATCTGTCCTTTGGTTATATCATTTAACAAAGAGAAATCCTGACAAAGACGATCTGTGCTGGATATATATATCCGGCAGTTCTTCTCAACATCAGAATACTCGTCTTTTCCTGGACCCCTTCCTTATATGTGTTGAACACAACGTCAAGCGTTTTATACGAATTCTTTCATTTACTATCTACATTCCAATGTAATGGGTATTGCTAAGTTCCATTTTCCAGATAAGCAATCTAAATGTCCGTATGACAATTTAATAGAAAAAGCTCCAGCACAAACCACTCCATAGTATTAGTCTTCTGGAGCGAGGGCAGAAGTCATCAAAGGTACGCAGACAGACAGACACAGACACACACACACACACACACACACACACACACACACACGAAACGGGCACATCTTTGGCGGTCAAGTTTCAAATCTGCGGAGACCTGCAGACCTGGAGGCACCCATGCTGCTAGACAGTCGTCAGGTCCAGGTGAACCTCCTTTTCCATGAGAAGCCTAAGGATTGCACCTGGATCCTCCAGGTTTGCACAAGGAGAAAGCGCCCGACCAGTCCCAAGCAGATTACACACACTCCGGGAGCAGCCAGGGCGGGAACCTAGCTGCTCCTTAGCAAGCACAGCCCTGCAAGGCGGTGCACAGGTGCACGGTCGCACCCGACTGCCCGGTCGAGTGACCGGGGCTTTGAGACCCCAGCCCCTGGGGAAAGGGCGGGACTGGAGTGGAGGACTGCGGGAGGCAGTCCCGGGCTCGGAGCCCGCAGCGTCCGGCTAGTCCAGGGCGCACACAGAAGGGTCGCGGGGAGAAAGGATGCTCGAGTGGGGCGGGGCCGGTGGGGGAGGGGGACCCTACCCGAACTCTCACTCACCGCCTCGTTCGCCTCCTGGCCCGGGCTCCGCGGCTCGCCCCACTCCTGTGCCAGCCGCTCACGTATCCTCACGAGCCTCAAGGACCAGTCAGGCTGCACCAAGATGTGGAGAGGTCTGCGCGAGCAAAGGGAGCGTGGCGAGCGGGAACGAGGGGGTGGGGAGGGTGGGACGGTCGTTCTCTGCCGCCGGGGACACCGCAGACACGACCGCCGCCGGCTCCACTCAGCCACGGAAACTGCGGGCCCTCCCACCACACTGGGTCCCGCCTCCGCACCCCACCCCTCGCCTGGGAGCGACAGCCGTGTTGACCAATCAGAAACCTAGCGCCGTCAGGGCTGGCCCGACTTAGGGGGCGTTCGCCGAAGGAAGAGGAACGAGGAGGGCTAGTACGGCGGCGCGACGTCCTGTGACTGACAGCACAGCGCAGCCAATCGGTAACTGAGAGATGACTTCATCGCTGAGGGAAGTCTGGAACTGGCGGAGCTGCTGCCAGGAGGTGGGAGGAGGTCGGCGATGAGCCGGGGGCGGAGTCTGAGTCTTAAAGAGACCGTAGCCCATCCGATCACCCTGTCAAAGGAAGGGTGACCGCGGAGCTACCTAGGGTTCGGTGCCCAGCCTGGAGATTTACTGCAAAAATCCTGCAGCTTTCGTCTCCGTTCCTCCGCCGGTCTTTACTCCGCCGGGACTCCAAAGTCGATTATTTCACATTCACATTTCCCGAAAGGAGACAATAAATTCCGCTCTGGCCTGGAGCCCTGAATTCTGTCATGTCCCTGCCCTTCCATGGCCAAGTGCTTTCTTTCTTAGTCGGTTCTCTCTGGTAAAAGGACTGACACCTACCTGCCTAGAATGTTGAGATTATTTATCAACAGCGAAAGTGCTTGCAGCTGGAGGAAAAGGGCTGAATGAACCCAGAAGATTTTATCTGGGGCCTCACTGCACTAAATGAATCTGGGCGGCTCTTCCAACTTTAAAATTCTGAACTGCTGGTGTGTAGCCAAAAAGTGTGTGTGGTGTGTGTGGTGTGTGTGGTGTGTGTGTGTGTGTGTGTGTGTGTGAGAGAGAGAGAGAGAGAGAGAGAGAGAGAGAGAGAGAGAGAGAGAGAATAACTCCAACATTTAAAGAGACTACCTACTAAAGAGGTGAGACTAGTTAAGCAAGGCCTACCCTGTCAAGTTGCTAAGAGCCCCTTTCTGGAACACCACCCCTTCCCCCAACAAAGGGAGAGAGCGATGAAAAGGAGAAATAATTTGGACTTGGTGCCATGGTGTTTCCGAAACACTCTCCCTGGGGAGATATAAACAAACGTCTATCTCCTCCTTTTAGGGCACCATCGACTGGATAAACCAAAGTACGATTGCCCCAAAGTCCAACCTGGAAAACCATTGAATTTATAGGGCTTACTAAGAATGGCTGGCCCCAAAGCAGCGAGACCACCAAAAAGTTGCACCCCAGCATGGATGATGATGTCCCCATAGCTGAGCAGATGGCGTACACAGTTCAGTAAAACTTCCATAATCTACACACTCTAGCCAGGTCACAGTGAGCTGGGAGAAGCTGGAGGGAGTAATTAGAATCCAGTGAGGGGTCAGTAACCCTCCCCAAGTCCCTCCATCAATGCAGGAACATCAACAGTCTACTAGCCCAGTCTTGAGGGACTCTTGCAAGATAGCTGTATGTTTACAGGACAGTGCTATGGCACACCAGGAAAAGGAAAGGAGACACTCTCCCTGAAGGTTCTAGAGAACAGAGTCGCCAGCCAGAGTGAGAGGAAGGGTTAACAATGTAGAAGAAAAAACCCTCAGGGACATCCTTACAGACTTGGGAAGGCAGAGTAACTGAAAGGATGGTAACTCCTGTAACATCTCAGAGTGCATTGTTCTATTGGCTTCGGTTCTCTCCCGGAAGTCTCCCAGACTGCTCACTGGTGTGTGGCTCTGTTGGGCAGCAAGGAGGTTCAGCTCACTCTATCTGCTGCAGTAAGCCAACTCGGCCCTGAGTAATTCCCGATTATTCATCTGTAAGTCAGCTTCAAGTTCCGTACCACGTGTCTCATCACAAACCCTTGGAGGTAGCCCAGATCCTGTGGCCCTTTAGTCACACCTTCCCTCCCAAGATTAAAAACAAAACAAAACAAAACAAAAATCCACAAAAGCCCTAATAAAATTATATATTCAATAACTATATATGCTATATAAATAAAAATTTTAAATGAAGTAAGATTTTATGTACATAGCAGAACGTGGTCTCATGTATCCCAGGCTGTCCTCTAACTTGCTATATAGTCAAGGATGGCCTTGAACTCATGACCCTCCTGCTTTCATCTCCTAGGTACTGGGATTTTGAGCACTCATCACCACACCTTATACAACACGTACCTTCTTGAGTAAGACACCCAGGGGTGAGACAGCGGAGATTCAGTAAACCTTAGCCTTAGGGTACGTACCTGCGCTAAGTTGGGAGAAGCTAAGGTAATGCTTTGGAGACTTCCACACTCGGCTAGGTCCTGACTAACAGATGACACATTCAGAGGAACCCTCAGAGGAGAAAGTCCTCCAGCCTGGAATTACTGGTGTGGTGAAGATTTCTCCAAGATAAGCCCAGGGCAGGGCATTCTGGATTTTGTCCACAAAGACACAACCCTGCTGTAAGAGCCAAGGTGGAAAGGAACCAGAAGTGTATGTCATTAGTATGTGAAGAATAGTGTGCTTATTCATGGCTGAGCAGGGCAAGCTCCTCAGACCTAAAAAGCCCACCACCTCGCAAAGAAACCTATATTCTGAACAGCTTAAATTTTTTATTGTATATATTTTGTGTGTATATACATGTAT
Organism: Rhabdomys pumilio; assembly: GCA_030674055.1. Classification (NCBI taxonomy): domain Eukaryota; kingdom Metazoa; phylum Chordata; class Mammalia; order Rodentia; family Muridae; genus Rhabdomys; species Rhabdomys pumilio. The sequence goes on along the minus strand of JANHMN010000012.1, from coordinate 21,391,919 downwards.
TTATATGTGTGTACATATATATGTATGTATATATTCAAAGTGCTGTAATTTTTAAATTTATATTATTTAATAGACGTGGGTGTTTTACCTACGTGTTTATCTCTGCACCAGGGTCATGCCTGGTGCTCTCAGAGGTCAGAAGAAGGTGTCAGATCCCCTGAAACTAAAATTACAGATGTTGTGAGTTACTATGCTAGTGCTGGGAACTAAACTCAGGCCCTTTGGAAGACCAGCCTGTGCTCTGAACCTCTGAGCCATCTCTCCAACACTGCTGACTTTCTAACACATGTTCTGTTCCCCTCTAATCTCTGTCCTTGATCCTACCAAGTGCAATCCTTTGAAACTACTAAGAATGGGATGCTGGAGAGTTGGTGCCGTGGTTAAGAGCAGGTTCTGCTCTTGTAGAGGACCTGAATTTGGTTCTAGCACTCAGATCTGTATTTCCAGCTCCAGGGGTTCCAATGCCTCTAGCCTCTGCAGGCACCTGCATATACATATACATACTTACCCCAAGACAAACAAGCACACACAGTGAATATAACTATATTTTTTTTAAGTTTATTTTTATGTGTATGCTGCTTTACATGCCTGCATTTCTTGGTACCATGTGTGAGCCTTATGCTCACAGAGGCCAGAAGAAGATATTGGGTTCCCTGGAACTGGAGTTACACATGATTGTTTGCAGCTGTGTAGGGACTGGGCCTTGAACCTGGGTCCTCTGGAAGAGCAGCTAGTGCTCTTAACCTCTGAACCATCTCTCCACACATTAAATAAAAAAAAAAATATATATATATATATATATATATATATATATATTTAAAACTACACAGACTATGTCTACTTCTGCTTTCCCCCTTCCCAGTTCCTACCCATCCTCAAAGTGATGGGGATACAGGGGTGTAGTCCCCTTTCCTGTTAGTGTTCTTCAGATGGCAGTTCCTATATGGCCAACTGACTTGAAGTGGGCATTCTTCATTTTATCAGGATCTTTGGGAGACGTGTATCAACAACAGGACTACCATCATCACCAATGGCAGCAGTAGCACTGCCACCACCAGCAGCAGCAGCAGCAGTAGCACTGCCACCACCACCAGCAGCAGCAGCAGCAGTAGCACTGCCAACCACCAGCAGCAGCAGCTGCACAGAAGTCATATGACCCAAGAGAGTCCAATCAGAATGAGTCCTGAGACTTCTGGCTTTTCTCTCATCACCTCAGCCCAGTGTACTCATTCCCCACCCAGCTGCCAGAGATGCTACATTGCTAGGGCTTTGCGGCTGCCCCCCAAATCCCAAATGCTGCCCTCAGTTAAAAAGAGCTGCCTCGGGGACCATGGCTCCCTCAAGGCCCACAGCCAGTGACTGAGAAACTGAGACACAAAAAGCTTCCTGTGCAGCGGACTGTTGGAGCTCTCCAGCTGAGGCTCAGGCCAAGCTCAAGCTAGGGCTTGTTGGGCTTGTGCCCTTTTCCTGTTGTTCAATTTCCTCTTCAGCTTTTTTGTCCTCCCTCAACAAATTCTCTCTAAGCGCTCTCTCTCTCTCTGTGTGTCTCTCTCTCTGTTTCTCTCTCTCTCTCTCTTTCTCGTGTGTGTGTGTGTGTGTGTGTGTGTGTGTGTGTGTGTGTGTATGTATGTACACTCAGGGCTGTGAGTATACTAGGCAAGTGCTCTATCAATGATTTCTGTCCCTATCCCTCCGTCTGCTTTGATGTCACTGTATGTTGCATGAGATTCTTGCTGATGATTCCCTTCTACGTGACAGCTCAGGAGGCCTGTGCAGCAGAGAACGTTCCCCTTCCATTCACCTTGAGGGAGCGATGGTCCCCGAGGCTGCTCTTTTTAACTGAGGGCAGCAGTTGGGATTTGGGGGGCAGCCGGAAAGCCCTAGCAACGTAGTATCACTGGCAGCTGGGTGGGGGATGAGTACACTGGGCTGAGGTGATGAGAGAAAAGCCAGGCTGATGCTGCCACCCCTCCAGCGCTGGGCTTTCTACTGTTGACAAGTGTAATGAGTGATATCTGGGTGTGGCAAGAAGGCAGTGAGGACATGGCCCTCCTGGGACAATTGGTCTCAACTATTATTGCAAGCTACACCTTTATATTTCTGTCAACAAATTGGGTGACTTTGGCTCAAACTAACCTTATAAGCAGTCCTTCCCACTCCACCTCCCTCTAGTTCCTTCTCCACAAACTAGTCTAATTCACTCTTTCTTTTGGGGGGAGAAGACTGAGATAGGATCTCATGTAGCCCAGGCTAGCCTCAATGTCACTGTGTAACAATATCAAGGATGACCTTGAACTCCTAATCCTCCTGCCACCACATCTTGAGTACTGAGATTATAGGCACACACCATCATGCCTAGTTTTCTCTTATATTTTTCTCAACTCTTTGGGGGTTGGGGAGGGGGCCTGTCTCAGAACTTTGTGGCCTGTTAGGAAAGCCATCCAATTTTGGGCCTTCATCATGGTCCCTGTGGTAAATTCTTCTATCTTTCTTCCTAAGACACTGTCTAACCCTGGCCTGCCTGGAACCCCCTCTGTAGACCAGGCTGACCTGAACCTCACAGAGAGCCACCAGCCTCTGCCTCCTGAGTGCTGGGATTTAGGTGCAGCAACTTGCTCTTTCCACATGGTCATTTTATCACTTCTGATTTCTGAAAGACAAAGCCAACGACAGAGCATTTTGGCAGACTGCTGGACATGGATCCCACACATCCAGCCTGGAGCCCACACGCCTAAAAAACACACCCACTTATCCTTTCTTCTCTGTCTCTCTTCCTGGGTACTTTCTACAAAGATATTCTCTAGGTCTTGACTAAGCTGTCCTCAGTACACACTTTAACTTCTCACTCAGGTAGGTCCTGTCGTCTGAAATGTTCCCTCTTCCCCTTGGATTTAAATCCCAACTCTCATCCCTCCAGGAAGTCCTTGGTTATTTCTCTAACCTACATGGATCTTTTTTTTTTTCCTTCTCTGACACTATATAGCTCCTACTAGGCCATGCATGGTGATAACTAAGCACTTTAGGGGCATGACGAGGTTTACCCTGGTGGCAGTCTACTGCTGTTTGTTCCCATACTACAGATAAGGAAACTGAGACTTAGTGAAGGTACATACCTTGCCCAATATCACAAAGCTAAATGTTACAAGCAAAACCAGAGTCCAAATCCTAAGATTAGAACCTTGCATACAATTTGGCAAGTATTTGTTGGCAGCGTGGAGAGAGATAAAGGAAATGTTGAAGGATAAAATAGGCCAGGCAAGGTAGATAATGTATGCCTTTAATTCCAACACTCAGGAGGCAGAGGCAGGAGGATCTATCTCTCTAGGTTCCAGGTGAACCTGGTCTACCTAATGAGTCCCAGGCCAGCCAGGGCTACATAATGAGATCCTGAGGAAGAAAAAAAAACAAAAAAACCAGAAAGGAAGAGGTCCTTTTTGCCATAGTCACGAACAGGCTCTGTAGATGATGCATACAGCAGCCATGTTGTGAGGACATTGGAGATGAGAGCTTGAGTTTGGTGGGGTCCAGTAAAGCCAGAGGCAGGTTTGTTTGATAGACAGGACTGAGGCGGGGCATTATAGCTCAGAGCACTCTGTAAAAACAGGGCATGTTTGAGCAAGGGAGACATCTGCTTTGCTTTGGGAGATAAGACTCCCGATGCTTGTTTGAGGTCCTGTGGTAAAGAATCTTAAAGTGAGGAATGTTGTGTGCTCCTGAGAGCAGGAGCCAGGCTAATATAAGAGTTACCTGGAAGAGCCTTGCGTGTGTGTGTGTGTGTGTGTGTGTGTGTGTGTGTGTGTGTGGTGGTGGTGGTTGTGGATTGTGATTTGTTTCTTTTAGACAGGGTATCATTCTGCAGCCCAGGCTAGACTTGAACTCACGGCACTCATCTGCATCTGTGTACTGAGTCCTGGAATCGTGGGTGTTATTACAGCCACCACACCCAGACACTAGTTTGATGGTTGGATTGGAAAGACTGTGAAATGGATTTGAGGCACTGAGGGTGTAGCTTAATGGCATTTTTACTGTTCGTTTTCTTTCACTTGTTGGTGATCAAACCCAAACGTTGCTAAGCAAGCAGGCGCTCCCTTTACCACTGACTTATATTGCAAGACACCTTCCCCCCCTATGTTTTACAAACCCTTCCCCTGGTTCTGAAATCATCCTTGAGAAGTGGCAATCACCTTTTAGTGTTCCCATAATAGCACAGTAGAGAAACTGCAGCTAGCAACAATGAATGGAATGTTTCAGAGTAGCTGGTAGAAAGGGGTTTGAATGTTCTTAACACAAGTGATGGATGGATGGATGGATGGATAGATAGATAAATATATAACCCAGCTGGTTTGATTTAAGCATTGTACATTGTATACCTGAAATGGCATATCACACTGTATACCATAAATATATACAATTATAATGTGTCAATTAAAAAAAGTTTTATTGCCAAGCGGTGGTGGTGCACGCCTTTAATCCCAGCACTTGGGAGGCAGAGGCAGGCGGATTTCTGAGTTCGAGGCCAGCCTGGTCTACAGAGTGAGTTCCAGGACAGCCAGGACTACACAGAGAAACCCTGTCTCGAAAAACCAAAAAAAAAAAAAAAAATTTATCCTGTTGTGTGATTCGTGGGAGGATCGGGACACAAGAGGATTGGGAGCTTCAGGCCATCCTCAGCTAATCATTAGATTAGGCTACGTGACATCGTGTTTTCAAAAAACAAAACAAAACCAAAACAAAAAAATCCACAATAAGTGAACATATATATGTATTATATATTCATGTCCCATACATAAATGCTAATAATTGTTAATGAGTAATAAGCCCTCAGCAAATTTATTTTAATTAAGTCGAATACATAAGCCGTGATAAAAACACAGAACCTTGTGAGCACAGTGGCATACACCTATAGTCTCAGCACTTGAAAGGCTGAGGCTGGAGGATAGCTGCAAGTTTGAGACCATCCTGGTCTACATGCTGAAGTTCAGGCCAGCCAGGACTATATAATGACCTGGAACTCACTCTGTAGACCAGGCTGGCCTCGAACTCAGAAATCTGCCTGCCTCTGCCTCCCAAGTGCTGGGGTTATAGGCATGCGCCACCACTGCCCAGTGTGATCCTATCTCAAAACAAACAGCTGGGGCTGAAGAACATGGCTGCTCTTGCAGAGCTGAGTTAGGTTCTCAGCCCCACTGTCAGGTAGCTCACAACCTCCTGACGCCCTCCTCTGGCCTCCACAGGCATTGAATCCAAGTGCACATATGCACACATTGACACATAATTAAAAAGAAATCTTTAAAACAAATGAACAATAACAGCACAATGAGGCTCTGTTTAAAATGTTTTTTGGAGCCAGGAATGGTGGCACGCACTTTAATCCCAGCACTCAGGAGGCAGAGGCCGGTGGATCTCTGAGTTCGAAGCCGGCCTAGTCTACAACTACAAAGTGAGTTCCACAACAGCCAGGGCTACACAGAGAAATTCCAAAGCAACAGTGACAAAACAAAACAACAAACAAACAAAACCCCATAACTAGTTTCCTGCTGCTATCAAGAAATACTTTAGGTTTCAAACACTTTTTTTTTTTGTTTGTTTGTTTTTCGAGACAGGGTTTCTCTGTGTAGTCCTGGCTGTCCTGGAACTCACTCTGTAGACCAGGCTGGCCTCGAACTCAGAAATTCGCCTGCCTCTGCCTCCCAAGTGCTGGGATTAAAGGCGTGTGCCACCACTGCCCGGCTCAAACACTTTTATTATTTTATTTTGCCTCAGTTTTGGTTTTTTGAGACTGAGTTTCTCTGTGTAGCCTTGGCTGTCCTGAAGCTCACTATATAGACCAGGCAGACTTGAACTCTTGAGATCCACCTGCCTCTGCCTCCTGAGTGCTGGGGTTAAAGGTGTGCGCCACCATGCCTAGCTTGGGACCTATATCTTACTCAGCACCCACAAGTCTCCCTGTTTCCCTAATGCCATTTTATGGTCCTTTGCAGTCTTATCTCCATCTTACAGATCAAGAAAAAGAGGAGGGTCAGACAAGTAAGGTGACCAAGTGTCCCAGTTTGTAGGAACAACGCAGGGATTCAAGACAGGACAAATTTCAATGACTGTTCCATCTATAAGATACTTTCCGAACTTGAATTACAGGAACCAAGCAAACTCACAAATGTTGGAGTTTATTTTGTCATCACAAGCAGTACCTCCATCTCTCTAAGACACACAGAGCTTTTTTTAACCCTGGGTTCGAGGAATCAGAACTCTGACACCAGTCTCTTTGCTTGGGTCTCTCTGGATACTTCAGAAAAGAATACAAATATAGGGTTGGTTTGGTTTTTGTTTTCTATGCTGATATTTTTGTTGCTGTTTTGGTTTTGCTTGCTCAATCTGTGTAGAGATCAAAGCTAGAGCCTCATGCAAGCTAGACCAGCCTTCTATTCTAAAACATATTCTTACATTGATCTGTGTATTTTAAGCCAAGCCTCTAGAAAGTCAGAGAATCACAAAATGGATGAGTTTTCGTTTCAAGAAACTGGAGGAATCTTTGCTGGAGGAATGCCTAACTGGGGAGATCTACTTTAAAAGCTGTTCTTTGGTGCCCCCTGGTGGTTATGATCACATCTTTTTAGAGTTTTGTTTGTTTTGTTTTGCTTTGCTTAGCTTTGTTTTGTTTTTCGAGACAGGGTTTCTCTGTGTAACCTTGGCTGTTCTGAAACTCACTCTGTAGACCAGGCTGGCCTTGAACTCACAAAGATCTGCCTGCCTCTGCCTCCTAAGTGCTGGGACTAAAGTCATTTGACATTACTACCATCACCAGGGCCCACAACATCTTTTTAAAATTATTTATATTTTAGTCCTTTCTAAAGAGGAAGAAACAACATCCAAGAAAAGCTAAAGTAAAGATAAACATTAAAGTTGGATGTTTCGGCTCATGCATGAAATCACAGTACTTGGGAGACTTAAGCAAGGTGATCACAGTAGTTCAAGGCAAACTGATTTTATCATGATTTCCAGTTATATAAGGAGACGCTGTTGAAAAATAAAATAAAATAAACATTAACAGGATTTTGTGTATAAGCATGTGTGTGCCTGTGTGTGTATGTGTGTGTGTATGAGAGTGTATGTGTGTGAATGTGTATGTGCATGTTAGTGTGTGTGTGAGTGTGCATGAGTGTTTGTGTGAGTGTGTGTGTATGTATGAGTGTGTGAGTATATGTGTGAGTTTGTGTATGTGTGTGAGAGTATGTGTGGCTGTATGTGTGAGTGTATGTTAGTGTGTGTGTGTGTGAGAGTGTGCATGAGTGTGTGAGTGTGTGTGTATGTGTGTGAGTGTGTGTGAGTGTGCGTGAATGTGTGTGTGTGTGTGTGAGTATGCATGTGTAGATCAGAGGAGGACACCTTTCTCCACTTTATCCCGTCTCACTGGAGCTAAGCTGATGGACTGCGAGTTGCAGTAATCCCCCTGTCTTTGCACTCCTACATAGCATATAGGGGTTACAAACACAATTGGCCACGTCTGCTTTTTTTTTTTTTCTTAACCCAGAGGCTGGTAATTCAAACTCAGGCCCTCCCTCAGCAAGTCCTCTTACTCGCTGAGCCATCTCATTAGGCACAATTTTGCTTGTTGTTTTGTTCTGTTTTCTTCTCTTAAGTAAAATCTGCCCAAGCTGCCATAGTGCAGGGGAGACTCAGGTCCACAGTTAAAGTGCACACTGAAACAGCACAGTCATCAAACACATGATTTCACTCAATACTTCAGCAAACCAAAATCAATGCAAACATCCACGACAACTAAAATTAATTTTTTGTTTGTTTTGTGACAAGGACTTTTTCTGATTTTTACCTTTTTGGGGGGGAACAAGGTCTCATGTAGCCCAGACAGGCTTTGAACTCACTAAGTAGTCAAGGCTGGTCTTGAATTTCAACATCTCCTAGTTCTATCTCCCAAGTTCTGGGATTGTGGGTATGAGTCTCTGTAGTGAGTTTAGGTTGTTGTGGTTTGAATAGGTGTGGAATCCATAGACTCCTGTGTTTGGATGCTTGGCCCATAGGAAGTGGCATTATTTGGAGGTGTGGCCTTGCTGGAGGAAGTGTATTACTCTGGAGGTGGGCTTTGAGGTCTCCTGTGCTCAGGCTATACCTAGTGTGGCCCACAATCCCCTTCCTTCTGTTAGCTGTGGATTAAGATGTAGAACTGTCAGCTCCTTGTCCAGCACTATGTCTGCTTGCACGCTGCCAGGCTCCCCACCATGATAATAAGGGATTAAACCTCTAAAACTGTAAGCCAGCCCCAATTAAATGTTCTCCTAAGACATTCTTGTTTCCCTGTACCTTTGGGGTTGGGATAGAACACAGCCGCAGGCGTGCTAGGCAAGCACTTTACCACTGAACTCTGCAGCCCAGCATCAAAACGGACGAGCAGGACCTAACACTGTGCTTGCCCTACCCTGACTCGTCACTACTGACCTGAGTGCAGCAAGCATTGGAAGGAAAGCTAGCTCTATTCCCAAACGTGCAGCTCAAGGACCCTTGCACCTCAAAACTTCACCGTAGGAAAATGGAAGGGACTGTGCGGACCTGCACGCTGTGCTGATCTGACCTTGGGTGGCCCCATAGCCTCATATATTTGAATACTTGGCCCCCAGATGATGGCTGTTTGGGAAGGATTGGAGGTGTAGCCTTGTTGAAGGAAGTGTGTCATGTGTCACTGGTGGTGGCCAAGAGGTTTTAAAGCTTCCTGCCATCCCTAGTGGCTCTCTCTGCTTCCTGTTTGTGGGTCAGATATGAGCTACAGATGTCGCTAGCGTGCAGTGTCTGCCTGTCTGCTGCCCTGCTTCCCACCATGACAGGCTCTTATCTGCCTGGAGTTGTAAGCCTCAATTAAGCCCTTTCTTCTGTAAGGTGCCTTGGTCATGGCACTTTATTTCAGCAAGAGAAAAGTAACTAAGACACCAACCAAACAGTTCACAGAAATGAGGACATTTTCTTATCTTTCCAGTAGTTAAAAGATCTTCCATAAGGAAGAAAAATTTCTTATTATTTTAATTATGTGTGTGTTTCTGTGTTTGTTTGTTGTTTTTGAGGGAGTTGGGTGTGTGCCTATAAGTGCAGTATCTGTGGAGGCCAGAAGAGGGCACTGTATTCCTGGAGTTACAGGTGGTTGTAGCTCACATGTGGGTGCTAGGAACTAAACACAGGCCTTCTGCAAAGCAGCCAGTGCTCTTACCACTGATCCACCTCTCCAGTCCCATGTACTTGTTATTCTTTTTATATGAGTTCTTACTTTATAGCAATGGATGACCTTGAACTCCTGATTCTCCTGCCTCTGCCTCCCAATTGCTAAGACTGTTGGTGGGTACTACTATACAAGGTCTCTTTATTTTCTTTTCTTTCTCCCTTACTTTTGCACTCTCTCCCTACCTCCATCCTTCTTTCTTTATCCGCAGTCTTGGAGCCCATAGATGGTTCTATAGGTAAACGTACTTGCCTTGCAAGGCTATTGGCTTAAACCTGACCCACATAAAGGTGGATGGAGAGGGCCAAGCATGATGGTGCACACCTTTAATCCCAGTGCTGGGGAAGCAGAAGCAGGAGGATCCTGGTGAGTTCAAGGCCAACCTGGTCTATATAACAAGTTCGTCTAAGGCAGCTAGAGCTACAAAGAAAGACCTTCATCTCAAACGAAACAAAACAAGAAAGGGTGGACAGAGAGAATCAACTCTGCAAAGTTGTCTTCTGATCTCCACATTCCAAAAAGGCACTGCTACACACATGACAATATACATACATTAAACAAATCACAACTTAATGACACTGTCTAGTTATATTGCTCAGCCTGGCCTTAAACTGCTGGCTTAAGTGATTGTGTTAGGTTTTTGTTTCTTCGTTTCTTTTTTTCCCTCTTTTGTTTGTTTTGTCCACTTCGACACAAGCCTGGGTCATCTGGGAAGAGGGAACTTCAGCTGAGAAAATGTTCAATCAAACTAGCCTGTAGGCTAGTCTGTGGGGTCATTTCTCTTGCTGATTAATGTGGGAGGGCACAGCTCACTGTCTGCAGTGACCTCCCCTGGGCAGGTGGTCTTTAGTTGTACAAGAAAGCAGGCTGAGCAAGCCAGTAAGCAGCGTTCCTCCATGGTCTCTGCTTCAGTTTCTGCCTCCAGGTTCCTGCCTTTATTTCCTGCCCTGACTTCCCTGTATGATGGACTGCAGGCTGTAAGCTGAAACAAATCTGTAGCTGCCTGCAGCTACGGGAACCGGGTTCACCTGAGAGGAAGTCTGGGAATGAAAGGGAATGGAGGGCGAGAGAAACGTGGGGCCAAGACAAAGTATTCTGATCAAGGCCTGAAGTTTAATATTTTGCTTTCACATATAAAGGGTAAGCCCCAACCCCCAGAGTCTCTTCTCAGTTCAGCTCAGGGGCTGGGCAAGGAGATAGCAGTCCAGAAGGTGTCAAGGCTAGCTCAGCAGTCGGTCCATTCTTCTTAGCTCAGTAGCAGACTGCAGGGCATCAAGGCTGGCAAGGTAATGCCTCCTCTTAGGTCCTACTGTTGTTTGGTCTACTGTGGTAAATGACTCGCAGGACTGTTCAGGCCTGGGGGAAGGGCACAGTTCCCCCCTTAATTTTTTAAGATGGCAGTGCCAATGTCTGGACGGGGCTAAACATATCTTCTCATCTAGGGTCTAGAGTGTCTGGGCGACCGTGCCTGGCTTAGATTGGCATTTATATTACTCCTATATTACCCGTCATTGAGGAAAACATACATAGCATAATGATGTATGCCTCTGTCTTAGGTTTATAGGAGCTCAAAACACTGTTACCCATCATTGACTAACCAGCTATCATTGGCTCACTCTTTAGACCCAGACCACATTCAGACCAAAGGACCTGTGGGCATGCACTAGATGCAATTCTTCACAGTGATGTGTAACTGCCATGATGAATAGCTGAGCTTGCTGAGAGCAATCCTGTATGAGGGCAATCAATCTGCTTAAAATATAAGGTTCAAAGGTTAAAAGTAACATGATTATCCAAGCAGTGTAGAAAATAAGGTTGAGAGCAGAAATGTTCCAGTATCTAATCCAACTGCTAATTAGCAGGGATCAGACACAAAGTCTGGCCACCAGGTATATAGTGGGTGGCTTTAAGTAATGAAAAAACATTCTCCAGTAAGAGTAGAGATTATATGCCAAGTTAAATCAGCTGATTGATAAAGATTTTGAGCCATCTTTATCATTAGAATAATAATTATTAGGCTCTCAAGATCTGTGTCCATTTGAGCACCAGTCTTTCAGGCAGCCATCAGGCACCATTCTCTTTTTCTGAAAAAATGTAGACTGATCCATGACCCCAAATTAGAACAGGATTGGGACCATGCCAAGTATTAGTTAAGGGTCTCTCCACAAGACCCTGGCAAATGAGTTGGAAGTAACCGGATGCCAATGATGATCCGCTACAGACTGACCTTTAGCATCAGTTTGCAGAAAATTTAAAACAAGACAAAAGCAAGGTGTGCTTTTGGTGACCTTGTGGGGTATAATTCCCCCTTTCTAGTTTAAAATAGCCAATTTTTTAGAATTATTTGTAAAACCAGGGAAGAAGCACCATTAGCTGCTTTTCCCACATTTAGAGAGTTATAAAAATATTATTTTAAAGTTTCATAATCTCTCTTTTAATCAGCCAGGCGGTGGTGGTGCACGCCTTTAATCCCAGCACTTGGGAGGCAGAGGCAGGTGTATTTCTGAGTTCGAGGCCAGCCTGGTCTACAGAGTGAATGCTAAGACAGCCAGGGCTACACAGAAAAACCCTGTCTCGAAAAAACCAAAATAAATAAATAAATAAAAATAATTTCTCTTTTATAATTTCTTGTCCTTGAGGATAATAAGGAGATATCAGTAATATTAAATTGTCAACAAAATATCTCAAATGTTTGACTGTAGCCAAATAACTGCAATAGCCAGTTCCATTATCTGTCTTAGTCTGATATGGAACACCAAGCACAGGAAAATAATATAGGCAATAACTAATTATATTTTTAGTTGCTTCTCTTGTTAAAGTAGTTGCAACTAGAAAGCCTAAAAGGCGTCAAGTCACATGTACATAAATCAAAAATGAGTAACATCTATTTGTCAAAATTGATTACATATAAATCTTCAAGGCTTAACACCATTATGAAAAAATTGAAGATATTGAGAACAAGTTTTTGCAATTTAACTTGTACACTTTCTAGAAATGACAAATTATTGTCTCAAGCTATTATTATTTTGATGTTGTAAAGAATAAGACTGTATGGCCAATTATTTTTGAAAGGCCTATAATATGTCTAGTATACAAATCTGCTCTGGCATTGTCCTGGGGTTCAGACAATCCAAAGAGCTTTTAAATGTCTTATAAAGTTAAGAAACAGTACATGTTTCTTAAATTAAGCTGTATTTTTATAAATAAAATTTAAGAATTAGCTATATCTAAAAAAGGAATAATTTTAAGCAGTTATAAATCATGAGTCATATAGTGGCTATGAGTATATAATTAAAAGCTTGATTTCTCAGCATTTCAAACAGTGGCTACAACACATAATTTAATTATTTGTGTTGAAGCAGAGGAAACTCAAGAAAATAAACATGTGATTTAATTACGTATACTGTCTTCTCAATAGATAAGGCATCTGTAAATATAATAAATATAGCAAACATCTTTTCTATGGGCTGCATGCGTAGTAAGTTTTAGGAAATATAAAAGCATGCATAGAGAAAAACTGTAACAAATGATCATCAAATTTGTCTAAAATGTTTGTCATGTAATAGGCCAAATATCATTATTTATTAATAACCAATTTAATTGCTATTTGGAATAAGGAATAAACCTTTTATCCAAAATGCTTTTAGGATTCTATCATATATCTTGTATTAACACAATAATAATTTTATAATAGGATGTTTAAACTTTATTTGTAAATAAAGATAAATCCACATTAATGGTTTCTTTTTCCAAAGGGCTGCTGTGGGCATATGAGTAGTAATAACACAAACACTCAACAATTTATCAGTCTATATAATTTATCTGTTGATAACTAACAGCTTACTCTACTTTCAGCAAAGCTATCTCTCCTTTATAGTTAATTGTCAAGGGGAATTAGGACTTGCATCCCCTTGAGAATATCAAACAGAGGTTTAAATCCTCCTATGGTACGCTTAAGATGAGATTTTAGCCAATTAATATCTATCTCTCTGCCCCAGCCCTCGGGGATTCGACAAGAGCTTAGAGAAGGGGGCGAACGAATGAAAGGAAAAGAAACACAAAGAATGAGAGCAAGTCTGAAGTTCTGATCAAGCTCTGAAACTTTAATTTTGGGGGCAGGTTATAAAGACACAGCAAACCGGGAAGTTTGGGAAAGGGTCATTGCTTAGGGCTATCCTACTATGGAATCCTTATTGTCTAAGACAGACCATCCCATTATCATGACCAACTCCAAGGAAATGCCAGACGTTCTTTAAGTTCCTGGGACCTGAGACCTGTGAACGTTCTTTCTTAACCTTGTACTGACTAGTCTTTCTAGAACAGCAGGTGATTCCCTGAGGTTCTCTCAGAACAGCAGGTAATTTCCTGGGCTTGGCTCCTGGCATCTCTCTCTCTCTCCTCTCTCTCTCTCTCTCTCTCTCTCTCTCTCTCTCTCTCTTGTTTTTTTGTTTTTTTGTTTTTTTTTTTTTAGACAGGGTTTCTCTGTGTGGCCCAGGCTGTCCTGGAACTCACTCTGTAGACCAGGCTGGCCTCGAT
>JANHMN010000012.1:21332354-21378063 GCA_030674055.1 Rhabdomys pumilio | reverse complement strand
CTCTCTCTCTCTCTCTCTCTCTCTCTCTCTCTCTTGTTTTTTTGTTTTTTTGTTTTTTTTTTTTTAGACAGGGTTTCTCTGTGTGGCCCAGGCTGTCCTGGAACTCACTCTGTAGACCAGGCTGGCCTCGAACTCAGAAATCTGCCTGCCTCTGCCTCCCAAGTGCTGGGATTAAAGGTGTGCGCCACCACCACCACCGGGCCAATTAATAGCTCTTAACAACTTTTAAAAATCATTAAACGTAAATCAAATTTAAAAGCAAACCATTTTCTCTTTGCATGTACACTTACAAGCCAGAAGAGGGCACTAGATCCCACCACAAATGGTTGTGAGCCACCATGTGGTTGCTGGGAATTCAATTCTTATATTTTTAATTATAAGGCTAGCCTTTAACGGCTGAGCCATCTCTCTAGCCCCAACTATCTATTTTTATTGGAATTTTTTGTGCCACAACCTGTTTAGGACATAACTGAGGTCTCAAATATTGAAAAGATACTGCCTTTGAATCTTTTCTGGAGTAACAAGTACTCCAAAGATTTTTAAAGCTCGTTATATTGGAGCAAAGGCTTACAGAAAAACTGCTTTAGAAAAATCCACTAATAAAGTATCACACAATGAATAATATATACTAAAAGATTTAAACTCTTAATTTATAGTATCAAAGTAACAACAATTATATATATAATATAATATTATATGTATATATAAATATTAAAGCAATTAACCTTTTTTTGAGGTAAACATTTCTAATGATATCACTTCATGGGCTCTCAAAAATTACGAATAAATTTATTGAATGTAAACCTCCCACCTTTAACAGAAATGTAAAGGAATGGTATAAAAACAATCTTTTATATCTATAATAATTTTATAAGCATTTACTGGAATGGCAGCTGGAACAGGCAAGTCAGGCTGTATAAATCTTAAGTTTGAACTTTGTTTTGGGTTAATTCAATAACCAATCTTTTTTAGCTGAGTAAGAGTATCAGATAAAGGCCAAGCTGAAGGCAACCTTGTCCTCTAAATATTGTTACATACATTAGAGGAACCAAAAGCATCTCATTTTTAACAACTATGGAAGGAAGAAGATGTAAAGGAACCAAAACAATTGAATAATTTTTCTGCCAGCAGGTACAGTTATAACTCCTGGCCCATAAACTCTTTGTTGTGAATGTCTTTGGGTCTTAGATTTACCCCTCCTCCAGCAAGAAACAAGCAAGGCAAAAGACAAATTCCAGAAAACACATTTCTAGGAGCTGGTCCTGAAGGCCCAGGACAAAAGGAATGCTTGGCACCTGAGCTTCTGTAGAGCTCAGTCTGCATTGTCTTAATTCAAATGTAAATGTTCTTAACCTCCGCCTGTTCTCTGAGGCCTGGCCTTTTTTGTAGGCCTGTATTGCCCTGCAATTTTTTTTTTTAACTTTAACTCTATGTGTTGTATCTTTTTTTTTTTTTTTTTATAAACATGGGCAAATCAAAAAATCTTGAACTCATGATTGAACTACTGTAGTCAATGGAATATTGGCAGTTTAACTATATTTTTAAGCCTCTTTTGCAACATTAGAGTATAACCATAATTTTGAGAAACAAAACCAATTTTTAACGATGTAAGCAATCTATTTTCTCTAAAATCAATACCAAGTAGATTACCTTTATGTTACAAAGTTTTGTAGCCAATTTATATGTATATATATATATATGAATACATGATAGTGCAGCTTTTAATATCTCACTAAAGAAACTTTTTTTTTTTTTTTTTTTTTTTTTTTTGGTTTTTTGAGACAGGGTTTCTCTGTGCAGCCCTGGCTGTCCTGGAACTCACTCTGTAGACCAGGCTGGCCTCGAACTCAGAAATCTGCCCGCCTCTGCCTCCCAAATGCTGGGATTAAAGGCGTGCGCCACCACTTCCCGCAAGAGACATTGTTTTTAAATCTTATCTTTATACATCTGGTTTCTGAATGACTCTAACCCTGAGTTACCAATCTTAAGCCAACTTTTGTTACCAAGGTTGTACATTTTTAATCATATCCAATAACTTATAGGCCAATATCTACAACCAAGACATAAAGTACATATTTATAGCTTTAAAACCAGTCAGAAACAAAAATGAAGTGACAACACATCTTATATATTTAGACCAAACAAAATGTCTTGCTTTTTCTAGCTGTAATTTCAAGATAAAAGCACCTTGTCACAGAGATTTTTCTACAACAAACAACTCTTAGCTTCCTTATAGATTCTAAAAAAACTGCTGGTCCCTTTAAAAGCAGCTTATACCAACAATCAGCTGTTAGAAAGGCAGCTCAGCTACAGGTGTTAAGAAAACTTATCAGTCGCTGCTCTGCATATTAAAACTGCCTCTGAAACCAAGATAAACTAGACCAAGGGTTGGATCAAGCAATTTTAACGATCTTTTGAACATTAAACATAGAACGACATAAAACATAGACCACCAATCATTCACACAACGAAACAAAAAACACACACGTGGACACACGTTGGACACATGTGGACATTGGCGCGCCAAGGACAAGCAAACAAAGAAGGCAGAATTATGGATACTACTCAGTGCTCTGCCCTTTTATAGTTTTCAAATTCTTTTAAACCCTGTTCCTCTCGCCTGAGGCCACTCTTGGGCTTACCAAATATTCTCCAATCCCCAAATCACTGTCACCTCCCTAGATGAGCTTGCATTGGGTCAATGCTCACTCGAATCTAGACCCGTATCCCACTGAAATGCACTTCCTGTAAACACAGCCGTAACTTAGCTAGCATCAATGCTGTTCCTTGTTTACCAAGTGCTCCGGATACTCTACTTTTTCTTCCATTTTCTGTGGAGCTCCACCAAGACATCATTCCTCAGCTGGTCTTCTCATGTTCCATGGGTGGGCGCCATTCTGTAGCTGCCTGCAGCTATGGGAACCGGGTTCACCTGAGAGGAAGTCTGGGAATGAAAGGGAATGGAGGGCGAGAGAAACATGGGGTCACGACAAAGTATTCTGATCAAGGCCTGAAGTTTAATATTTTGCTTTCACATATAAAGGGTAAGCCCCACCCCCCAGAGTCTCTTCTCAGTTCAGCTCAGGGGCTGGGCAAGGAGACAGCAGTCCAGAAGGTGTCAAGGCTAGCTCAGCAGTCGGTCCATTCTTCTTAGCTCAGTAGCAGACTGCAGGGCGCCAAGGCTGGCAAGGCAATGCCTCCTTTTAGGTCCTACTGTTGTTTGGTCTATTGTGGTAAATGACTCACAGGCCTGTTCAGGCCTGGGTGAAAGGCACACAAATCCTTCCCTCTGCCAGCTACATTTGGTTGTGATGTTTATCACAGCACTAGACCCTAACTAAGACTGTAGACCTTGTAGCCCAGCATCACGTAGATCACGGATGTGTACTGCCACAGCTGCCTGGCCTCACTTGTGTGGTTGCAATGTGTTTATCCTTACTGCCTGCATAAGGACATCACAGTAGATATATTCTTCCTACTCAAACATCAACTCTTAGCATACTAACGACTATTCCCATAGAAGGCCAACCCAGAGGCCATGGGAACATTCTTGGGTACACACACGTATCTCTGTTAAGCATCTGCTGGGTCACAAGAAAGGTGGTGTCCAGCTTTGACATTATATCATCATCTCTCCAGCCTTCTCATTCTCTCTTTCTCATCTCGTCAAGAGGTATTGGAGGGAGTCGTGTTGCCATTTAAAAGTGTTGAGTTTGGTTTTGGTTTCGTGTTGTTTGATTTGGTGCTAGGGGTTGAACATAGAGCCCTCATGTATGTTGAGCAAATGTTTTACCATGAAACTACATTCCTGGGCCCTGTCACTCACAGTTACAGCCACTCTAATGAGTATACAAGCTTGAAATGGGTCACACTCATCTCTGCGGGGATCCCAACATGAATTTTTCTAAGTTTTGAATTGTTTATTTTTTTGAGGCACAGTCTCCAACGAAGCTTTATAACTTTGAACTTGTAACATGCCTGATGGTGGCTTTAGTCTCCTGATCCTTCTGCCTCTACCTTAAAATACTGGGGCTATACTTAGTCTGACCTTAAATTTGCATTTTTCTGATGACCCTGGAGCTGAAATACTTTTAGATGTGTTTCAGTGACTGTCTGAGTTGGGGTTTCTATTGTTGTAAAGAGACACTTTGATCAAGGCAACTCTCGTAAGGAAAACATTTAATTGGGGCTGGCTTACAGTTTCAGAGGTTCAGTTCATTATCACCATGGTAGGAAGCCTGGCAGCATCCAGGCAGACATGATGCTGGAAGAGGAGGTGAGAGTTCTACATCTTGACTGAAAGACAACAAGAGTAAAACTAAGACTCTAGGCAGGATTGAGCTTTCGAGACCTTAAAGCCCACCCTCTAGTGATGCATTTCCTCCAATAAGGCCACACCCACTCCAGCAAGGCCACACCTCCTAATAGTGCCACTCCCTGAGCCAATGGGGGCCATTTTTTTTTCAGACTACCATAGTGACCTGTATATCTTTTTTTGGTAATGTGTTTGAATCTTCTAACCATTTAAAAAAAAGTTGGAATGTCTTATAAGTTTAAAAAAAAGGGAGGTGGTAGTGCTGCCATTAGGATGGTGCAGTATGTAAAGTTATTTTCTGCCAAGTCTAGTGACCTGAGCTCAATCCCTAGGACTCACGTGGTAGAGAGAGCTGATACCTCCAATTGTCTTTAACCTCCACATGTGCCATGGAGCATGTACCTACACACACACACACACACACACACACAAATTAATTAATTAATTAATTAATTAAACAAACCAATCTACAAACCCTCAATGATATATTTGGGACCAACGAGATGGCTTTCTGAGTAAAGGTGCTTGCAGGCAAGCCTGATGATACCATTTTCATCCCTGGGACCCACATAGTGGAGGGGGAGAACTGACTCTTGCAAGTTGTCCTCTGTCCTCTCATCATGAAGTATGTACCACAGCCCCTCCCCCACACAATTATCTTTAAAACACAATACAAAAATTTTCTCAAAAGTGTGAGTCCTTTCTTTGTGAGTCCTTTACTGGGTGGTTGACTTGTAGATGTCCTCTCCCAGTCTGTGGCTTTTCTTTTCCCTCCAGTGCCAGGGATGTCTCCCAAGGTGTTAAAGCATGCTACACAAATATGGTACCAAGCATGACCTCCAGCCCTGCTTTTGATATCACATCTAAGAAATCTTTTCTTTACAAAGGTCACAAATATTTTCTTCTAGTAGCTTTGTAGTTTTAGGTTTTGTTTTAGTCCCCTCCCCCTGCAACACCTTTTATTTTTCTTTTCATTTTTTTTTTATAGTTGTGCTCATCCTTAATTTTTATTTGTTAGTTTGTTAAGACAGAATTTCTTAGGGCTGGAGAGATAGCTCAGAGGTTGAGAGCACTGTCTGCTCTTCCAGAGGTCCTGAGTTCAATTCCCAGCAACCACATGGTGGCTCACAACCATCTGTAATGGGATCTGGTGCCCTCTTCTGGCATGCAGGTATTCATGCAGACAGAATGCTGTATACATAATAAAAAAATAAATTAATTAAAAAACAGACAAATTTCTCTGTGTAGCCCTGGCTGTCCTAGAACTTATTCTGTAGACCAGGCTGGCTCGTGAACGTAGAGATCTACCTGCCTCTGCAGATAGTGCGGAGTGTGCCACCACTGGCTGGCTCCCATCCCTGATTTTTAAAGTCAGGGTTCTATGTCCCCTATGTCCCTGCCTTAGGAGTACTGGAATCATAGGTATACACTACCATGCCCAGGTATAGTTTTGGGGTTACAGGAATGTCCCACTATGCCTGGCTCACCTAGTTTTTCTTCTTCCTTTTTAAACAAAAGTTATTAATGTTGTTTGTGTGTGTGTGTGTGTGTGTGTGTGTGCATATACCATAGCCTTTGTGTGGTCATAAGAAGGGGACTTGCAAAATCATTCTTTCCTTCCACCATGTGGGTTCTGAGAATCAAACTCTGGTCACCAGGCTTTCGCGGCTTTTCCTTTACCCATTAAGCCATTTACCACCTCCCTCTCTCCCTTTCTTTTCTTTTTATCTTATTTTATGAGTATGACTGTGATGGTTTGAATATGCTAGGCCCAGAGAGTGGCACTATTAGGAGGTATGGCCTTGTTAGAGGAAGTGTGTCACTGTGGGAGTGGGCTCCTACAACTCTCCTCCTACCTCCTGGCTTCCTTTGGATGAAGATGCAGAATTCTCAGCTCCTCCAGAACTTGCCTGTCTAAACACCACCATGCTTGCCACTATGATGATTATGGACTGAACATCAGAACCTGAATCCAGTCCCAATTAATTGTTGTCCTTTATAAGAATTGCCTTGGTCATGGTGTCCGTTCACAGCAACGGAAATACTAACTAAGACAATGAGTGTTTCACCTTCACGTATGTATATGTGCTCCCTCCCCCCGCCCCCATGTGTGTGTTTGTGTGTGTGTGTGTGTGTGTGTGTGTGTGTGTGTGCAGTGCCCATGGAGATCAGAATTGAGTGTTGGAACCTCTAGAAATGGAGCTTCAGGCAGGAACTGAACCTGAGTCTGTTGCAAGGAGTGTACTTAACTACTGAGCCATCGTTCCATCTTGTTTGGGGTTATTTTATGTGTGGCTTGAAGGAATGTTTTACTTTTGCATTCTCATATTGGCTTTCCTATCACCCCAGTGACATTTGTTGACAGGTCCTTTTCCTGTTGAATTACCCTGGAACCTTTGTAAAAAATCAATTGACTGCAAATAGCAGACTGTCTCTTCCATCATTTATATGTCTGTCCTTACATAAATGCTCCATTGTCTGCAACACTGGAGCATTTTACTAAGTTCTGAAATCAGGTAGTAAAATCTCTCCAACTGTGTTTTTCTGAAGAAAAAAAAAGAGTTTACTTTAAAACTGTATGTTCTAAACTGGAGGGTGGCTCAGTGTTAATTGCATACCGCCTTTATTTGCAGTTGGGCTGGGTTCTCAGCACCCACATATAGTTCACAGTTCCCCAGGACCTGATGCTTTGTCTCTGACCTTCTTGGGATTCTGCAGGCACAAGCTGCACACGTACAGTCAAGCACACACAGAGAGACATAAAAAAATTAATCCTTTTTTTTTGGTTTTTCGAGACAGGTTTCTCTGTGTAGCCCTGGCTGTCCTGGAACTCACTCGGTAGACCAGGCTGGCCTCGAACTCAGAAATCCGCCTGCCTCTGCCTCCCAAGTGCTGGGATTAAAGGCGTGCGCCGCCACTGCCCGGCAAAATTAATCCTTATAAAAACAAAACAAAACAGAAAACTTCATCTCAAAAAAAAAAAAAAAAAGGAAAGCAAAAGGAACAAAACCCCTGTGTGGTCTGTGTTCTGATATTGTTGCAATACAATGTAACTATAAGGCGTATGTCACCATGCTGGGTTTCTTTCTTTGTTTTTCCCTCTTTTCTTCCTTTCTTCTTTCTTCTTCTTTTATTGGTTTTCTGAGATAGGGTTTCCCTGTAGCCCTGGCTGTCCTGGGGCTCTCTCTGTAGACCAGGCTGGCCTCAAACTCACAGAGATCCACCTGCCTCTATCTATGGAATGCTGGGATTAAAGGCATAAGGCACCACTACCCAGCCTAATTTGGTAATTTTTGAGGTAAGATTTCACTATGGAGCCCAAGTTGGTGTCAGACTTACCGAAATCCTCCTGCCCCAGCTTCTTAAATGTTACTGTTGCAGGCACATACTGCCACACCCAGGTGTAGTTAATTTTTTCATATGTTTGGGGTTTTTAAAAATCTTTTGTTGGTTTGTTTTTTCTCTTTTCTTGTATTTTCTTTCTTCTAAGATTTATTTATTTATTTTTATGAATACACTGTTATAGTAATTTTTTTAAAAACAGCCTCTGGACAAGCCGACTATCTAAGCTAGGACTATCTAGGCCTAGCTCAGCCACGTGGCCAGACACCATGTTCGAGCCACAGCTAGAAACGGCCAGCTAGAAACACCAGCCCTGCCACCCACGAGATGCCAGCGTGGGAGATGGCTCTGCCAATCTTCCACGCTGTCTTGGCAAGGCTGGGTGTTGCCTGGATTATCCTGCCAACCACACCAGCTCAGTACAGATGAGACTCTAGTGCTTAGATTATCCAAAGGCTTATATATTTAGTAATGGTCATTAACAAGATGCCCTTACAATCAGAGGTGTACCCCAATACCCAACCTAGATATACCAACTACCTTTGACTGCTACAGTCAAGCGAACATCAGCCTTCACTTCTGCCTCTCTCATTCTCCGTCTCTCCCTTAGCTCCTCCTCTTCCTTCTCCTCTTCCTCTCCTTTACTCCTCCTCTTCCTCTCCTTTACTCCTCCTCTTCCTCTCCTTTACTCCTCCCACCTTAGCTCCTCCTACACACTGCAGCTGTCTTCAGACACACCAGAAGAGGGCGTCTGATTCCATTACAGGTAGTTGAGGGCCACCATATGGTATCTGGGAATTGAACTCAGGATCTCTGAAAGAACAGTTAAGTGCTCCTAACCACTGAGCCATCTCTCCAGCCCCTTTCTTGTTTTTTCAAGACAGGGTTTCTCTGTGTAGCCCTGGCCATCCTGGAATTCTCTTGGTAGACCAACCTGGCCTCAAACTCATAAGTTTGCCTGCCTCTGCCTCCTGAGATCAAAGGAGTATGATGCCACTGCCAGACTGTTGTTTGTTTTAAGATTATTTGCTTATTATGTATACAGCATTCTTGCTGTGTGTATGCCTTCAGGCCAGAAGAGGGCACCAGATCTCATTATAGGTGGTTACGAGCCACTATGTAGTTGCTGGGAATTGAACTCAGGAACTCTGGAAGAACAGCCAGTGCTCTTAACCTTTGGGCCATTGCTCCAGCCCCTGTTCTGGATTTTTGAGATAGGGTCTCACCAAGTATTCCTGGCTTGCTTGGACCTTGAGGTGTAGACCCACCTGGCTTCTGGCTTATGACAATTATTTTTTAGCCTTCCAGGTCCTAGAAATAAAAGTGTGAACCACCATATCTGGCTTTTAATATTTCCTACTGAAGTATATTAGAGTTCAAAAATTATAAGTATGCTATGTAAGAATTACTTTAAACGAGAAAAAGGTCATTATTTGAAGGGACTTTTTTTTTACTTACTATTGTTCCCTGGGTTTGAGTGCCATTAACTAGTGCAATAAAGTAGAAGGCACAGAGAGATTACAAGCATAAAGACCAGGGGAAATACAGAGAAAGTAGAAGATGAAACCCAGGGACCAGCAAGGTGAAGGACAGCTGGAATGCTGGGATGCTGTGTGGTGGCTTGTGGTACTCTTCCTGGCTTTTATCACCAGATTGCAGAAAAGAATACCTTTCATGTCTCTGGTCCGCAGGATGATGGTTCCTGGCACAGACAAGCCTCCTGATGGCAAGCTTCTCCATCTATTCCTTCCTGTTCCTGCACCCAGCCTCCCTGATTTGTCTTTTGAAATTTCCATACATGGAACAATGTATCTTAATCATTTCCATTCCCTGGTCCCCAGTCCCTTGCCTGCCCTTTCTCTTCTTTCTTCAAACAGGTTCCCCCAGTGATGGAAAAGTGGGTCAGACCCAGCCTCACCAGCCCTGAATTTGTGACCAATGGGGAGACACAAAGCCTTTAAGTGGGTAACTTGAGCAGATGTGCTGTTTTTCACTCTTTTAGAAAACCATTTTAAAAAAAAAATAAGAGAAAAACCACACGAAACAAATGTCACACATAATGAGTTCTCATGAAGCAAATCCTCTTATAATTACCTTGAAAGCTTCCAGGTCAAGAGATGGAGCTCGGCCAGCCTCCCAGCAACCTTCCTGCCTCCCTAGAGGAAGCTCTTACCCATGGTTTGGTTTGCTTGCTTTTCAGTATTGCTTTTTTGAGATAGAATTTCAGGTAGCCCAGTCTGGGCTTGGACTCCCTATATAGCAAGATTTCTTAGCTACCTTCCTACATTATTAACATAATCAAGATAATTCCCCATAGGCAGGCCTAGAGTCCTTTTTCCCAAGTAATTCTACATGTAGGCAAGTTGATAATGCTAACTTTTATTCACGGCCTTGAAACCGTGTGTGTGTGTGTGTGTGTGTGTGTGTGTGTGTGTGTGTGTGTTTATGAGCATATATGCTGTGTGTTTGTGGTGTGTGTATATAGTATGTGTGTCTGTGGTGTATGTGTATATGTGTGATGTGGTATGTGTGTATGTCCATGTATGTGGTGTGTGTGCATGTGTTTGTAATGTGTGTTGTATAGGTGGTGTTATGTAGTATATGTGTATGTGTGTGTATATGTATGTATGTGGTATGTGTATGTGGCATATGTATTTGATGTATGTGGTGTGTATATGTGTGGGTATGAGGTAGTTATGTATGTATGTGGTATATGTGTAGTATGTACATGTGTGTATGATGAGTGGTGTATATGTATGTGGTATTGTATGGTGTATGTGTTTATATGGTGTGGGTGGTATAGATGTGGTATGTGTTGTGTTTTGTATGTGTGTTTATGTGTATATGGGTTGTGTGTGCATGTGTTTGTAATATGTGTGGTGTATGTGCATACACACACACACACACACACACGGATACACGGACACACGGACACACACAGGAGTGTATGTGTCCATGTGTGTGGAGGTCTGCAGTTGATGCTGGGTGTCTTCTTCAACCCCTGTCTGCTTTATTCTCTTGTGTGATTCTTGTTAGCCATCTTGCCTTAGAGATGCCATCTATTCCTCTCTCGTGCTGGGATTATAGGTGAACCTCGCAGCTGCCCGGCTTTATGGAGGTGCCGGAGATCTTCCCCTCAGTCCTCACGGCTGCTCCTCAAGCGTTGCATCCACTGAGCCATCTCCCTCGCTTGAACTCCTGACCCTTCTGCCTTCACCTCTGCAGTGCTGAGAAACACGCTGCCATGCTCGGCCCTTCTAGCAAACTCACTTTCTGAATGTCTTTATCACTGAAATCTGAGCTCTAGACAGTGTGGTCCCATAGTCCTTTTTTTCACACCACTGGAATTGAACCCTGCCGCGTGTCCACCACTGGACCACACTGGCAGCCTTTGCTTTCTCCTTAATTTTGACACAGGATCCACCTGCCTCAGTTCTGGGAGGATAAGATTATGGGCCTGTGCCCTTACATCCAGCCAGATCATCAACATTCTGTTTAATCAGTTTCCCTAGGGTGGAGATACAACCAATCCAGGCCAGTCAGAGTGTTCCCTGGGACTTTGCCAGGGTCAGTTGGAAAAGATGCTTTCTTACCCCCCCCACTCCATAGGTGTTTGTTTAATTTTAGTTCTGAGAAAGAGTCTCACTGTGTAGTCCTGGGTAGAACAGAACATCCTAAAGACATATAAAGACAAACCCATGTAGGTTCTGACCTGCCCATAGCCAACTTGCTTGGACTCAAGAAATGACAAACAGTCCCATCATAAAGGCAGAGAGAACAAGAGACAGGGTCTTCCTGATGTGATTCAAGTCTCTGTCTACACCCGAATAGGAAGCCCTAGATATATAAGCTCAGGGATACAAGGATCCTAGTAGTCCGTGGGCGTCTGCTGTGTTCTGAGTTGTCAAAACAGGCCATGCTGGTTTCCCTTCCTCGAAAAGGCACACCCACCTGGACCAGTGTTCTGAGTGAGTGATTGCTGATGTGGCTGTTTTGTCTACACTCACACTGTCTTGTCTTTATACACTCATTGAGGTAAGATATTTCTTGCCTGATTGGTCAGTGGAACCTGAGGTCCCTTTGCACCTGAGTCTTAGGGAACCAGATTGCAGAAAATTGAAAACTCGGTATTGATGAAGTAGAGTTAAATGATGATGGTAAAGCGGTGGTCCCAGTTCTCGGAAGCTGAGCAGGAGCAGCCCAGTGAAGGCGGGAAGAAAACAGTCACAGGGGTTCACAGCGAGGAGGGCCGGCAGCTTGCTGTAGAGACAGGTGTGGTTTCAAAGCCTGGCTCTACAGGGCAAGCCAGGTGACCTTAGGCAATTTACTCCAAGTCCTTGAGTTTCAGTCATGTCTGGAACACACCGATTGTAACTCAACACCTGCCCTGCTGGCTCTATACTCAGCTTTCTCTGGTACACAGTGAGAAAACGAAGATTCTGTCCCAGGTTTCTCCAGGATTTCCACTGTCTACAGCCGTGAGTCTCAATTTGTGGGTTGAGACCTCCTTTGGGGGTCATGTATCAGGTTTTCTGCATATTGGATGTTTACATTACAACTCATAACACTAGTAAAATTACAATTCTGAAGTAGCAATAAAATTATTTTATGGTTGGGATCACCACAACCTGAGGAACTGTATTAAAGGGTCATAGCATTAGGAAGGTTGAGAGCCATTGGTCTATTGAGTCCCTCACCCCTGGTGTCTTGGTGCCCATGCATACCGCTGTGGTGGGCATAATGCCTGGATTCCTGGCTCAGCCTGGATCCTCTTAGATTGTTTGTTTCTCCCCACAGAGATCCGTTTCTCTGTACCACTATTTGCAGAGAATTACAACTGAAGCTGAGGCTGGGAATGTAGAATGCTTGCTTAGCATGCAGGAAGCCCTGGGCTTTGAGTGAAAACTGAGGACATGATCGCTCCTAGGTATGGTTGAGGAGAGAAATCTTAAGTAGGATATGTGGGAGAAAACAGCCCAAGGCTTCTATCCGAAAGGATCCAGACTGAACCCTGCCACGGGGCGTGGGGAGGAAGTGAGAGAGCAAGAGAAGGAAAGGGAGGAAAATAGACCAAGAGAGGAGCTGCAGACCAGAGGGAGAAGAACCAAGATATACCAGGAACCAGAAGAGCACATAGCCAAAATGGCTGAGTTATACAGGAAAGAGAAGCTGGGGGAAGGGAGGTGGAAGGCCAGCCCCTGGGTGGGAGAGACTTAGGGCAGAGGACAGGGCGAGAAATGAGTGATCGTCACAGGTACTGAGTGAGGACTTGTCTCAGGTTTCTTTGATACGTAAAAGGCACCACGAAAAAACCAGATATGGTGGCACATGCCTGTCACCCCAGCACGTGGAAGGCAGAGGAAGGAAGATGAAGAGCTGAAACTCATCCTGGCTCCAGAGCCAGTTTGAAGCCAGCAGGACTACGTGAAAGCTTGTCTACAAAGAAGCAAGCAAAGCTATACACTGAGTTAATGAGTGGAAGGACCACTCCGGTGGGAAGGTTATTGTTCCGTTGTTATTGAAAGAATTACTGGCTAATCTCTCCTGAAATTCTGCTCTTATGCAAACTACTTAAGGAAGTAAATACATAATAGTAATCCCAAAACATAGACAGTGAGACATAGACAGTGAGTTCCATGAGTTCGAAGCCAGCCTGGTCTACCTAGTGAGTTCCAGGACAGCTGGGGATACACAGTGAGACCTTGTCTTAAAACAAACAAAGCAAAGCAACAACAAAACAAAAACAAACAAACAAAACAAACAAACCCCAAACGATAAAACTCCACTTACAACAAAAGCCTCAAAACCCCAATTTGATCCAAGGAATCCATGTAATAAAGCTTGATGAAATGGCATACATCTGTAATTCTTGTACTCCAGTGACGAGAGAGGATGCAGAGACCATAGTCATTTGGAAGCCGGAGGGCCAGTTAGCCGCAGTGTACAGAATAATGGAAAGAATGAAGTGACTCCCAAGAGTTGTCACCAATTGCCAACGCAAGGCACAACCGAAAGGCATACTGTGACAGGAGAGGTGACGGCTGGCAGACACAGATCCCACTGCTGGGGCCTAGTGAGCTGCAACAGAAAGCAGACGAATCAGTGACTTCCAGACCGTTGCAAGTGCTGGGTTCCTCTACTCAGATAGCAGGAGAGGCCTGGACAGACTCCCTACCCCATCTCCACTCCCCTGGCCAGGTGGTAGGAGAGGCATAATATAGTCCATGGTGACTGATTGAAAATATTAAATAAAAAGGAAAGGAAAAATATGACTGCTCCCAGGTATGGTGGAGGAAAAGGCTTATCACAGGTATATGGTAGAGCATAGCCAAAGCCAGACACATCTGGAGAGTCTAGAGTGGACCTGACCAGACTGAACTATGGGAAATGGGAGCAGGGGAGGGGGAGAATAGGAAGGGGACCAAGATGCAGCAGCCAGGAGATCAAAGGTACAAAAAGGGGCCGGTAACCAAAATGTCAGGGAAGAGCCTCTTGAGGAAGGGCAGCCCCGCCACTAAGCTGGAGAGCTCAGGGTAGAGGGCAGTATGCCAGCCACACTCTGTAACAGGTAGGGACCTAGGGATGCTGGGAGAATCTGGAGGTCAGGTCCACTTTGATATGTTAATAGGTCCTTCAGCCATTTGTCCCACAAAACATCCCGAAGGAGAGCAAGTATAGCTGACAGTCAGACCATTTTAGGTTCTGGGTTCTACCTCCACTCAGATAGCAGGAGAGGCACTGACAAACTGCCCAACCCCATCTCTATCTGCCTACGCTCACCACCACCAGCCAGGTGAGGCATATCGGTCAGTGGGGACCTTGAGCACGTGACTTTAGGAGCAGGTCGTACAAAGGCAAATGCATTCTGTTGCATCCTATAGAAAGAAAGCAACTGCGTTGTGACGGTGCATGGAGCTTGCACTCAGCACTTGGTTTGCTTTGAAATTCCTCTCTCCTCTGTGAGAGTCTGCCCTGTTCTTTCTTCTTGCCTTCAGTTACAATGCATGGTGTGTGGTAGTCATGGACCTTTGGTTAGTGATTTTTTTTTTAGGTAACATGTGTATGTGTGTGTGTGGTACATGTATATAGTACATGACCATGTAGAGGCTGAAGGAGGACACTGGGTATCCTGCTCTGTCTCCACTTTAATCCCTTGAGAAAGAGCCTTTCACTTAACCTTGAGGTAGGCTGCCAGCCAGCCAGCCCTAGCGTCCTCCCTCACAGTGCCAACATGCCAGGTACTGCTTTTGTTTACATGAGTGCTGAGGATTTGAACTTAGGTCCTCCTGTGTGTGCAGCAATCACTTTTATCCACTGAGCCCCTCCCCAGATGATATAGTTGATCTTTTAATTTTTTATTTTTTCAAGACAGGGTTTCTCTGTGCAGCCCTGGCTGTCCTGGAACTCACTCTGTAGACCAGGCTGGCCTCAAACTCATTTTTGTCAGTCTTTCGGGAACAAAATGAAACACAACTTCTTCTCATGGACATTGTTCCATCTTAGAGTTCACAGAGTACAGGCCAGTTGCTTTGAAAGGAAAGGGTAGTTGCTCTTCCTAAAGTAAAAGTTTGTTTCAGCAGGTGAGATGATGCATGCTAGATCACACTCTGCGACTCCCCAGGCTCCAGAAGCCTGAGTCAAGCTTTCATTCCATAATTTACCCAGTCTTAGATTGTTTTTAAAACTATAACAGAGAGGATCAGGTTATCAATCGAAGAAATTGCAAACTGGGTAATTACTGTTCTTGCTTCCCTTTCCTAGATCCCCCCCCCCCACACCCCAGATGTCTTAACGTATTCTGTGGTTCCGGAAGACCTCAGCTGAAACCCAGGGCTAGTGAGTCAGCCTGAGCCAGGGAGGATGTGGTGCTGAGATGGCCCTCCCTGACTCAGTGACTGATGAGCTGCACGCTGCCTGGAAAGTTAATAAGCTTCTGAGGCAAGACATCCCTCCTGTGACGTGGGTTGATGCCGTGAGTGGGTGGGGATGAATGAATCGGAGTGGAAATGTCCCTGGAGCATTTATGAAGCTAAGATGTACTGGGAGCAAGAGGAGACCATCAAGGGAAGTCACTGCAAAGGCTGTCAAGGAAGACATGAGCTTTGCACTCAAGATCTCAATAGTGCAGTCCAGCCCTGGTGTGTGACCAGCTACTGTACCCAACCACCCACACAAGCCCCTGGCCCCTTCTGCTAAAGTTTCTGCCTTGGAGCTGGCTGGGGCCCTTCCTTCCAGGCCCTCCCTCTAAGTCTTCCATCCACTCTCATTTTTAAGAGGCAGGAGGCGGTGAGAGTGGGAGTATAGCTCACTGGTAGGCCCTCTCTCCTCCTTTTCCACAGCCCACCCTAAACTTAGTCATAATAACTCATGTCTGTGTCACTTGCTGGGGAGGGGAGGCATGGAGGAAGAAGCCACAATTAGCAGAGAACTCCATGAGAGGGAGGGAAATATAGATGGAGGAAGGCCAGGGGAACGTGACTTAGGGACCATCTGAAGTTATGCTGACTTCAATACAGAGTCTTTGCTCTGTGTAAGGCCTCCAACTAGGGAACATGGACATAGAAATAAATAGGACATTATCATTGTCCTTTGGGACCTCAAAATCTGCCTTGAGGGACATGAGAAAAATGGTTAAAAGCTGGGCTTTGTGGGGGCATGCCTGTACTCCCAGAAACTCAGTAGGCAGAGCTGGAAAGATATTGTAAATTGCAGGCCAGCTTGGGCCTATAGTTGTCCACTACACAGAAAGCTCCAGGCCAGCCACAGCTACACATAGAGATTCTGTCACAACAACAAAGGATTAATTATAATAGACTGTGCTAGTGAACACACTAGCCTGAGAACAGCTTGGGGAGCTGAGGTGTGTAGAAGGAAAAAATCTCAGTGACAGAGAAAGAAGGAGAAATCTCTGAGCCAGATCTCAAGTCCTGTCTACAAAAGCCCTCCATGGTCCAGGAGGCTGGGTAGATGGGTCTGAAGCATGGCCATATTAGAGAAGTATCTTGGGGCAGGGAGTTTATCTTTCTGGATTTTGCATGTGTGTTAGTTAGTTTCATGCAACTTGACATAGCTAAAGCCATCTGAGAGGAGAGAACCTCAAGTAACATAATGCCTCTATTAACAGCATTTTTTTAACTAATGATTTTTTCTTAATAATGTGCCCAGCCTAGTGTGGATGATGCTATCCCTGGGCTGGTGGTCCTGGGTTCTATAAGAGAGCAAACTGAGCAAGCCATGGGGAGCAAGCCAGTAAGTAGCACCCCTCCATGGCTTCTGCATCAGCTCTTGCCTCCAGGTTCCTGCCCTGCTTGAGTTCCTGTCCTGACTTCCTTTGGTGACGAACAGTGGTGTGGAAGTGTAAGCCAAATAAATTCTTTCTTTTCCAGGTTGCTTTGATTATGGCATTTCATCACAGCAATAGTAAGCCAAACTAAGACAGCATGCCAACTGATAGGACTGGTAGCCATCCTTGCAAGAACTAACCTATCAGCAAGGGCTAGTCTCTGCATCAGAAGGCAAGCCAACCATAGCAGCTGGCAGTTAGGTGACCAGCCTAGCAAAGGCACCTGGAAGGTATCACAGGCATCCAACCCCGTGTACACAGCTAGCTGTTTGATGGGAACAGGGAGGTAGCAGGAGCATAGGAGGACAATCCCATTTTAAGCAAGAGAAGGACCAAGGGGTGAGCAGGTGCAAAGGCAGAGGAGCAAGTAGACAGACTGAGACACTTCCAGGTCGCACCAGGAGTCAGGTGGGTTTGCCGAGTGGAAGAGGTCAGACAGGTCGGCAGTTCTAAACAATACCCATGTTTTCTTCTTTTCTTTTCTTTCCTTTTCTCTTTTCTTCCTTCCTTTTATTTATTTATTTATTTTTGATGTTGTTTTGTTTTTGACAAAGGTCTCGTGCTTCCCAGCCGGGCTTTGAACTTGCTACGTAGCTGTGGCTGAGGATGACCTTGAGTTTCTGGTTCTCTTGCCTAAACCTCCCGAGTATTTGGATCAAGGCATGCGTCTCTAGACTGTTTCATGAGATGCTGAGGACTGAACCTAGGACTTCAAACATACTGGGTAATCACTGTGTTGACTCAGATACTTCCTGAGCCCTGTTTTTATGTTCGTTTTAGATTTATTAAGTTTTATTTTACGTGTCTGGGTGTTGTGCCTACATGAACGTATGAAGGCCAGAACAGGGCATCTGATCAGCTGGAACTAGAGATGGACAGTCATTAGCCACCATGTGGGTGCTGGGAATTGAACCTGGTCCTCTGGAAAAACAGCCAGTGCTCTGAACCCCTGAGCCATCTCCCCACCCCCATTCTTATGTCTATATATTATTTTATTAAAACTTTTACATTTTAGCCGGGTGAAGTGGTGCTAACCTTTAATCCCAGAACTTGGGAGGCAGAGGCAGGTAGATCTCTGTGAGTTCGAGGCCAGCCTGGTCTACAAGGTGGGTCCAGGACAGCCAGGGCTATGCAGAGAAACCCTGTTTTGAGGCACTACCCCCCCACATTTTCATTTTATTTACTTGTGTGAGAGAGATGGGAAGGAAGGAGAGAGAGACAGAAACAGAAAGTCACCATGTATGTATGTATGTATGTATGTATGTATGTATGTATGTATTGATTTATTTATTTTAAGATTTACTTTAAATTACGTGTAGACATCTATATCTGCATGTGTGCCCATGTGCATTCAGAGCCTGTGAGGCTAGTGGCATTTCACCCGCTGGAACTGGAGCTAAAGACTACTATGAAGGGCCTCAAGTGGGTTCTGGGAACTCAATTTCCATGCTCTCTTCAGCCCTATTTACTTATTTTCTGATAGCAGGTTTTATTACGTAGCCGTGACTGGCCTTAAACTCTCGATCTCCCTGCGTCAGACTTCTGAGTGCTAGGATTATGACACGTACCAGCATGCATGGCCAGTCCAGTCTCTTTTGCAAACATTTATCCGACATCATGGCAGAGTCAGCCAGACCAGCTCTGCTCAGTGACACAAAATCAGGACTCAGCTGCTACAGAAGTGAATTGAAGGGGAAAGGAGCCACCAACAACAAATGGCCAAAGGGACTGTCTCCGAGTGATGGGAACACAGACATAGAGACCAACTGAAACCCAAGTCCATCTCCTCCCTTTAAAATTAGGAAGAAAATATCATCACAAGGAAAGTCCAAGGAAGGAACAAGCATAGAGCCTAAAGCTGGGAAAGTCACAGGTGTGCTCTCCAGTGTCAGCTGGATGGCCCTGGGAAAAGTCACCCAGTTCTGAACTTCTCTGCCCCTTTATCTGTCACCAGGGATCCTATCAGCCCCCAATGGATCAGCTGAAATAAGACCTGTGTTTAAAATGGCTACGCAAACTTTTAGTTACCATAACCTTGTCCGAAAATAAACTCGCAGCAAGGGGACTCTGGAGACGGCTTCATGTCATTCCGCTTGCCATTTGGCACCAAGCAGGTTGGAGACTCACTGGATGACACAGCAAGTCAGCAGGGGAGCCAAGGCATGAAGCCATCTAAGTGATGAATGCTGGTACTGTCAGCAGAGCCAGCCAGAGTCCGACTTCACACTGCAGGTCTGAGCTCAGGGTGCTCCCATGGAGTCCAATGTAGAAGTGTGCTTAAGGGTGCCCGTGGGCAGCCAGAGATGGTTACTAAGAGGTAGCTGGATGAGATACCCAGGAGGCAGAGTGACAAAGGACACTAGAAGTAGGAGACAAATGTGCCAGTGGGTCACATCTGAGGATTAGAGAGCAGATGGGATTTCTTTTATTTTTGTCCTTTTTTAAAAAAAATTACATTTTATTTACCTATTTATTTACCCATTTAATGGGTATATCTAGGCACGTGTGTGCTTCCGAAGGTCAGAGGAGCCTTCAGGAGTCAATTCTCTCCTAATATCATGTGAGTCATAGAACAGAATTCATGTTGTTAGCCTTGGCTTCAATCCCCCACCCAAAAGTCATCTTGCTGGTACCTCGAGACAGGGTAGCTTCCGCTGGCTTTCTGTTCACTATCAAGCCCAAAGTAACCTTGAGCTTCTGGTCCTCCCGTCTCTATCTTCTGAATAAGTGCTCAGACTGTAGAAGTACAACACCAAGCCTGGTCTATGCAGTGTCTATGAGGATCTAACCCAGGGCTTCATGGATATCAACAGAGCTAAGAGTTCTCCTGTAGAGTAGGCTAGCCTACATAGCTGAGAATCACCTCAGACCTTGAACTCCCCAGTCTTCTATTGCTGCCATTTTCCAAGTTTCCTCACCTTATAAAAGTTGATTTGTAGCCAGGAGGTGGTGCCCCACCTGTAGTCCCGCACTTGAGAGGCAGAGGCAGGAGAATCAGGCTCCAGGGGGATCCTGCTATTAAAGTCTACCAAGTCTGGACAACTCCCATGAACTCATTGCAAAATGGAGGACTCCTTTGCCCATCCGGGTTTCCCCTTCTCTGCCTGATCTAGGGAGCTAGACCCCATATCTTCTACCTGAGGAAGAAGATATCACATAATCCTTGGCAAAGTTACGAGTTCAACTTCCTGGAATGCCTTTCCATACAAACGAGACATTCCCAGGACTTTAAAGTCCAGCTAATGATTTACGTGCACCCTGAAAACCCCTTCCCACTCTCCAAGGCTCATATATCCCTTGTTCACCCAATAAAGTATGTGCACACAAGCTTTCACTGAACATCGTCTAAGAGAGCCGTTCCACTGAACACTGTTGAAAAGAGTTGGAACACTGAAATCCTCAAAGAACACCCCCCTACACACACACACACACACACACACGCACGCACGCACGCACACACACACACACACACACACACACACACACGCACACACACACACACACACACACACTCACCCCAGGACAGGGATCCTGCTTACCCACCGAATTTACTCCTCTTTGTCCTTTCCTGCTTGGTGTGCAGTGATACCTGAACATGCTAAGGAAGAAATTGGATGTGGAACCACACTTCAGCTACACAGTAAGTCTGAGGCCAGCATAAGCTACGTGAGTCCTTACCTTAAAAATAATAGTAAGGCCTGGAGAGCTGGCTCCGTGGTGAAGAGCACTGACTGCTCTTCCAGAGGTCCTGAGTTCAATTCCCAGCAACCACATGGTGGTTCACAACCATCTGTAATGGGATTCGATGCCCTCTTCTGGTGTGTCTGAAGACAGCGACAGAGTACTCATATACATTAAATAAATAATAAGAAAATAAATGTTAAAAAATAATAATAAAATTTGAAGTCAATTTGCTATGCTAGAATTCACATGTATAATATATCCTTTTAAAGGATACTATATAAAGTTCACAGTACACTGTGCGTGGTGCTGCATATCTATAATTCTAGCCCTCGGGGGTTAAAGGCAGGAAGATCAGGACTTCAAAGCTCTCCTCACCTATGCAGTTGTTTTGAGGCTAGCCTATGCTACAGTAGACTCAAAAAATAAAATGACAGTAAAGTGTAGAGGTTAATGGCTTTTGAGCATATTTGCAGGGATACTAATTCACAACAAACATAACATGTCCTTCATCCCATTGGCAGCCATTTTTTCTCTCATTTCTCATTTAAGCCCCAGACTTGGGAAAACAAGAATCTGTTTTCTCTATAGACTCTCCTCTTCTAGACACTTCATTAGATAGAACTGTACAACCACAGTCTTTCTGACTGGATTTTAAACCCAGCATAATGACTTCAAGATCCATCTACGCAGTGGCCTTCATTTGGACTTCTTTTTCACGGATGGATAATATTTTATTGAATGGAAGCACTACATTTTTTGCCCATTTGGTGGATGGACTTTTCAGTTGTTTCTATACCTTCTGGCTGCTATAAATATTTATGTATGGATTTTGTGTGGCTATTTTTCAAAAATTTTTCTCTTGGGTGTGTAGTCAGTTCCGTGCGTTTAAGGGTTCAGTCAATGTTGGTGGACACATAGGGGCTGGGGAGCTGCATCTGTCCTGAATGTGTAGATGCCATTCCTCCTTGTCATTCCTAAACAATACAGCACAGCAGCTTTTTACACCACATTCATGTTGTACTAGATGCCACAGTTACCAAGATAATTTACAGTGCACAGAATGTGTGGAGGCTGAGGAAGGGGTGCCAGGAGTTCAAGGCCAGCCTGGGCTACAACACCTTGGTCCCAAAATATAAACAAATTATCTACATTAAATTAAAAAAAATTAAAGTATATGGGAAAGCTCAAGGCCTGGGTTCAATATCTACTAGCACATTTGGGTGCACACATACATATGTGCACACATGTATGCACACACAATATGAGCACACACAAGTATTTGGAAAGATGTTTGCAGGTTCTAGGTAAATGTACTATTTTACATACAGGACTTGAAAATCTACAAATTTTTGTATCTTTGTGATATTTTAAACGGTTATTATTATTATTATTATTAATATTATTAATTATATATATATGAATGTTTTGCCTACATGTATGTCTTCATATCATATCTTGTATTCCCTAGAACTTGAGTGATAGTTGGTAGTTAGCTGTCATGTGCGTACTGAGAATCAAACTCAGGACTTCTGGCAAAACAATCACTGCTCTAAATTGCTGAGCCATTTCTCTAGGATTCCACTTCAGGATTTTCGTTTTGTTTAAGATTTATTTTATTCTCAAGTGTATCTGTGTGTGTGTGTGTGTGTGTGTGTGTGTGTGTGTGTGTGTGTTTAAGTGTATGGGTATGCAAACAGTAAATGTGTACAGGTGCCCAAAGAGCTCAGAGGTGTTGGATTCCCCTGGAATGGAGTTACAGGCATTTGTGAGCCACGCAGTATGTGTGCTGGGAACTGAATTTCAGTCCTCTGCAAGAGCAACAAGCCCTCTCAATCATTAATTCATCTCTCCAGACCTTAGAGGGTTTTTTTGTTTTTTGTTTTTTGTTCTTTTTAACTTGTTTGTTTGAGACAAGGTTTCAGTTTGTAATCCAAGCTTGCCTTGGATTCCTGACTTTCCTCTGTCTGCTTCCTGAGTACACTATGGTGGGTTCTGGGCAGTATTTTCCCCTAATAAAGTAGCCTAACCTTAATGCTTTGAACTGAGCTCTTGTTGGCGTGACTATAAAGGACTGTGGTCTCGGTCTTTTATTTTCCCTGCATATGGATGAAATAGGAAGAAGTGAGCACCCAGGAGATCCCCTGGAACCTATTCTTGGTTCTTTCTATCACCTAAGAGAATGAGGGAATGACTCATCTCCTCTGTTGTTGAGACCCTGTGTCTTCCCTTCAGCTTTTCTTCGCATCAGAGAGTGGAGCCTGACCAAGTGGAAGGCTGGGTCTCTACTGAGCAGTCATCAAAAGCCAATGCTGGCTGCTGCAAATGTAACTCAGTGGTAGAAGGCTTGGCTAGCATGCAGAAGGCACTGGGTTCCACCCCAGCACTGCAAACCTAACAACACTCACAAAAATGAAAGCCTGTGCTATCTGGTGTCATAGTGAAGAGTCATCTGTAGCCAGGTACAGAGTGTCCCCTGTGTGTGCAGGAACAGAGAGGACATAAGCATGGGCTGACAGAAGGGTGGCAGTGACCGATGTACAGACTGCAAACTGCAGTGCTGATTTTCTCAGAGCCAGCTCCTTCTCCCCAGGGCATAAACCTCACTTTCAAATGACAAGAAAGGACTAGGAAACAGCTGTGGCAAGTTTGTGACAATTGGCTGAGATGCTTTAGGTGTCTGTTAACCAATGCTTAGGCATTCGGTGTCTACTAGAACCTAGACATAAAACATGTATTGTTTCCACACAGGAGGATAAGAAGCCGTTTGAAGACAGAAGATTTAGCTCCAAACAAATGCTAGGACCCAGAAGCTGGGTGTGGTGGTGCGTGCCTTTAACCCCAGCACTCAGAAGTCAGGAAGCAGGGACAGGGATCTCTGTGAGTTGCCGGATAGCCAGGGCTACATAGAGAGACCTAGTCTCAAAAAGCAAGCTATACTTGGCACTGGCATCCTTGGTATCCACTGTAGAAAGCCAGCACTTCATGGGGCCAGCAAGTTCTCTAGGGTCAGGTGACAGAGCTTTCCCTGCAGCATGAACCAGGTGCAATTTTCTAATTTTCTCTTGTTCAGGGCTCTGTCCAGAGCTGAGAGCATTTCCTTCTTCTTTTCTTTTCTTTTCTTTTCTTTCCTTTCCTTTCCTTTCCTTTCCTTTCCTTTCCTTTCCTTTCCTTTCCTTTCCTTTTCTCTCTCTTTCCTTTCCTTTCCTTTCCTTTCCTTTCCTTTCCTTTCCTTTCCTTTTCTTTCCTTTCCTTTCCTTTCCTTTCCTTTCCTTTCCTTTTCTTTTCTCTCTCTTTGGCCAGGGGTTTATGCGTCCCATGACAGCCTCACACTAACTGTGCAATGGAGGGTGACCTTGAACTTCTGACCCTCTTGCCACACCTCATGAGTGATGCTGTCACAGGTATGTGCTACCTTGCCTGGTTTATATAGTTCTAGGGGCTTCAGGAATGGTAGGCAAATACTCTGCCATATAAGTTACAACCCCAGCCCCAGAACTGGGAGTTTTTAGATCGTCTTGAAAATGAGTTGGGACAACATATTTAAAATTGATGTAATCCTCAAATTCCTGGAGACTCCCAAAGCACTGTCTCTTTTTGGTTGTGGGAGATGGAAACTAAATTGTCATGCACTTTGGAGAGAAAACCACATGCTCATAATGCCAGATCCTTATTGAGATATCAGGCCTTGGTATTTTCATGGCCCCTCTGTCATATTTAGGGTACTTTTCATTTCTATTCTCTGGCCCCCAGCAGCATGATGTCATCCATAGAAAGTAGAGTAGTGTGGTATCTTGGGAAACAATGAAGAGTTAGTAGTCCGAGACGTGAAGAGCTGTCAAAGAGCTAAGAGCAGCCCATGACAAGAAGGAGCAGGCAATCCGATGACCCTGATGGGTGAGAGCAGTTTCTGATCTTTTTGGCTTCCTAGAATAGAGAAAAACACATTTGCCAGCTCCGTGACTGTGTCAGGTGTCAGGGATGGAATTTATTTTCTCTATCAATGGGACCACATCAGAAATAGCAGCTGCAACTGGAGTCACTGCATAATTAGGTTTATGGAAATCCACTGCCATTCTCCAAGACCCAGCTGCCATCTTCTCTAGCCAGGGTGAAGAATAATCTAGAAATTTAGTTAAATCATCACACAGTCTTTCAAAGCCACGATGGTGAGTATTTTTCTTTTGAGGGGTAGATTATTGGCTTATCTGTTTTTATTTTATGTGTATGGGTATGTTGCCTGCATTTGTGTCTATGCATTGTATGTGGGCAGTGCCCAAACAGGCCAGAAAAGGGTGTTTGATTCCTTAGAATTGGAATTATAGACCGTAGTTAGACTGCTATGTGGGTGCTGGGAATTGAACTGGGGACTTCTGGAAGAACAGTCACTATTCTCAACCACTGAGCCATTTCTTCAATCTCCCTCCCCACTTTGAGACTGGGTCTCATGCTGCCCAGGTTGATCTTGAAGTCACTGTTGATGACCGTGCATTTCTAATTCTCGTGCCTCAACCTCTATAGTGCTGGGATGAGAGTCATATACCATCAATGGCTTATTTATTCAGTGCTGGGGACTGAACTCAGGACTTTGTGCATGCAAGGCAAGCTCTCTATCAACTGAGTTACAGCCTCTGCTCCTTTCGGGTTTTGTTGTTTTTCTAGTTATTGCTAGAGATAGGGTCTTACTTTGTACCCCAAACTAACCCAGAACTCACTATGTAGCCCAGACTGGTTTTGAACTCAAGGCGATCCTCTTGCCTTAGCCTCCTCCCTTCGATGCTAGGATTCTAGGCATGATATACCAGGGCAGCTTCCTGATATTATCAATCTTTTCAGTTCTGTGGAGGAAGCTGGATCTCTTTTGCTTATCCATCAGCAGTTTCCATGTGACATTTCTTATCATCAGATCTCTTATTCTGCCAAACCGAGAGCCAATGTAGCAATTGTGCCAGTAGCCGGATCATCTATTCCAGGCACGTAACTAGAGGCTTTGAAATAATGTCGCTGGGGGTGGGGGTGGTCACACGCTCTTAATCCCAGTACTTGAGAAGCAGAGGTATCTCTGTGAGTTTGAGGGCAGCCTGGTGTACAGAGTGAGTTATAGGACTGCCAAGACTACACAAAGAAACCTAATCTCATAAAACCAGTCATAGACCCCAGTAGAACAACTGAGTTTGATTCACGTTCATACCTGTGTCATCGCAGTATCTTTGTGTATGTGCAAGCATGTGTTAGACATCAAACCCAGGTCCATGATGCATGCCAGATGAGTGCTCCACTAAGCTACATTCCCAACCCCATTGTCCTCTCCTGGGAGTTTCCAGGCTCTATTTCTTCCAGGGCCTTGGAGTTGTGACTGACTGGGAAACTGGGAGACAGACACAGAAAGGTCAGCCTCCCGAGTACCAGACCTGAAGGGTTTTATATCTTCTTCTTCTTTTTTTTTCAGTGCTGGAGATGGAACCTGGGATTTTGTGCACACTCTGTAATTGCTGTAACACCGAACTGTACCCCCAGCCCCTGTAGTTTTTCAGGTTTGCGAATCAAGTACATACAAGTACATACAAGCACATACAAGTACATACAAGCACATACAAGCACAGCTGGCAGGCTGCTGCTCATCTGGTTTGTTCTGGGGACCCTGAGATAAACTGGGCCCATCATTCTCTGTAGCTAAGACTGTCCCAGTAATAAAAACCCACTTATCTCCCTCCCCAGAGAGTGCCGGACTTGGTTCCTACCACCCCAGAATCTACAGTCCTTATTAAATGGGGGAAGCCACTCCAACTCCCACCAGCACCTCCTACTCAGGGGTAATCAGGGGTGCTAGTATTTCCTTCTCTCACAAGGGACTTCTCAAGACCTTAGTTTTCCAGGTCAACTTTTAATGTGAGAAGGAGCCATGTCTATGTTGGGAGTTAATTTTATTTTGAAAGCAACTGGAAGCCTTTAAGCTGTTTTCCACAGTCGAGTAGATGGATGAGGTTTACATTTTCACAGGACTGTTGCTGCTATTTGGTAGAGAATATATTGGAAGGGGCCACGTAGGAGTGAGGGAGGATAAATGATTCTCCGATAAGACACAGTGATTCAAATGAGCCTTATGACGACAGCAGCTGGGTCGTGGGAAATACAGTGATGGACATTCATAAACGGGATACACAGAACCCTTAGGGTGCCTTCGGCAGGGCAGGTAAGTAGGTAATACATGAATGTCAGGAAAAAAAGTATTTCTATAAATAGACTTGATTTTTAAAAAATTTTTAAAAAGATTTATTTATTTATTTTATGTATATGAGTATACTGTAGTTTCCTTCAGACACACCAGAAGAGGGCATCGGATCACAATGCAGATGGTTGTGAGTCACCATGTGGTTGCTAGGAATTAAACTCAGGACCTTTGGAAGAGTAGTCAGTGTTCTTAACCGCTGAGCCATCTCTCCAGCCCGATTTTTTCTTTTTTTTAAAAAAGACAGGATCTTACCTGTAGGTTTGGCTAACCTGGAACTTGCTCTATAGGTCATGTTGGCCTCAAGCACAGTCACAGAGATCTACCTGACTCTCATTTCCATGCTGGGATTAAAGGTATGCGTCACTATAACTAGCCAGACTTTGTCTTTTTCGCTCTTGCATTAGTGTTTTGACTACATGTATGTCTGAGTTCCCTTGGAACTGCAGTTCTAGACAGTGCTGAGCTGCCATGTAGGTGCTGGGAAATGAACTCTGGTCCTCTGGAAGAGCAGTCAGTGCTCCCAAGTGCTGAGCCATCTCTCCAGCCGCCAGACTCCAACTTTTTAATGATTTTACTGGGGCTGAAGAACAGACAGGCTGAGAGCCAGAATGACTGGAGGAGGTCAAAGTTCTGTTCTTTGGAGACTGGAGCAAAGGTAGCCTTCTGCAGACATTCAGTTGATGCCAATTATAAAGTTCAAAGTCCAAGTACCTTGTCTGGGGAAGCGGTTTAGACTCTTCTGGCCTACAGCACACTTGGTAAGTGGAAAGCGAGGAGAACTCAAATCTAGGGACACCTGTCAGCAAGATGCTTCATGCTGCCCCTAAAATGACATTCTGCAAAGCCAGGAACACCCTGTTACCTTTCCACATTTACCCAAACCCTGGAAAGCCATCATCAACCCTTTGTGCCAATGAACAAAGCAGAACACAGGCTGCCAGCCCTGGTTGTACTAAACAATAGCAAGAGCTTTCTACTTGATCGACAGCATGCTTGTCAAGCCTGCATCACTGTCTCTGACCCTTTCCCCATCGCTTCCCTTCCTCTGCTCCCACGTATGCTGTATACGCTGCCCCCATCTCAGCCTCTCCTCTGAGCAAACCACGCTTACGGCAGCCCACTTCATTTGTTACACAAGGATAGTAGCATTTGGTTACCTCAAGGATTAATAATAAAACTTGCATGTCTCTTCCCACGTCTGTGCACTAATTTTCTTACTTTTTGTTTATTTTTGAGACAGGGTCTCTCATATTTCAGTTTGGCCTTGGGTGGACTGTGTAGTTAAGGGTGACCTTGAACTTCTGATTCTCCTCTGTCTCCATTTCCCAAATGCTAGGGCGACACCACACCCAGTTCATGCAATCTCAGGAAGAGAATCTAGAGCTTCCTGAATGCTAAGGTGAGCACTCTAACAACTGAGCTACATCCCTAG
The DNA here is from genome assembly GCA_030674055.1 of Rhabdomys pumilio. Classification (NCBI taxonomy): domain Eukaryota; kingdom Metazoa; phylum Chordata; class Mammalia; order Rodentia; family Muridae; genus Rhabdomys; species Rhabdomys pumilio. The sequence goes on along the minus strand of JANHMN010000012.1, from coordinate 21,349,718 downwards.
CCCTTTGGGCTAATTTTCTATCTGTTCCTTCAAATCCGATTTTTAGTCCCAACTCTGGGTCCCAGGAGGATAATTTTCGGACCATATCAATTTCAAAGATCAGAAGGTCAGGGGGTCGGTGAGCTCAGCTTACCGTTCCTTTAGGTCTCTTTCCTGCTGGGCTCTTGACAGTGCTTTCTGGGCTCTGCTAGCTGGCCTGCTCAAGCCTATGCATAGGAATGGTGTCCAGCTGTCGCTAGCCCCAGATATTGCAGCAGCATCCTTCCTGGATCCTACTTAGTGGTACCTGAACCTTGGTAAACAGGCCATTTATTAAAGTCTCTCTGCTTCTCCACATGTTCCATCTGTTTCCTCCAGACATGCTGATTGATCCAATCAATAAGCATCATCTCGCCTGCTTCAGGCCTTCCAGGTGGCACCTCCAGCCACAACAAAGTTCAGGGGGAGAAGCAAAGGAGATAATTCCTTCGTGTCTTTGCGAGAAGCAGGAAATCTCTGCCAAATGTCTCGCCCTGCACCACTCCCCTCAACTGCCATTGGTCATATAGTAGTGAGTCATATACACTCTCAGATTCCCAGAAAAAGAAAAAAAGAAAAAAAAAAGAGTTGGAGACAAAGGGACATGCTGGTATTTTACTGGGAAGTGTGACCCTGGGAATCAGGGATGATAAAGGAGCAGGAACACTGGAGACATGATATAGGATTTCCCGTGGACTCCATGCCAAGTGACCATGGACTGCTGAGAGGCTGTAAGAAATGCCTCTGATGAGATATTCTGAGGAAGGAGCAGAAAGCAACTACCTGTGACCCCAAGGAGCACTAGCTGTCCCTGCTTTCTAGATGGGCTATGGTTGGACGTTTTGAGATTCCCATGCCCTAAGTTGTAGCAGAAATGGAGAACACCCTGGACAGAGGGGAAAAGCACACTCTGCAGGTCTGAGATGCACTGTAGCTCCCAGAGGCCCTCCCTGCTCTGTGCTGCACTATCATGTGTACTCGGTGGGGACAGAGAAGAGTGAGGACCACAGAAATGGTGGGCATATGAGCTAGCAGGAGCTGGGGGATCTAAAGAGATGCACATGGGTATTTGGTAGACATGGCCAGCCCTAAAACAGACTCTGTCAGATGCTTCTGGAATCCTTTAGTTTTGGCTTCAGCTATAATGAACGTGTGTGTATGTGTGTGAGCGTGTTTATGTGCATGTACATGCATGCGTGCATTTTTGTGCATGTGTGTATGTGTGTACCTGTGTGTACACGTGTGTATGTATATGTGCACTAGTGCATGTGTGCATGCATATGTGTGTGCATGCATGTGTGCACATGTGTGTGCGTATGTGTCTGTGTGTCTGTGTGTCTGTGTGTGATGCTGAGGATTGAGCCCAGGGCCTTATGTATGCCAGGGGCTTATGCTATAGCACTTAACTAAACTCTCTGAGCAATTCTGAAATGGAGTTCCCACAGCAACAAACTCAGCCATCACCCTGCTGACTTTCTTAGTCTGATTTCTCACCCCTTATTCCTTACTGTTCCTTAGACTCACTCCAAGAAGACATTTCCACACATAAGTCTGAGTCTAAGACTCTGTTTTCAGAGGAAACCAAACTGAGAAGACGAATTCTAGGAGTGACAGCCTTGAAGATGAATCTTCAAAGTAAGACACTGGGAGACAGCAGTTACAGTCAGACGTTCATCAATGTGCCGCCGCTGCTAGTGAGCAAGATGTGACCCACCCTGGCCTGGAAGTGACATCACAGCAACAGAGTTCTGCCTGTGGTCGACTAAGAAATAGAAAAGGAGGTGCTGACCACATGCAGCCTCTCCAGAAGTAAAGGAGCAATGGGTCGTAGGATGGCTGACCTGCTTCGGGAGCCTAGAAGGAAGAAGATGGAAGATTTGAATACCCAGATACCAACTCAGGACACACAGTGAAAGGCAAAGCCCACCAGAGCAGCAGTTCAAGGAGCCTGTGATCTTCTGCAGAAGTAAAGCAGTTTGCTGAAAATAAGACCCAGGATCTAATTGTGAGGGTGGCTGAGGTGCAAAAAGATGGAGTAGGTACAGCCTTAGCACTCCTTAATGATATGGAGTGGAACCTTCAAGTCCAGGAAAGGACATCTGCATGAAGCTGAAACCAGATTTCTTTACCTCCTTGAACACTCCATAGCAGCAGATGGAACCAACTCCTGTCACTTTTTAAAAGGAAGGAGAAACATCCTGCCCTTGTTTGGAAAATCATGATAGGATTCAACTGAGATTATAGCTTTTAAGAGATTTTAAAATTTATCATTTTCAGGTATGGCTCCTTATACCAGCATTCTTTTATTATGGACTGGAAAAAAAGCCTAATGGGAACGTGTATAGGAATGGATTTCAGGGTGCTGGAACATGGCACAAATGTCAAACTGAAAGGAGAGAGTGTCTTGGCAGGGACACTCTTGATTCATGAGCTAGAACACCCTGGGATGGGGGAGGATACCTGGAGCCAGTACTGAAATCATTCTGGGACAGCTCCCGGAAGTGGCCTACAGTAAGGAGACAAAGGTGCTATGGCTACCGTGGCAGAATTTGCTTGCCCTCAAGTGGCTGTTAGGTTGTATACATAAATTTACCACTACATTTTTTTTAACATAGTAGTAAAATGCACACACTATAAAATTGTCCATTTTAACTTTGTACATGTGATGCTGAGGACTGAACCCAGCACCTTGTACATGCAAAAATATTCTACCACTGAGATACATACCAGCTCCCTTAACGAGTTGTGTCAAATTCAGCAGTATTAAGAACATGCATTAAGGGGCTGGAGAGATGGCTCAGGGGTTAGGAGCACTGAGTGTTCTTCCAGAAGTCCTGAGTTCAATACCCAGTAACCAAATGGTGGCTCACAAGTGGTCTATAATGTGATCCGATGCCCTCTTGTGGTGTGTCTGGAGACAGAGACAGTGTGTGTGTGTGTGTGTGTGTGTGTGTGTGTGTAATAAATCTTTTTTAGAAAAGCATGTATTAAGATCAGTGCTGCTCAACCATCGATACTGTCCATTTCTAGTTCTCTACCTCTCAATACAGAAACTCAGAACCCTTTCAACAATAACTCCCCACTGGCCTCTGCTACTTGACAGAATTTTTGTTGTTGATGTTGTTGTTATCTTGTTTCTTTTTTTTCTTTTTCTTTCTTTTTTTTTTTTTTTTGGTTTTTTTTTTTGGAAAGGGTTTTTTTTTTTTGCCCTGGCTATTCTGGAACTCCCTCGGTAGACCCGGCTGGCCTCGAACTCCGAAATCCTCCTCCCTCTGCCCCCCAAGTGCTGGGACTAAAGGGGTGCGCCCCCACTGCCCAGCTTTTTTTTTTTTTTTTTTTTTTTTTTTTTTTTGAGATGGAGACACAGAGAAAGAGAGAGACAGAGAGACAGAGACAGAGAGAGAAAAAGAAGCAGGCCCTGAAATTCCCATCCTCCTGCCTTCACCTCCTAAGTGCTGGGATAACTGGCATGCACCATGTCCAGTGTATGAGTATTGGGGGTGAAACCCTGAGCTTCATGCCTGTGAGACAAACACTCTGCCAACCAAGCTCTATCCCCAGCCCTGACCTGGCTTCATTTTAAGTTCTTCATGCTGGTGGATCTAGGGGGCTAGAAAGAAGAGGTATACTAAGGACAACCAACAACTTAGCCTGAAGAACCAGGCATGTTCATATCCAATGGTGGCAAGAAAGAGTATGGCTAGAACTCGGGGAGCTATAGGGATGTCTATGCTTCTGTGCTCATTAATAAGGGTTAACAGGCAACTATGTCGGCCAAGGACTTAGGGTCTACATCTGGTCCTGGTGTGTAGCGACAGCGTTTGATCGTGGATCTCCTGGAGCTGTCAGCAGGAATCTGCAGAGAATTATCTAATGCCTGTGCCCTTTGAGGCTCCTGTCCATTGCTAATCTCTGAAAGACTTATTCTCTTATGCTCTGATAATTGTTTCACAGAGTCCCAGACAAAACCTCAGAACACTAGAAAATAAAACCTCCATGGCTAGCCCCGACCGATCCTGTGCAGAGGGAAGTTTGTTCTGTCTGCACACACCATGGAAAACCTGGAACCACCTTTGTGCACCAGTCAAGGGCTAGCAATTGTCGTCTAGCCAAGGAGATGTCTGGAGGTTACCAAGACACAGGAAGGATTTAGGGTGACCTCCAGAGTGCTTGGGGGACCAAGGGCATGTCAGTTCAAGCTTCTGAGTCCCCAGCACTGGGAACAGTACCCCTGGCCCTTGCCACATGGTCCAGCTTCTTCAAAGCAGCTAGCCCATTGATCCCCCCACCCCCCCAAACCCTTTTGCTTTTGCAAAGACCTGGATGGTCATACAAGATAAGCATTAGCCACTGTGAGCTCAGAAGACAGCCCCAGGAGACAGCGAGAAGGCAGGCTCCTCCGCATGGAGTGGCTTGAGCCTAGCTGCTGGCTCTGCAGGCAGTCAGGAGTAGGAGCCGCAGCCGGGACCGAAGAGGTTAACGTGCATCTGCCTCCGAATGTTAATGTGTCTAGGTGATGTCAGTGGGAGCTGGGAAGGAGGGAGTGGGGCGAGCAGTTGGGCTCAGAGGCAGCAGAGGCTGCCAGGCGGTAGAGGAAGACCTTTTTCTGGACTGCGGGGCTCACGCTCGGGACAAGGCGGTGGCGGGCGCTGGAGGCTGCCGCAGCCTGCGTGGGTGGACGGGCGCTCAACTCCAGGGAGCAGGCGACCTGCACCGGCTGCATGGATCTGCAAGCCTCGTTGCTGTCCACTGGCCCCAATGCCAGCAACATCTCCGATGGCCAGGATAATCTCACATTGGCGGGTGAGTCGAGTTGGAGTCCTCCCTCCTCCGGGATGGGTGTGGAAAATGGGAAGGTTTCACCTCCCAAGCCAAACTGCCTGGGAAACTTTATCTTACAGTTCTTGGCGATAAGATCTGCAGTCTGCTTTGCCTGAAGGAGAAGAAGAGAGGAGGGGACTCCAGCTAGGACAGAAGGCACAGGAAGGAATAGGGATGGGGCAGAGGCACATTTAGAAATAAGAAAGGTTGGTGACAAGGCGTGAGGCAGGCAGGGGAAAGCTTGCCGATGAGCCCCAAAAAACGCTTTGCAGGGGGGAAAAAAATCAAGGCTGGAGAAGCAAGCAAGCAAGACAGCGGGTGGGTAGCATGTGGGAGCCGGCGGAAGCGCTTTGATTCACCGCTATCCTGGGCTCAACCCTCTGGCCTCGCACTGGGGTAATGGGGTCTGAGTGGTCCTTGCTGTCTTCTGGCAAAGGCTGCTGGGAGTAAAAGACTTCACAGGGCGTGAGAGGATTAACTTTTCTGGTGAATTAAGCTTCTTGACATTTGCAGAATGGCAATGCCTTGAAATTCTAGCTCTGAAGGAGAAAGGGAGTGAAGGGGAAAGAGGAAAGGTTTGTGTGGAGAAAATTCTCAAGCTTCTGGGGTGTAACACAGCTTCAATCTCTACCCTATTGGGAAAGCCCAGACTCAGGAGACGTGGTCCAAGGAAATCCCTGACAGAGAGGGAGAGGGCAGGGCTGTTAAGCCTGAAACACACCCCATACCTATGGTGACAGTCATTTCTCAGATATGCCTAGGAACCTATCTAAAACCTTTGGCCATCTCTTTCTGTAAAGATAAGGCTGCAAATACACACACACACACACACACACACACACACACACACACACACGAATGTCCTTCAAGCCTTTTTGACAAGGTTTCCTGGTGGATCCCTGGGATATGAAGTTGTTCTCAGCAGATATCTGGGAGTCTTGACTCCTGGCTCTCCGAGTAAATGGATGAAGGGAAGAATGGGGTCCTTGAGTAACAGGTGGATCTAGAAAATTCCGTAGGAGTCACCAGGGAACAGCGGAGGAGGGTAAGGTACAGAACTAACAATAGCACGAGGAGGGGAAATGGTGGGAGATGATTCCAGATTCATGGTGACCTCAAGCTGCAACAGAAAGCATGAGAGATCAGCGGGAGAGCCGTCGGTTGTCAGCTTCTAGATTGAGGGCGGGTCACACTTGCTCTTTCTATCCTCAGGGTCACCTCCTCGTACAGGGAGTGTCTCCTACATCAACATCATTATGCCTTCAGTCTTTGGTACCATCTGTCTCCTGGGCATTGTGGGAAACTCCACAGTCATCTTTGCCGTGGTGAAGAAATCCAAGCTACACTGGTGCAGCAATGTCCCTGACATCTTTATTATCAACCTCTCTGTGGTGGATCTGCTCTTCCTGCTGGGCATGCCTTTCATGATCCACCAGCTCATGGGTAATGGTGTCTGGCACTTTGGGGAGACCATGTGCACCCTCATCACAGCCATGGATGCCAACAGTCAGTTCACCAGCACCTACATCCTGACTGCTATGGCCATTGACCGTTACTTGGCCACCGTCCACCCTATCTCCTCCACCAAATTTCGGAAGCCCTCCATGGCCACCCTGGTGATCTGCCTCCTGTGGGCTCTATCTTTCATTAGCATCACCCCTGTGTGGCTCTATGCCAGGCTCATCCCCTTCCCAGGGGGTGCTGTGGGCTGTGGCATCCGCCTACCAAACCCGGACACTGATCTCTACTGGTTCACTCTGTATCAGTTTTTCCTGGCCTTTGCCCTTCCGTTTGTGGTCATCACCGCCGCCTATGTGAAGATCCTGCAGCGCATGACATCTTCCGTGGCCCCAGCCTCCCAACGCAGCATCCGGCTCCGGACAAAGAGGGTGACCCGCACAGCCATTGCCATCTGTCTGGTCTTCTTTGTGTGCTGGGCGCCCTACTATGTGCTGCAGCTGACCCAGTTGTCCATCAGCCGCCCGACCCTCACATTCGTCTACCTGTACAACGCGGCCATCAGCTTGGGCTATGCCAACAGCTGCCTCAATCCCTTTGTGTACATAGTCCTCTGTGAGACCTTTCGGAAACGCTTGGTGTTGTCAGTGAAGCCTGCGGCCCAGGGGCAGCTTCGCACGGTCAGCAATGCTCAGACAGCCGATGAGGAGAGGACAGAAAGCAAAGGCACTTGACGATTCCCCAGTCACCTCCAAGTCAGGTCACCGCATCCAACCATGGGGAGAGATACTGAGATAAACCTGAGGCTACCCTGGGAGAATGCAGAGGAAGCTGGAGGCTGGGGGCTTGTAGCAAACACATTCCATGGGGCCCACAAATTGCTAGGGAGACTTGCAGCCAGGTTTGGTGGGAAACTTCAGACTTCAGGAATCCCCTTGGTAGAACGGAAGTGCACAAGAAGAAAACAGTGGTTTGACTGGTTCACAGGGTGTATGTCTGTTGGCTCGAATGTATCTTTCTCGCAAGGGAAGAGGGTGAAGGTGCCTAGCTCGGTTCCTTTAGACTAGGCAGGGCTAGGAACTGAACGGCTAGGGCTATACTGTGAGACTGGACAAGCTGAGAACTCCGTCCCACCTCTCATTGGTGTGATAGAAGGCAGTCTTTCTCCCAAGCTGGTGGATCATCTGAAGCATGCTGCCTGGGCTCTAGCATCCTGGGTGAATTTCACTTTCCCTTAGGGGATGCATGTTTACCTTGGGGTGGGACTCTGAGCCCACAGTTTAAAAATCAAAGGAGCCCAATGTATAGAAAGATCCAATCACCGAGAATGACAAGGCGACCTGGGGTGGATGTGGATCTTGAAACTAGTAAAAAGGGGCTTTCCCAGTGACAGGGACATTCTCTTCATAGGGCACAGCTGTCAGTCTATGGCTGATCCAGAGCGAGCATCCATGAATTCTGCATGTGCAGGGGTCACTGTCATGCCTGATATGTTGGTATCATCTTTGTGCTTGAGCCTTCCACTCCCAAATCGAAATGAAATAAATGCAAATCCCCACCCACGTCATTCTGGAGGTTCCTGCATAATTGCTTGTGCTGTGTGTGTGTGTGTGTGTGTGTGTGTGTGTGTGTGTGTTTGTGTGCTATACAAGGAAAGAGGGGTCCCTTGACTATACTATTTGGATCTTGTTTGGGGCTGCATTTTTGGGGAGCCTGAAGTTAAGGGAGTTGGTTTTCTGGACCCACTGGGAGAAGGTTAGTGGCATTAATGGAGCTACTGGGAATTCATTCAATTGCAGGGCTGCAGCTGGCCTTGTTCTGGGGACTCAGCATCCTGGCTTGGACTCCTGTTGTCATCAGTGCTGGTCCCTCAGGCCCCCAAGTTCTAGCTCTGTGTGACTCCCTCAGACCCTCCTCTACCACCCACCCGCCTCGCCTCATGCTGAGTCATTAGCCGCAGGGCTAGCTCTTGAGGGAAGTCTGAGTTAGTCTCTGCTTGATGTAGCTCAGATCTGCTGGGCACCTTAAAAGCAGATGGCCACTCAGGCCGCTGGGAGGCAGTCGTGGCTCTTGCTTCTTAGCTCTGTCATCAGAGGGTGCAGGAAGCTGGAGTTGTCAGGATGCTGCTTAGCAGATGTTAATGGGAGCTGGGGCAAGTTGTCCAGAGGCATCCTAGAGGGTGGGCCACCTCTTGCTTTTCACTTGTCACTGCAGAGTTGCAGTAGTAGCTACTTAGAATACTTCTAGGCAGCCTCCTTGGTACTGGGGAGGCAGCCTCCTCAGTAGTAGAACTTCTTGATAGGAGGTTAGCTCTCCTTCCTCCTCTAGCTGCCAGAGGTAAGCTTCCAGTCTAGATTAGGTGCAAACCCAGTGAGAGAAAAAAGGGTTCTCTGGGGAAAGTGGATATGGTGGTGCGTGTGTGTAACCCCAGCACCAGGGACGCTGAAGCAGGAAGACTGAGAGAGAGCACAAGGCCAGAGGCCTGAGAACCCACACAGGTAAACATGGGAGGAGAGAGCTGACTCCACAAAGCTGTCCTCTACACACCACACCCACACACCCTTCCAGATAATAATGTTTAAAGAATAAAGGAGTTCAACTGTGAAAAGGAGGTGGAAGGAAAAATAACAGCTGGAGGACAGGGAGGAGCACTGGGAGGAGCACTGGGAGGGGCACTGAGAGGAGCACTGGGAGGACCACTGGGAGGAGCACTGACAGGAGCACTGACAGGAGCACTGATAGGAGCATGGGCAAATGCTGTCTTTGGTGCATGACTCGGTCATCATACCCGTGAACTCACTGCAGTTGTGACAACTGCATAAGATCAAGTTCACAAGATGCGGCGGCAACATTCCAACAGGCAGTATTAATCAGACTGGGTGGGTTGTTAACAACACAAAAGGAATGGACATGAAGAAGGGAGGGGGCACGCTGCTTGGGGCACCTGGGAAGGTGGAGGGGTTGGGGGTGCATATGATCAAGGTGCATTGCTTACATGAATGAAATTGTCGAAGAATGAAAAGTATTGTGTTAAAAAAAAAAAAAAAAAAGGAGTACCAGGCCACCCTGGGCTACAAGAACCCTGTCTAAGGAGAAAAGGAGTCTTACCGGAGCCTTAAGGCAAATCTAAGGAGGAGCAGCTACTACCCACTAGTGTAGAAGGAGGCTTCCCTTTATCCAGCCTGGCTATGAAGAGGTTTCCCAAGATCTCCACACCCACAGCCCTCCACCGAAACTGGGAACCAGGTGAGATGGCCTCTCCTAGGAATACGTGTGACCACGCCCATAGCTAACAATGGCAGCTACCTCAGAAGCTCCAAGGAAGGGTCTTCCTTTCTCTGTTAATCTGACAGAGAAGAGACTGAAATGGAAACAAAGTACGCTGAGCTCTGAGAGTGAGTGGGTGGAGATGTAAATAGGCGGGTAGAAGAGGGGGAGGGATCTGAGATGGGAACAGCTCAGAGGAGCGTGTCAGGAAGGCTGAGAGAGATGGGACACTATATTGGGAGTGTGGTGTCTACCACCACCTCTTAGCTTCCTGACCTCATCAGTAGCCTGGACAACTCCTGAGATGTCATTGGGGAAGAGTAAATAAACATAGGCAGCCAGGTGTGGTGGTGTACACATAGAATCCCTGCACTCAGGAGGCTGAGGCAGGAGATCATGAGTTTGAGGTCAGCCTGGACTACAATAATAAGACTTTGTATGAAAAGAAGAAGGAGAAAAGAGGAGGAAGATGAAGAAGAGGAGGAGAGGGGGAAAGCATGTGCAGTGTGCTGAAGTCAGGATTAGGCCACAGGACAGCTTGCTGAGGTTGTCAGGAGTGGAGGATTCTGAGAAAGGCTGTCGGGCAGGTTCATGGAATGAATAAGTACAACTTTACTGCCTTCTTTCTACTCAGGACCTGGCAAGCCAGAGTTGGGGTGGGCACTAAAAGACGCACAAAGTTGAAGCATGCAGCTGATCTCCTCCTTTCTTCCCCCCACCCTCACACACCACAGCTAGTTTGTCTCGGGAACCTCACCAAGTAATCTCCCAGAATGTAGCAGCGAACTTTCTACATTGCTTCTGTAACTCTCCCCAGGAAACATCTCTCTACAGTGAGGACGGCCCACCTAAAATTCCCTGTGGTAGAGAAATACCACAGCCAAGTTAAGATCTCACAGTAGCTCACAGGTACAGAAGACCACTCAGAAGGCCCTCTGCACAGGGACCTTCAGCAGCAAGAGCCCCACCCAACAGGGCTACCAGTTATCTTCTGCTTCATGTACCCTCTGTTATTCATTTTATTATTTTATGTATATGTGTGAGCCTGTGTGTGTACATATGTGGAAGTCTGAGGATAACTTTCGGCAGCTGGTTCTCTCCACCGTGGGTTCTGGGAATCAAACTTTGGTTATCAGGCTTTTGTGGCAAGCTCCTTTATCTGATGGACCAGCTTTCCTGCCTCTTTCATTTTTGTTTTTGGTTTTGTTTTTTAAATTGTAGTAAAATGTATACTTTGCTACTCGGATCTTTTGTTGGTGGTAGTGTTTGTTTTTTTGTTTTGTGTGTGTGTGTGTGTGTGTGTGCTTCTGTTTGTTTGCTTTTTGTTTTCTCTAGACAGGGTATTTCTGTATAGCCCTGGATGTCCTAGAACTCACTCTGTAGAACAGCTAGCCTCCAACTCAGAGATCTGCCTGCCTCTACCGCCCTAATACTGGGATTGAAGACTGTGCGCCTTTACAACCCAGCTTTCTTTGACTACTACTTTAAGTGTATAGCTCGGTAGAATCCACATTATTATGTAGCTGCCGCCATTCTGGTTCAGAATATTCATCATCAAGACTTAAGCTGCAATAAATACTAACTCACGGGCAGGTAGGATGGCTCAGACAGTAAAGCGCTTGCCATGCAAGCGTCAACACCTGAGTTTGACCTTCAAATCTGTGTAGAGAAGCTGGGTGCAGTGGTGTGTACCTGTGACTAATGCCAGGGAGGAAGAGACAGGAGGGTCCCTGGAGCTCACTGACCAGCTAATTTAGCCTAATCAGTGAGATCCAGGCCAATGAGAGATTCTGACTCCAAAAAGTGTTGAGATAGCTTACGGATAAAAGTGCTTTCCACACATACAAAGAAAGCATAAATGTAAAAGCATAAAAATAAAGACGCATAAACGTGAATGTTTCCTAAGCAGCAACACGAAGTTTGTCCCCTGGCTTCCACTGCCCTCAAATACACACGTGCACTCACACAGAATGAATATGAACTCAACATTCTCTCCTGCCACCAGCTCTTGGCAGTCACCATTCTATTTTCTAGGAATTGGACTCTTCAAAGCAACTTCTACAAAGGCAACTACGTGTCATTTTGTCCACAGTTTGCAACTGGTTTATTTCTCTTAGCGCGATGTCTTTAAAGTCCATTGGTATGGCTGTGTGCGGCCTTAGCGATGCCTTTAAAGTCCATTGGTATGGCTGTGTGCGGCCTTAACCATGCTGTGCTTGTCTAGAGCGACTGATGGGCTTGGATGTCTACAGCACTAACCGGTGCTTGGATGTCATCACCATTTTACAACTGTGGTTAGACAGTGCAGCTGGGTTAACTGTTGGAGTCTGGGCTTTTAGTTCCCTTGGGTATACAGCCAGACGTGAAATGGAGAGATCTTATAGCAATTCTATGTTTAACGTTTTGAAGACCTGCCAAACTGCTCCCTATGGCAGCTGCATGGTTTTACATTCTCGTCAACCACACACAAGGGATCCAATTTGCTACATCCTTACACCTGCTTTACCTTTTCTCCTCTTCCTCCTCTTCTCCTTCTCTCAAATGAAACCTGTTCAAACAGGTGCAAACCGGTCTTTGCTGCCTCATCTTTAGTGAGGTGAAAGATATTTTCATCCGTTCAGTCTTCATTTGTATAGACTCTGGAGAATTGTCTTCAAGTCCTTTGTCCACTTTTTTTTTTAAATTGGGATGTTCTTTTGTTATTGTTAGAATGATATTGTACTCAACTTAAATTAGTAATAATTGGTTCTGGATGCTTTGTTACTAGGAAAAAATAGATTAAAAAAAAAATCTAAGTTTTCTCCTCTGCAGTTTAATGAAATTCTTGCCCATTTTACAAAATTGAGCAGTGCCTTCTACATGACTCAGAGGGAAAAGGCACTTCTCCACCAAGTTTGATGACCTGAGTTCAATCTTGGGGATTCACATGGTGGAATGAGAGAATCTATTCCTGCAAGTTGTCCCCTGACCCCAACATGTGTACTGTGGCATACAAGTGCCTCTGAGATACATGTACACACATAAATGCATAAACATAACTTTGTTTAATTTTAGGGTTCAGGGAGATAGTTCAGTTAGCATAAAAACCTGAGTTTGAATCCCAGCATTCATGTAAAAACTGGGTGTGGCTATGTATGTTTATAATCCTGGAGACATGAGACAAACAGATTACTGGGGCTTGCTGCTCAGGTCCCAGTGAGAGACATTGTTTCAAAGAACAAGGGTGATGGTTCTTGACAAAGATAAGTGAGGTTTTCCTTCAACTTCAACCTTCACACATACTTACATAGATGCAATTTACACATTATACACATATGTACACATATACAACCCTTACACAAAATTAAGCATATGGCTGAAGAACATGGGTTTCCCACAGACTTCTTTCTCCTCTATGGTGGTTAGAATAACAATGGCCCTGTAGGCTTATATATTAGATACTTAGTTATCAGGGAATGGGTATTTGAGAAGAATTAAGAAGTGTAGCCTTATTGGAGTGGGTGTGGCCTTATTAGAGGAAGTGTGTCACTGGGAGTGGGATCTGAGATTTTAAAAGCCCACATCAGGCCCAGTGTCTCTCTCTCTCTTTCAGCCTACTTATCAGGATGTGGCTCTCAGATACTTCCTCAGCACCAGGCTTGCATGGCACCATGCTCCCTGCTGCCATACTTACTGCCACGATGATAATGGACTAAACCCCTGAAACTGTAAGCCAGCCCCCAATCAAATGCTTTCTTTTTAAAGAGTTGTCTTGCTTGTGGTATCTCTTCACAGCAACAGAACAGTGACTAAGACAGAAGTTGGTATCAGGAGTGGGGTCAGCAACTAAGACACCTTTCAAAGCTTGTGAACAGCAGAGTCCAATGGATCCAATGAGTTGAGCAGGTCAGGAAAAGCAAAACAGCTAAAGAGTGGAGATGGCCTTTCCAAGTGGTCAGAAGAGGGCAGAACTTCCAAACTGTCAGGGATGGGATGGGTAAGCCTCTCATCTATCTTCAATGCTGCCTCCTGAGAGGAGATGATGAATGGTAGTCATCCAGGCTATGAAGAAGAGTAAGAGTCCTTATTAAAGGATGAGAGAGGGCAGGTCAGATGGCTCAGTGGACCAAAGTACTTGTCACACAAGTCTGCTAACCTGAGTTCAATTCCCAGAACCCACAGTGGAAGGAGAGAAATGACTCAAAAAGTAGTCCTCTGTCTTCCATATGTGTATGGTGGCATATATGTGCACCTGCATTCTCTGATAAATATCACACACACACACACACACACACACACACACACGCACACAGAGAGACAGACAAACGAACAGACAGACAGACAAATGATGAAGTTTAATAAAACATATTTTATTATTTTGTTTTGTCTTGTTTTTTGAGACAGGGTTTCTCTGTATAGCCTTGGCTGTCCTGGAACTCACTTTGTAGAACAGACTGGCCTCGAACTCAGAAATCCCCCTGCCTCTACTTCCCAAGTGTTGGGATTAAAGGCGTGAGCCACCACTGCCCAGTTAATAAAACATATTTGAAAAGAGAAAGCATATAACTTCTGTTTTTATGGGTGTGTTCTTTGAGACAGGGTCTTACTATGTAGCTCTGGCTGGGCTGAAACTCACTATGTAGACCGGCTGGTCTTGAACTCACAGAAATCCTCCTGCCTCTGCCTCCTGAGTGCTAGGACTAAAGGTGTGTACCAGCATATCCAGCCCACCAATAACCTAATGTTTAAAGATTTTTCTGGTCGTTATTTAGGTTGAATAAACCAACTTAAACTTCCAGCTTGGAAGAAGGGCCGTAAGTAGGTCAGTCCCTTGGATGTTCATGGCCAGGTCCCTGTGTGTCACCTGCACCTGGTTCAAGTGACTTCTGTGGTGTCACTGACTCTCCAAGAAGTTCCTGCTCTCTGCACAGACAGCCTCAGGTGTCCAGTACTAGTTCATGTCTAAGAGAAGGAAGAGGAGTGAGGGACCCCCATTAGGAAGGATGGGGGCTGGCTGGTAGGCCTTGAGTTGCAGGCCAGTTGAAGCCAGCAGTGGGGACGTTCTCCCTGCCCTCACCTCCCAGGTCCAGCTGGCTGCCCTGCTTTAGGCCCGTGAACACTGGACCTGAGTCCTTACTTCCTGTTTCTTCCAAGTTCCAGGGCCTCTCAATTTCTCCTCTGGTCAACCTAGAGAGATGCCACAACTCAACATAAGAGGAGATCTGTTCATGCCAAAGAAGACACTCTTTTCTGCTCCTGTGCAGAACCAAGTATTCCTCTAAGTCCCACCAGAGAAGGGGAGGTGAGAAGCTTCATCATCTTGCCCCTGCATGCACTAATGTTTGTTTAGTGCAAAATTCTTAGAGCAGAAGCCAACATCCAGTGGCTGAAGGGCTGATTCAGAGTTACAGGTACAGAATATTTTTTTCTTCTTTTTTCTTGTAACACTGGAGAATCAAACCCAGAGCCCTGTGCATGCTATATATATATACATATATGAGCTAGAGCCCTGCTCAGATATGTTTTCTTTCTGTTTTACGTAATATAAAAAGTTACTAAACTAGTTGCCAACTTTCATGTTTACAGATTTACTTAAAATGTTGAGCTTCTATTGCTGTGACAAAACACCTGAAAATAATCAACTTAATTGAAAGAAAGGTTTGTTTTAACTTATGGTTGCAGTCATGGTCACTGTAAGGAGACAGAACACAGGGTGAACTGCTCACCTCATGGTGATGGGAAAGCAAAAACAGAGACAGGAATACCATGTGAAGGCTAAACCCTGGTGATATAAGTTCTCACTAGGTCCCACTCCTAAAGCTTCAGTGCCTTCTAGTAGTGTTGCCTCCTAGAAACCAAGCTTCTGGCCTGTCTCAATGTGTAAAGACACTTGCCACTTAGCTTGACAACCCATCCCAGGAACATGGAGGGTAGCCGAGAACTAGCACCCTGCAAAGTTTTCTGTAACCTCTACACATGCGCTGTGGCATGCGCTATAAATACATCCCTTCCCTCACCAATAAATAAATGTTAACAAAATTATCTAGATGGCAGGGCTGGGGATGTGGTCCCCAGCACCACATAAATGCTAGAAGAATGTGACAGTCTGTCTGTAATTCCAGTGCTAAGGAGCCAGAGACGGGATCCCCAGAGCAATTTTGCTAGCTTAGACTAGGAATCAGCAAGCACTGGGCTCACGTGAGAGACTGTAGCTCAATATATAGCATGGAAAGGGATTGAAGAAGACACATAAACTGCTGGCTTCCACACACATGTGCAACCCAACCTGTACATACACGCGCACCCATATCCATGTAAATATGTGCGGTAAGTGTGGGCACACAAATCCTATGCCGTTCTTGTGGCAGTCAGAAGGCAACTTGCAAGAGCTGATTCTCTCCTTCCATCATGTTTGTTCAAGGGACTGGACTCAAGTTGTCAGGAAATGTCATTACCTGCTAAGGAATCTCACTGGCACCCTTCCCAGGATCTTGACCTCAGATGAATTCATCGTTTTTGGATCCATTGTGAAACTTCCTAGCTGCATCAGTAGACGATTAATCTCGCTGTGTCGTATGTCTCGGGTTTCTCCTGTGAGTTATTGCCCTGTCTCTCCATTGTGAGCTGTGGTTAGAGAAGCTGCTTTCTCCATATCCCCCGCACCCCCACCTTCCAGCTTGCACACAGTACCTTGAGCAGAACAGACGCTTGGTACAGAACGGTTGGCTGGTAACACGAACACTCGTCCCCAGAAGTGGACACTGATTGTTTCGTCTGTGAAGCCTCCTTCCTTTTCTGGGAACTGTTAACCGTCTCCCCCCACCTCCCCTCTCATGGTTAAAACAGGAAGTGCTGCTCCCCTCCGCAGCATTCCCCACCCCCACCCCTGTTCATATTCTTCTGAGTTCCAGAAAGGAACACACAGTCTCACCAAGTTCTTGGAAGGGATCAGCAGTTATGACAAACATTTGTTGAGTGTGTGCCAGGGACAGCTCTGAACGCTGAATAAACATTGTGTTCAAGTTCATTAATTCCCTACAAGGCACGTAATATTATTTTGTTTTGAGACAGGGTCTTAGGCAGTCCAGGCTGGCCTTGAATTCGCTGTCACTAAGGACCCTAATTCACTGGGTGCAGGAATTAGAGGTGGATTTCTGTGTGAGTTATGTGCCTTCTTAGTTCCACCTAAGCACAACCTCAGGGAAATGGGACCTGCTGACTGGCTAGTATAGGTCACGTGTTCAGCACAGCAGACAATTTCATTGACTTCAATGTGTGTGTGCGTGGTGTGCAATTTATGTGGTGAGAGATGTGTGGTGTTTGTGTGTGATGAGTGTCTTGTGTATGATGTACATTATATGTTGTATGGATAGTGTATGTGATCTCTGTGTCTGTGCAATTATGTGAACGTGGAATGTGAGATGTATATATGTGGAAGGTGTGTGGGATATGCATATTCATGAGATGTGAGGTACTCTTTTTTTTAATCTTTGTATGTATGCATCCATTCATAGGTGTGAGTGCTAGTACATACATATGTGTGCTTGGAGGTCAAAGGACAGCCCTGGCTCTCAGTCCTTACATTCCAATTTGTTTGAGCCTCTTGCTGTTTTGCCACTATGTATACCAGGCTAGCCAGTCCTCAAATTTTCTGTCTCTGCTTCTTATTTTACCTAGGAACACTGACTGCAGATGAATACTGCTAAGCCGGATTTATGTATGGATTCAAACTCAGGTTCTCAAGTTTTATCCACTGAGCCATCTGCCCTGCTCCGTGTGTGTGTGTGTGTGTGTGTGTGTGTGTGTGTGTGTGTGTGTGTG
>JANHMN010000012.1:21318236-21332344 GCA_030674055.1 Rhabdomys pumilio | reverse complement strand
GTGTGTGTGTGTGTGTGTGTGTGTGTGTGTGTGTGTGTGTGTGTGTGTGGTGGGTGGCAGATCCCAAAGGAGCAGGGCACTTCTGCAGCCTAAGCAGAGTGAAGGGTGGTAGACAACAAAGTGACAGCTGTGCCACTAGGTAGGGACTCCCCAAGTGCAGATGAGAGTTCAGGGAAAGTGTGCAAGGAAAACGGAGCAGACCAAAGGAACAGGCTGGAAAGATCAAGGCTTTGTGAGCAATTTCTACAAGGACTTTGCCCAGGGAGGTATCTTTGATTTTATTGTGGTACAGATTCCACGAAAACTCTTGATTTTGCTCTCCAAGGTGCACATTTGCGCATTTTTCCAATTGCCAATAGGTGTGGAAGGTGTAGAAACTCCCTCTCAGAGGCCAGAGGCAGAAGCCCTGGTCCTGGATCTCAGCCATGCCCAGCCTAAATCACACAATGGGCTGCAGAGTCAGCTAAAAAAAACCTCAAGGGTCTGGGGAGACTAGCAACCATTTCTCCAGTCTACAGGCCGCTTGGTTCCACCGAGCTCAGTTCTGGCTCTAATGACCCAGAATTAGTGGGGGGGGGGGGGGGGGTTGTGAGGGAGTATTGAGGCACGGTTTCTCAGTATAGCCCTGACTATCTTAGGACTTGCTCTGTAGACTAGGATGGCCTCAAATTCACAGAGATCTATTTGCCTCTGCCTCCTGAGTGCTGAGATGAAAGGCTACCACCACCACCACCACCACCACCACCTGGCTACATCTTACTTATCGTGTATGAGTCTGCACGTGCTAGAACATGTGGGCAGGTGGATGCACGCCATGGTTCACCTGTGGAAGTCAGAGGACAATTCTCAGGAGTCAGTTCTCTTCCTACCATGTGGGTACCAGGCATTGAATGTCCACCACACCTGACACCACCCAGAATTAGGATAGATCACACAGGCTAATGATTTCCAGTCCCACAAGGCTGGCCCCCTACCCTCAAATGCCAATTCCAATGGTTGGGTTCCTTGGTTACCTATAACATCTTAAGTTGGCTCCAAGTTGGAGGTTCCCATGAGTCTTTCTTCATGGTCAATAATCTAATAAAATAGCTCCCAGAAAACAGGTTCAGCATGGTGTATGGTACCTGCCCCCAAGGCAAGAGCAGGCAGGACTGTTCCTCCCACTGGGCTGCCAGTTGGGGGAGATGGAGTTTTAGGATAACCTCATAAACAGTCATAACATTACTGATTGGACTCATCAATGAGAGGTCTAAGGGGGAAAGGCTGTGAGGAATAAATCTGCTAGAGACTCTTCCCTGCCATAATCTAAGGGCCAGGAAAGAAGGGCAGGGAGGAGGGGAAGGCGTCTTCCCAGCAGACAGTCACTGTACCTGTACAAGAGCCTCCTGCTTCAGCACATGCACAGTCACAGGATGGATCTGGGGATGTCTCAGCTGAGTGCTCTATTT
This sequence comes from Rhabdomys pumilio, assembly GCA_030674055.1. Taxonomy (NCBI): domain Eukaryota; kingdom Metazoa; phylum Chordata; class Mammalia; order Rodentia; family Muridae; genus Rhabdomys; species Rhabdomys pumilio. Next base: position 21,330,896 of record JANHMN010000012.1, on the reverse strand, counting down.
TTAGGTCCTCCTGGGGTCTGGTTTGCAAGGTGTAATAAGATAGCAATCTGTCTGGGGTTGCCTGATACTGTCAACGGCTCTGAGAAAATCAATTCATTGCAAAGGAGGGTGGGACAAGCTTGTTTGTTTCTCAGAAACATGGCTGGCTTCATCTTGATGTCTCCTCAGTTGCACTAGAAACAAGCATTGGAAATCTGAAAGCCAGCAATATCTCCAAAGTGGACAAGTGACTGGCAATGGCAGATATATGGATTTTGAGCACAAGCTCTCTGGGTTCCTATACCTTGTTTGGTGTCTTCTGTGGTCAGTTGGGCCTCTCTGCTACCCACTCTCAGTGGAGAAGCCTGGAAGCACTAAGCCCAGGCTGCTCCTCCTACTGCTTCTGCAGGGTCCACTTGAGGGTGTCAAGACTTCTTTCCCTTCTCCCTTCCCTCTCATTCTCTCCTTCATTCCTTTTCTTTGTTCTTCCTCAGTATATAGAGTAAAAATTTAAAAATTAAAATAAAAAACTAAGAAATAACTTTCAGAAGCAACTGGAAAGGAATTCAAAATCCCATAGTACCTTTCATGCAAAGGGCTCCAAAAAAACTATCTCCAAATTCTAACCCCTGCTTGGTCTCCATCTCCTTTTTTATTTAGTCAATTTCTCAGCCTTTTTGCCAATGTTCTCCAAATCCTCCCTTCAAAGTCCAGGATTGAACTAGGGATCTTTAGTATATATGTTTAAATGATATACACATGTATGCAATGCATGTGTCACAGTGCATGTGTGGATCTCAGGGAACAACCTCAGGTGTCAGTGTTGTAGATTGCCCACAAGAGATGAGTACTCAGATACAGTTTATGGCCAACTTAAAGTATTTATTCTAAAGTCAGGCAGTTGTGGCACATGGCTTTAATCTTAGCACTCAGAAGGCAGAGGCAGATGGATCTCTGAGATTAAGGTCAGTCTTGTCTACAGAGTGAGTTCCAGGACAGCCAGGGCTATGCAGAGAAATCCTGTCTCAGAAAAGAAAAACAAAAACAAACAACCCAAAACAACAACAACAAAAGGAAAGTATTCTAGCTGGCTGGAATTACACTCAGAACCCAAATGTAGTCCTGAGCATTTAGAGCAAGGAACTTTTAAAGGCAAAACCACATCCTGTATCTTACTCAGCAGCAGCAGGTTTTGTGCAAGGAGGGAGCTTAACAGAAGCTAAGATAAGCAGTTAGCTGGAGAGGAAGGTTTGCACAAGCAGGTTGTTTAACAGACACTAAGAAAAGTTAGCTAGGCATCTTGGCCTCAGGTTCCTAGAATACAGTTGGGTAATTTTCCAAGGGATTCTCCATCACGGAGATCAAATTCTGGTTAAACATAAAATATCCTCAGCAAGAATACAAGATGGAAGAATCTCTTCACTGCCTTATCCTGTCACATCAGTTCTTGCTCTCCATTTTTTTTGTTTGTTTTGTTTTTGTTTTTGTTTTTAGAGACAGGGTTTATCTGTGTAATTCTGACTGTCCAGAAATTTGCTTTGTAGACCATGCTAGCCTTGAACTCAGAAAATCACTTGCTACTTCTCAAGTGCTGAGGTTAAAGAAGTGCTCTGTGATACCTGGCTTACTTTCTTGATTGAGACAGGGTCTCTTGGTTGTTTTTCACTGTGTTCTCCAGACTAACTGACTTACAAGCTTCCAGGGAGCCTCCTGACTAGCCCCCCTCCTGACTGCCCCTCCAGCATTACTAGGATTGCAGATGCTTATGTTACACATCTGGCTTTACATGGGTTCTGGGGATTTGACCTTGGGTCTTCATGTTTACGTGGTAAATGATTACATACACTAAGTTGTCTCCCAGTCCTACTCTCTCTCTTTCTCACCCTTTGGTCCAATGTTTCCATTGTTCACACACCATCTCCACCATCACAGACGTAAATCTGGCTGAACTTGAGTCTTCACGATCTTTCTATTTCTTCCCATTCATGTCAATTCATTCTGCAGCATTTTCCAACTAGAGACAGAGGTGTATGCTCGTTGCCTGTTATCCCTGAGAAGGAAAACAAAACCAGTTTTCTCTAATATTCTCATGGTGCCTCAGTTCTGACACTAAATGTGCACCTCTGGGAGTTTTTGCAGCAACCGCTCCTCAGGTTGTCGAGTCTTCCCAATGAGCTGGCCACCATCTGTTCAACTTGGCTACAAGCCAGAGGTTCCCATGGGCCGTTCTTCACAGTTATATCTTCCAGATGGCTCTTGGAACCCAGGGAAACCTTATTTCCTATTACTGACTTCTCACAGGAATATTTTATTCATGTTCTTATTTTGGGGATGCTGGAGACGGAGCCAAGAGTGTCAATTTCCTCCCAAGCTTAAATGTGTTGAGACTCAGGATGATTTAAATGATATTCTGTGAATTTGAGGCCAGCCTGGTCTACCAGCCTGTCAAGCAACAGGACAGCCAGACAGGACTACATAGTGAGGCTGTCCCTCCCCCCCCCCCAAAAAAAAAAAAGAAAAGAAAATTTCTTGGAAGAGATGGAAGGATTGTTAAAGACCAAGAGTGGGTCACACAGCAAGATTACATAGCAAGACTCAGTCTCAAAAAAAAAAAATAAAAAAAAAAAAAAAAAAAAAAAAAGGCTGAGCTCAAAATATAGCAAGTTCTAGTATCTGTAGACTCTGGGTTCCATCTTCAGCACAAAAACATACAGAAGCACAGGCTTATATTAATTAGGCTAATTAAAAGTGCAGGATTAGCAGCTTCAGAGCAGGTCAAAGCTGCAAGAGACCCTGTGGCCTTGTCATGAGCCAGAGACATGTAGTTGCTCCTTGTTTGTATTCCATTGCTGTCACTTCCTCCCCTCTCTGCCAGAGGCATCTGTTTGCTAAAGAAACCGGGATGCAAAGTGAGGAGGAAATGGGTGCTCAGCTGTGAACAGCCCCCGAAATATTTCTGAGTCTGAGGCAAGCAAGGTAAGAGCTTCCAAACCCAGTCTACCAAGTCAGAGAAGGATGCTCTAAATAGTTCAAGCTTGTGGAAAAGATTCACAGCCTTCCCCATGGTCTGCATTGCTGAGCTGCATTCTGTGTGTTTCCAGTGGAAGGAGATCTAGACACGATACAGTAAAGGCTACCCTAGGGTCACCACAAAGGAACCGAGACAAGGGTCAAGGAAGTCCCACGTATGTGTCTTAAGCATCTCTGGGGCCAATCCGGGGGTTAACAAAGGTTCGTACTAGAAGAGATGAGGAAGAGACAGTTAAAAAGTGTGGGGTCCTTGGCTCTCTTATTGGTTCAACCCTAGCAGAGCCCGCATCCTGGAACAGACACTGCCTACACCCAGCAAGAACAGGGGAGCTGGAAAGATCTTGGAGGTTCATTATTGTTGTTTTATTTAAAGGAAGAAAGAAAGAAAGAAAGAAAGAAAGAAAGAAAGAAAAGAGAAAGAACGAACCAGGATATGTTTTGTAGAGGTGTGGTATGGTAAGGAAGGGGATGCCTCTGCAGGCCCATGCTGAGACATTTCTTTCCCCTGAGGTGCCAGTCATACAATGGGTATAATATAGAATAGAGTTTATTTAGGGCATGGGGAGGAGAGTTAAGGGAGGAGAGAGAGAGAGAGAGAGAAAGAGAGAGAGAGAGAGAGAGAGAGAGAGAGAGAGAGAGAGAGAGAAGAGGCTGGTCAGGAATACAGGGAGAGAAGAGACAGAGAGTGGGTAAGAGAGTGAGAGAGCAGGAGAGTAAGACAGTGAGGAGAGACAAGCAGCCCCTTTTATACTGAGTCAGGCACACTTGGCTGTTGCCAGGTAACTGTGGGGCAGAGACTAGAAGAAATGCTAACAGTCATTAAACTAAAAACTCAACTAGCATTGGACCCATTCCTACCACACTCTTAGTGTAGCTAAACCTGACCCCAGAGAAATCTAAGCTGCCTGCCTTTAGGCGCAGGTTGTCATACTAGAGGAGTTATTTGAGTGGAACATGCAGGAGTCTTGTCAGCCAGTGAATTACGCTTTCTTTCCTCTTTCCAATTGCTGTCCCTCAGAGGGCAGAGGTTCAGAGTGCATCAGATTAGTCACAGGAAACAAAGAAACTGGCTTCTCTCCTGGAACACTTCCTGTGCTCCTGCCTCAGTCACCAGGTAGTGCCATAAAGCCAGGGCAGAGAGCAGACTCCCAAGACCCATCCCTGAAGGGATCTGTCACAACTACCTGAAGAGGGCCCTTGTAGATAGGGCCTGGAAGGTAACCACATAGTCACTATTCTCCTGAGAATGGCACCATGTCATGGTTGTATCTGGGATAAGATTTAGACAAATCAAATTCACTCATACAAATCAACACTTCTATTTACCTCCAACCTCCCCTGTCCCGATATTCCCACTCAACCCAACCCTGATGGTGATGATGATGATGATGATGATGGTGGTGATGGTGATGGTGATAGTGATGGTGATGGTGATGGTGATGGTGATGGTGATGGTGATGATGATGATGATGATGATGATGATGATGATGATGATGGCTTCCTATAGAAGAGCTTCCATTAGAGAGGTCAACCAAGGGAATTTTCCAGAAGCTGCTAACCTGAGATCAGATCCATTTGAGGTTTAGAAGGATCATGTTATGGTACCTGTCTAGGCTCACTTAATCCCGCCATAGCCCTCAGCATTCCAGAAACAAAGCATACCCAGTCATCATTTCCCATGTTTCTATTGGGAGGTTTGAATGCAGACAATGTCAGTGTCCCTACAGGCTGGATGGATCCAGCCCCCCACACCCTGATTGTCCCCAACACAGCCACTGCCTGATCAAAGAGGCGTGTGCAATTTTGAAGGGGAAAGAGACCCAGTAATTTGGGTGGGGCAAGTCCCTCCAGCCTTTGTTGCTTAAAGGGAGATTTAATAAGTGGCTGCCATCACATCTGGGAGTAGGGACAGTCCCTCTGCACTCTGGTTTGTATGTCACAGTGGGTGAAGTACCGGAACACGACCTTGCTATCCAGGCACACTGAGGTTCAGGGACAAACCATCTCAGCCTGCACGCAGCAGTCTCCGTTTTTTGGACTGAGCAAAACGATTGGGAATAAGGGTGGCCACTTTACAGAGCTGTTAAAAGAATTAGGTGAGGGGTTGTTAAATCGTGTGGTCAGCATAGAGCCCGACTCACAACAGATGAGAAACCAGAGAGAGAAAAAAAAGCAATTTACTGTGGTCCATCCATCTGCCATGCTCTCCCCAGCTCTATCCCAAGCCACATTTTCAGGGTTGAGAAGCAGGACAGAGTGACTTTGAACCAGGAAGACTGTTTTCAAAGGTCCTAGCAACGTTACTTTCGGCGTTTCTAAAGAAAGATCTAGAAGGGCTCTTGTTGAGCGAGGACAGAACAGTCTTGCTGGGGGCTTGGTCCACCTGCCTTTCTGGAAAACATTAGAAAAGACAGTCCTGGTCTTAGTGGTCTGTGACATCGGTCTTTGAGTCCAGCTACCCAGGTGGCCTTTGGTCTACAGCAGGGATGAAGAGCAGCCATCTCCACATACACACACCCAGTGAGGGAATCAGGGGAATCATGTCTCTCTCTTGGTGACGGTTGACCACAGACAGGAAGTGTACTCTAACCTCAATAAAAGAACACCAATTCTGTCTTTCTTTCTCAAGTAACGTGGAAGGGAAGGAGTCCCTGCCAGGTGCAGAAGAAAGAAGAAAGCCTGCTCTTGGCAGCAGGGGAATCAGGTTGCCACAGCAACGAGAGCTTCTTCCCAAGTCCACTCATTATATGGCTTTTGAATTAGACTTCCTCTGTGTATATACACCAGTGGCTTTGATTCCCCCACTGCTTACCACCAACCTGCCTCACAGGCTTCTCCCCAGGAAGAAGGCAGCCGCCGACCCCTCCTTTCAAGGCTAGGTCCCACTTGTCCCTAGGATGCATAATATTTACTTGTTGGCTAACCCTAGGGAGAACCCAATGGGTACGCAGGGTAAAACAGCCTTCTGTCTGCTGTGGATGGGAGAAAGACAACAAGAATAACTTTTTCAAGCATCAATTTGGCCAGATGGAAATGCAGACCCTTTAAACTCACCTCTCTGGGACTTCTGTTTATTTTTATTTTTTTAGTTTTTTGAGACAAGGTATCTCTGCATAGCCCTGGCTGTCCTAGAACTCAACTCTGTAAACTGTATTGGCCTCAAACCCAGGGATCCGCCTGCCTCTGCCTCCCAAGTGCTGGGATTAAAGATGTGCACTGTCACTATCACCTGCCAAACTTTCTGGGACTTTAACCTTGGAACTACAGTAGGATCTGGAAAAGCAAGAAGCTTGAAATAGTCCTCCAGTGACTGACATGAGTCACGGTAACTATCAGCTTAGACCAGGATTCTCAGCGTTCTTACTGCTGTGACATTTAATAGTTCCTTATGTTGTGGTGACCCCCAACACTCAATCATTACTGTAACTACTTCATAACTGTAATTTTGTTACCATTATGAATCAAAATATAAATTATCTGAGCTTTTGAATGGTCTTAGATGACCCCTGAGGAAAGATCATTCGACCCACACATGACTTAGATATTATGGAATTCTACACAACTGAAGAACAGTCAGCTAGAACTGACATGCTCACGTACAAAGATAGATTATTCTGTTTTTTTTTTTCTTTTTTTTTTAGCAAGTTGCTCAAACTCATAGAATCAGAAAGAAGAACAGAACTAGGGGGAGAGAGAAAGAGGGGGCTGTTTAATGATTAACGAGTTTTACCTCTGCAAAATGAAAACATTCTAGAAACAGTGAGTCACTAGGGGAAAAGAGGACAGAAAGGTGGAAAGGGGATATGTTGGGTGGTATTGGGGGCAGGAGAATGGGAAGGGGGAGATGGGAAGGGGGAGTTAGGGATAGCTAGGACTGAGATACACTTACAGCCAGGCTGTGATGGCACACGCCTTTAATCCCAGAACTAAGGAAGCAGAGGCAGCTGGATCTCTGAGTTTGAGGCCAGTGTAGTCTATAAAGGGAGTTCCAGAAAGCCATATATATGTGTGTGTGTGTATATATATATATATATATATATATATATATATATATGTGTGTGTGTGTGTGTGTGTGTGTGTGTGTGTGTGTGTGTGTGTATGTATGTATATATATGTATGTGTGTGTGTATATATGGTATATATGGTATATATGGTATATATATATATATATATATATATATATATATATTACGCACATACCAAATTGTCAACAAATAAATAAAAGATAATTTTAAAAGTTGTAGAGATTGGTATGGCTATATCCCTACTGACCTCAAAACAGTTGAGAATAGCAGATCTACACCTATAATCCCAGCACAGGGAGGCTGAGCAGGAGGATCTGTGCTATATAATGAGTCCTGGGCCATTCTGGGTCACAAATGGAGATTCTGTCTCAAGCAAAATAAGATAAAACAAAACAAAAGATGCTGCATGAGTGACACCGAGACAGTAATCTCTGCGTCTAGGAGCTGAAGCAAGAGGGTCCAGAGTATGAGACCTGCCTGGCTGTGGAGTGGGAACCAGTGTCTGCTTCTCTTTGTTTTGAGACTGGGTCTGGTATAGCTTGGGCTGATCTTGAACTTGGTGTGAAGCTAAGGATGACCCTGAACACCTGCCCTTACCACCTCTACACCTTTAATGTTGGAACTGAATGCCAATGTGGGTGGTAAGACCTGGGGTTTGTTTGGTTTTTAAGAAAATGTTATGCCTTGTGCTTGCTCTTAACTTTACTTTTTAAAGACCTAATATATAACAATGCTTATCTTTGTGCCTTTTGTTTTGCTTTGTTTTGTTTTAGAGATGGGTCTTCACTATGTAGCCTTTGCCTGATTTAAAACTCCCTATGTAGAGCAGCCTGAAGTCACATTCACAGAAGTCTGCCTGCTTCTGTCTCCCAAGTGCTAGGGTTAAAGACGGACACCATCACGACCCATTCTGCTTAAAAATTTTATATAAGGGTTACATAAGTTTGGGAGGAGATAAAATAAGCCCTTATGAGTGTTTATCTTTGAAGTTGGGGTATTAACAAAGGACGAGGCTGCTAATTTTATTCCCTTTGAAAACTTTCAAAAACCTCAATCAAGGGGCTGGGGAGATGGCTCAGAGGTTAAGAACACTTGCTGCTATTCCAGAGGACCTGGGTTCAGTTCCCAGAATCCACATCATGCAACTCACAGCTGTCTGCAACGCCAGCTCCTGAGAATACAATGTCTCTGGCTCCCAAGAGCATTTGCACTCCCGTGCACAAGTCCCGTGCACACACGTACATCTAATTAAAAATAAAATAAGAAAAAGGAATCTTTAAAGCAGAATCTACATCCATTATCTTTATAATTTCAGTAAGCTGATAAAAACAGAGAGCTGGAATTAACATGCCTGATCTGCTAAATCTATCAGTTCAACAGACACTGAGTGTGTACCAGCAAGAGGTGACCACAGGGGAGACAGGCAGGGTGGCCTTCCCTCTCGTTGAGCCTACATTCTCATGTGCAGAGTCACCAAGCAGGACAAATGAGCATAGCTCTAGAGGAAGCTGAAGCCTGGAAGGACAGATGTGTGCAGATGTAGAGAATGTTGTGGGTAAAGGCTTGCTTTGTGCATTGGTTCATCTCTTTGAGCGCCTCTGAGGAGGTGATGCATAAGCTGAGAGCAGAAGAATGAGAAGGAACTAGCCACGGGAAGAGGGGGTGGCAAGGCACCCCAGGCTTAGGAGCAGAGAGACTGCAAAGACACAGAGCTAAGAGACAGCTTGACTCGTGGCTAAGAGAGCAGGTCATTTTGGTGAGAGAACAAGAGAGTGGGTGTCGGGTAGAGGTGCAGACGCAGCCACGTGTTCCCAGGGCAATGGGAGGGCACCCGTGGGTTCCCAGCAGGGAATGCCACAATCCTGACTATGTACAAAACAGATCATTTGGCTGCTGTGGGAAGCTGGACCCCACAAAGGGAAAGAGGAGAAGCAGAGAGACAGGATAATGATGTCTTTGTTAGCTTCCTGCTGAATGACATCAGTGACAGTTTGGTTTTAGATGAGGTTAGAAAATTGCTGGTAATTACTGAAAGAGGTTAGAAGAATATGCTTTTACATAAGCCTTCTGTACACACAAAACAACTGACACTTGTTATCTTTGCTGGGGTGGGTGGATAGTTACGGCCAACTATTTTTGAACTTTAAGGAGTCTCAAGTTGGTGGGGTCTTATTCCATGAAAAGATCTTACAAGTCTGGGTAGAATCTAAGATTAGCGCCCCTCTCGCCTGTCTCCCCCCCTTCTTTCTGGTGGATTTTCACATAGCCCATGCTAGCCTCAAACGTGATATATAGCTGAGGATGACACTGGTATTTTGACCTTCCCATATGTATCAGTACAGTACACTACAGTACAGTACAGAGATTTCAAGTGTGCAACGCCAAGCTCAGTTTAACGTGGAGCTGAGGATCTAACCCTGTTTGCCCCTGCACAAGCTAGGAAACCCCATCTTCCCCCCTTCCCCTGACCCGGCCTGTGCAGAGAAAACTCCCCCCTCCCCAGGCCCCCGACTGCTTGGAGAAAACTCTAGGCTACCGTCATCCCTCCTTGCTTTCCAGCAGTCCACCCAAGAGTGCAGGCCCAGGGGCTCAGTTTTTGACCATATATGGACACCATCCTAGTTCCTAGCTGGTACATCATCACACCTAGCCTAAGCTCTATAAAATCCCGCTGCTTTAGCCTGGATACGTGACTTCACTGACCCCCCTCCACCTGTGAGATGATGGGTGAGCCCACCTGAGAGCCGCCTCCTAATAGACCTACCTTTATCTACTTTTAATCTAGTCTAACCTGGCCTACATCTGCTGGGAGAGGAAAAGTCAATCACCTTCATGCACAGTAAACTCTCCACCATCTTAGTCCCACCCCCAAAGAGAGTCCACAATCCTAACAGGTTCCTGGGATTGCCATAGCTGCTGGTCTACAAAACACGCTTGATATAGCAACATGTGACGAAGTTCTGTAGAGTGAAAAATTATAAATTTTATAAAATATATACAGGCTCACTAGTTCCAAGAAAGCAGAACTGAATATAAGATTCCAGGCCTTTCACTGCCCCGATACATTCCTCAAGCCTCAGGGAAGAAAATCCACCTGTGGGTGAGGTAGGCCCAAAGCAGGAAGACACATTCCTGGCCACAAAGAAAGATGCAAGACATCTGGGTGGTTCCAAGAACTAACTTTCCACTGATCTTGGTTACCCCTCCCCACCCCCCTTGAGGTCTTTTCCAGTGTTACAGCTTGCTGAGTTCAAAATTTATAAAACAACCAATCATGTGTAACCGCGCGAAAATTCCTTTCTTTCCCTACCCCTTACTATAAAAAGTTCCTTAGCGCACCACTCGGGGTCAAACTGTACTCGTGCACGAGTGTGCAGTTTGAACGCTGGCTGCCAGCTCTCTTCCCTAATAAACCTCTGCTGATTGCATCCAGGTACGGTGTCTTGGAGTTTGTGGGTGTTCGAGACTTCCCAAGACTTGAGTAAGGGTCTCATTTGGGAGTCTTCAGTTCCATCTCCAGAGTTTCTAGAAATATCAAATTCTTTTGTAAAACGCACAATTTGAGGCTGGCAGTGTAAGGGCGAGTGCTTGCCTAGCATGCATGAAACCCTGGGTTCAATTCCCAGCACCGGATAAACAGTGATGGCTCAGGCCTGCAATTCCAGCACTTGGAAGGTGGAAACAGGAGGATCAGAAACTCAGGATTATCCTTGGCTACATAAGGGGTTTAAAGCTAGCCTGGGCTACATGAGACCCTGTCTCAAGAGAAAAAAATTTGCTCTTGTGTTGGAAAATAATTATATAGATATTCCCCAGCTTTACTGACATAATTGACAAATTAAAAATCGTACATATTTACAGTATACCTGTGGTATTTTGACACGTATACACTAGGAATTATTGCTAATCAATAAAGCCACTTAACACATCCACCACTTTGCATAGTGACTATCTAAAAGAATACCCAAGTTCTTCTCCTTTTCTTTTTCTTCTTGGTAGGGTTTTTGCTACATAGACCAGGTGGGCCACACTCCTGACTCAAGCCTCTTGAGAGCTGGGGTTGTAGGTGTGGACCACCCTTCCTACCAACTGTCTTTCTTAAATTTCATATTTATGTCACCTAATACTGCCGACTGCTCATGTGTGTCCATCTTTGTTGCTTTCAAAACACGTGCTCAGATGTGATTCCTAGTGTAACAGCTCTGAGAGCCAGCAGGGTTGAAGGGAAGGAATTGAGTCATTAAGAGAGGTTAGTGGAGGTCTGTTAGCTACCCGACTCCCACCCCTCCACAGCAGGTGGCTACAAAGCTGGGCGAGCATCCTTTCTTAGGTAAATACCAATCACCTGCCATCCACAAGAGCTATGTGAGTACTGAGAAGGAGGGGCTGGGCAGGTAGGAAAGATATAGCTGAGAACAGGGCACTGTATCCCAGGCCATGGTACTTGGTGCATGGACAGAGTCACTGGGAGTGTCAAAACAGAAAACTGAGGGAGGGCAGGGCTGCTACAGAACCAGCCTGTATAAAAGTCATCTCCCAGGTAAAATCAGAGTCGTGATCCACAGGCCTGTGACGGTGATTTACCTTTGATGTATGTCTTCTGGTATCAGGCATTGGCTTTAGGCAGATTTGTCCAGGGTCCCGACTCTTGGGACTGAGATACTTGGATTCAATTTCAATGCAGTGTGCTGGCTGTGCACAGATACATCTTACTTTCAGTTTCTGGGCCTCAGTTTCCTCCTCTGAAAAGCACAGATTGGTAAGGGTGGTATAAAGATTCCTTTATGTATTGTTGTTGGATGCTCATATGCTTGCATGTCTCAACGTATAGATTATTACATATTAACGAATGCCAAGCATCTAGTATGATGCCTGGCATGGGAAGAACTTGAAAGCACACGCATCACTATTAACCCTTCTAATGGTTCTGCAGCTCTAGGAATGTGAATGCTCGTTCTGTAGGGAAAGGTAAAGAGACTTGGAGAGCTCTTAGCTCTTGGAAAGAATCCTATACTCTGCTCTCCACGCCATGGGAGAAGCCCCAAGGACAAAGCAGGGCTCAGGATGCCGGGTCCTGCATCCCATTTCCCATAGCACTCTTCAAACTAAATGCCCAGATGCCTCATGTTCACCCCAGATAATTGCAAAACAGAGCCATGCCTGCCTCCCTGACTTTAAACACCTGCCCCTGCGGGAGCTGGCAGCCAGCTGGGTCAGGCTTAAGTGTCTTTGGTCCCCAGTCTGCAGCATGTCCAGCTATTTACTCACTTGGCAACTCTAAGGCAGATGAACCACAAATCTGGAACTCAGCCCGCAGGGGCCACATTACAACGAAACCACCCCCACCGCCTTGTGCACAGCGGCCTCCTCCATGAGATGAAAGCGGTTTGTAAGATGAGAAAGCTAGCTCTATCTATCTTAATCCTGCTGGTTGGATGCAAATTGCTTTCTTCCACTGAAGCGAAAGAACGCTGGTGGGTGGCATGGAATGACTGGCGGGGGTGTGCAGCTGAATGTGGGATTGAGGTTAGTGACAGGGCACCCCAGGAATTCCTCCTTCTTCCCTGTCTCCACACACACACACACACACACACACACACACACACACACACACACACACACACAC
>JANHMN010000012.1:21301574-21318226 GCA_030674055.1 Rhabdomys pumilio | reverse complement strand
CACACACACACACACACACACACACACACACACACACACACACACACCATGCTCCATCCCAGAGCGCCTTCAGCACCTGCACTTTTCTTCCCCTTTACCCCAGCTCTTGTAATAGGTTTTATAATCCGTGGAATTCCAGCTCAGAGTTTTTCTCGACCTTGTATTTAGCAGGAAGCATTAAGGTGGAGCGGAAGTAACCAGTAACCAGTCTACTAGGCCCCCGGGTAGGCTACACTGGGTACCCAGGGATCCTACAGAAGTGGAGGGAAGCGGGAGCTGGGTGTTGCACTTTACTCCGTGGGCAGTGCTACACATTCACGTTTTGCTCGTGCACTGGGATGGGGGCAGGGGACATTTTCAGGCACATATATGTTCTTACCTGCTTCCTTACACAAAATGTTTGAGGTGGCTTACAAAAATGTATACAATGTCAAGGAACGGAATAGATGTCGTTGGAAACAGAGAAATTCAGAGGAGGAAATAACGAAGCTCGTAACTGGGCAGTAAGTTGCCCTGCACAGTTGTTAATGTGATCTATAAACTTGGCTTTGGAAACCCCAGCAATCCAAAGCAAAGCACGAACACTCTTAACACAGGAAGGAAATGCAGAATCCATAAATGGAAAAAAAAAAAAAAAAAACTGTAGTGTCCCGGGAGAAGTGCTGTCTTGCACTGTCTTGCCTCCATGTTGAAATTTGGGAGGAATTCTTATATGGATCCATCCAAAGATGAGCAGTAGATAAAACAACCACTGCGCTGGAGAGATGGCTCAGCCGTTAAGAGCCCTGACTGCTCTTCCAGAGGTCATGAGTTCAATTCCCAGCAACCACATGGTGGCTCACAACCATCTGTAATGGGATCTAATGTGTGTCTGAAGACAGCGACAATTAAAAAAACAAAACAAAACAAAAAAACCACAACCATTGCTTATTAGACTTCTTAGGCTGAGTCAAGTTGCTAAAATGTCATTCAAGATCCTAACATTCATTATGTATAATACCAGAAATTAGGAATAGTTTGAATGCCCCTCAGATACATTATTGCACAAATGTCCAATGGAGTATTAGGTAGTTATTAAGGGGAAAGATGAACAATTTAGGTTACTCATGTGGAACAATTTCCAAGATGTACTAGGAAATGAAAGAAGTAGGAGGCAGAAGAATGTCTCTATCAGGGTAGTGTCTGTGAAAATGAAATAAAAATCATGTGTACTTCCAAATGTTGTGCATGTCCTTAGTCCTTCCTAGGAGGGTTCACAAGAAACACCAACTGGATGCAAATAATTTTCTGGGCAACAGTCTTTTCACTATACAGTTGTTTGAACCTTCTAAATTTTGTAGCATGGGAATTTATTAGTATACTTAAAAAGAGTCATTGAAAAGTATGAAAGCCAGGCAGTGGTGGTGTATGCTTTTAATCCTAGCACTCATGAGGCAGAGGCAGGCAGACCTCTGAGTTTGAGGCCAGCCTGGACTACAGAGTGAGTTCCAGGATGGCCAGGGCTACACAGAGAAACCCTGTCTCAAAAAAAAAAAAAAAAAAAAAAACCCAAAAAACAAAAAACAAAAAAAACCTCAGCTCATTTATTTAAATGCTTAGTCACCAGAGAGTAGTACTATTTAAAAGGATTAGAAGGATTAATAGATGTGGTCTTGTTAGAGGAAGTGTCTCACTGGGGTGGGCTTCTTTAAAATTTCAAAACCCCATGCCAAGCCCAAAGTCTCTCTCTGTTTGTGAAACAGGCTGTAGATCTCAGCTACTAAGTCTCTGCCTGCATGCCGCGTGCTTCCTGCTATGATGGCAGTGGACTAAACCTCTGAAACTATGAGCATGTCCCAAGTAAATGTTTTCTCTTATAATTGCATTGGTCATTGGTCTTTACAGCCAAGGAACAGTGACTAAAACACATGGGTAATTCACATCCAGAGAATCCAAAGAAAATACCAGTGCTTGTGCACAAACTGGAAACTTAGTCCTGTTTATTATTTTGCTATAGTTTGCATCTTTTGCCCCAAAGCCCTGCTGTCGATGCCTGATGCTACTGGGAAGTAGCGTAACTTTTAAAAGTGTTTTATTTTTATTCATGTGTGTTCCTGTTTGTCTGTATGTGCACCACATAACACTACTATGGCAAAAGCCTGAGGTAGAGAAGGCTGTTCACCTCATGGTGACTAAGAAGCCAGCAGGAAAAACAGCAGAAGGGGCTGGGGCAAGGTCTAGGCTGGTTTCTTTATTTTCCTTTTCAGATTTTTCATTGTTAGTATATGGAAACAAAACTGACCTAATTTTCTTTACATTTATTTTATATATAGTGTTTTGCCTGCATGTTTGTATATGTTTCTGGTGCCTGCAATAGCCCAAAGAGGGCATCCAGAGCGCTTAGAACTGGAGTTATGGAGAGCTATAAGCTGATATGTGGGTGCTGAGAACCAAACCTAGTCTTCTGGGTTAGCATCCAGTGCTTTTAACTGCTGAGCCATCGCTCCAGCTCCAAGTAATGGGAATTGTGATAGGCAGGAATGTTAAGTCATTGCAGGGAAGTGTGCCATAAAAGAGGTTACTGGGGCCAGGATTTCTTTCTCTCCCTCTCTGTTCTCTGGATGGCATAAGGTGAGCATCTTTGCACTACCACCCAGAGTCCACTGTGATGCTCTTCTTGACCGCAGGCCCAGGAGCAATGGTGGAAGCGGATGATGAGCTGAAACCTCTGACACTGTGAGCCAAGATAAACCTTTCCTCTTCATAATTTAATTTGGCCAGGTGTTTTGTTACAGTGATGAAAACTGACTAATGCAGATGCCAGTGTTATCCAAAGTAGTCTACAATTTTAAATGCAATCCCCATTAAAACACTAATGACTATTTTGGGTAAGTATAGGTGAAAAAATCAGCTCTAAAATTCTCAGGATCTCAAAGAACCCCAAATAACCTTTGCCCCGGGTCAGGGGTAAAAAGAACAAAATTAGAGGCTTCATATTTCCTGGTTTCACAACTTTCTGCCACAAAGCTACTATGGTAGTGTCCCTATGCACAGTTTGTATATAACAGTAGAATAAAATGTGGAGACCAGAAAGCAACTCTCAAATGTGTAATGTAGTGATTTTAGCAAAGAGATCAGAGTTTTTTGATGGTAGAAAGAAGACTTTTCAATAAATGATATAACATCTATATGCAAAAAGAAAAGAAAGAAATTGAACTTTTCCTTGATACCATACAAAACTTAACTATTAAAAAATGGATCAAAGACCTAAACACAGGAGTCAGAGCTGTGAAACTCTTAGAAGAAAACACAGGGAAATTTTTCATAATTTAATAACAATTTCTTAGATATGAAAACAACAGGGCCAGCAAGATGGCTTCAGCCAGAAAAGGTGCTTGCTGCTAAGCCTGATAACCTGAATTTGATTCCTCCTAGGCCCCATTTGGTGAAATAAGAGAATTGACTCCTGAAAATTATCCTTTGACCTTTACATATGTTACATATGTGTTATAGCATGTGTAGCTATACCACACACTAAATAAATTAGTAAAAAAAAAAAAAAATTAAAACTGGAAAAAAAAGTGGGGGCTAGAGGAGTGGCTCAGTGGTTAAGAGCTCAGTGGTTTCTCTTCCAGATTTGATTCTCAGCACCCACGTGATGACTCCCAAACATCTGTAACTCTAGTTTCGGGGGATCCAGCTCCCTCTACTGGCTTCTGTGGGCACTGCACACATATGGTACACACCTACACATAGGCATGACACCCATACACATAAAAACAAATTTTTGAACAATTTTTTAAAAAAGAATTGGGTTACATCAAAATTAGAAATGTTTGTGCATCAAAGAGCTAAATCAGAGGGAACAAGCAACACAGAGAAAGGGAAGACGTGTTTGCAAATTGTCTACCTGATGAGGGGTTAAAAGTCAGACTACAGAAGGAACTCCTAAAAGCCAAGGAGAAAAACCATCCAATTATGAAATGAGCAAGGGAACTGCCCCCAAGGAAAACATGCAAATGGGCAACAAACTTAACAGAGAGACATTCCATATCAGCAATCTAGAACATCACAATGAGACTCCACTTCACACCCACCGAAATTACTATTATAAAAAGGAAAGAAAAGTGAAGCTGGGACTCTTGGGCATTGCTGGTGGGAATGCAAAGATGGTACAGCTGCCATGGGAAACTGCACGCTGACTCCTCAACAATTATAAATAGAGTCACCACGGGATCCAGCAGTTTCATTTCTGAAAACAGAGATTTGAATCTTCTCATCCCCCTGTTCATAGAAGCATTATTCATAAGACTCAAGAGATGAATGCTATCTGAATGTCCACCAACAGAGGTAGGTGGGGCCAGGAAGTTGGCTCAGTGATAATGGTGCTGGCTACCAAGCTGAATGACCTGAGTTCAATTCCCAGGCCCCATGTGGTGAAAAATGAGAACTCACTTCCTTAACTTGTCCTCCACACTTCATGTATGTACACACACACTGCCAATAAACAAATACATAAATAAATACAATTTAAAGAAATATATAAATAAACACAAGTAGGTTATAGTTTGGGTCCTAAATACTTGGGGCGTTCCATGCACTGGAAGATGCACTCCCAGGGAGTACTATCAGGAGGTTGTGAAGTCACTGGCAGATACTCAGATCATTCAGGGGTATCCCTGAAGGGAAGAACTGTGGGACCCCAGTCTCTTTCTCTTTCATTCCCTGGCTTATTCAGTGAGTGGGTTTTCTCTGCTTTGTCCTCTGTGGCAACAGATGAATGACAGGCCCCAAACAATGGAGCAAATTGATTGTGGACTGAAATATGAAAAACCATGAGGCAAAAGGAAGCCTTTTTCTTTATAATGTTAATCTCACAGATGTGAGGAGAAAGACCACCTACCCAAATCATCATGGCCAAACTAACTAATTCAGGCAATTAATTAAAGCAAACTTTGTTTTGTTTTGTTTTGCTTGTTTTTTGAGCCAGCATTTCTCTGTGTAGCCCTTGCTGTCCTGATACTCACCCTGTAGACCAGGCTGTCCTTGAACTCAGAGACATCCTCCTGCTTCTCCCTCTTATGTTTTTTTTTTTTTTTTTTTTATAATTCCTGTACATGAGCTGCCTCCCCCTAAGGTAGGGATCAAGAGGTCAGCCTTGGACATGAGTAAGATAAAAGCTTTTATACTCCAGGAGGTATAAAAGGGGGTTTCAAAGAGGGAATCTGGCAGACGAACAGGTAGGGTTACAGGAACAGAACAGAACAACCCCCTGTAACAAAGACATAGTTGCTAAGTGTCATAGCAATAGGTCATAACAACAGGTAGTCATAATAACTTTCTGAAATAAAGACACGGTCGTTGTTTCCTGAAACAGGCAGTACAGAACCATTTGTAGCTAAGGTTATAGGTGGGACATAGACCAATACGTGAGAAACAGATTTAATCATAAACAGGCGTGAACCTAGTTTACCTTTACTATACGATGGCTTTCAAACCTAAGATTGTGGCAGGCTTATAAATAAATAATTGGTGAATTTAATTATCTCAGGCATTTTGGAATACTGGTGGAATATTAATATGGTATGCTAGTATATTTAGTGCTATCCAGCTTTAGGAAGGGGTGAAATTTTGACATAAGCTCCAACAGGGATGAATCTTCAGGATGTCTGCTTAAGTAATATAAATCAGTCTCAGAGAGCAAGGTGGCACCAACCTAAAATTCCAGCACTGGTGAAGTGAACAGAGCCATCCTCATAACTCTTTATGAAGGAAGCTGTTCCAAGCCAGCCTAGGGTATGTGAGACCCTGTCTCAAAGAAAACCAACAACAGTATCTTAGTTAAGGTTTTACTGCTGTGAACAGATACCATGACCAGAACAATTCTTATAAAGAACAACATTTAATTGGGGCGGCCTTACAGGTTCAGAGGTCCAGTCCATTATCATCAATGGCAGGAAGCATGGCAGTGTCCAGGAAGACATGGTGCTGGAGGAGAAGAGAGTTCCACATCTTGTTCCCAAGGCAAATAGAAGAAGACTGTTTTCTAAGAAGAGGGTTCAAAGTCCACTTATACAGTGACATACTTCTTCCAACAAGGCCACACCTCCTAAAAAACCGTGCCACTCCTTGTGGGGCAAGCATATTCAAACCACCACATAGGGCTAGCAAGATGTTCATCAGGAGATGGTCCTTGCCACCAAGGCTGACAACCGGTGTTATTTCCCCAGAACAAACATGGCGGAAGGCAACTGATTCCCCCAAGCTCTTTCTAGCCTCCAAGTGCAAGATCCCATACCACAGATGCATTCACATGTATAACACTCAGCACAAACATGTGTTACATACACCACACTTACCACACACATCACACATGTTACACAACATCACAAAGACACAAATAATGGGATCAGACTCTCCCCGACTACATATCTGCTTCACCACGTATACCTTTCCCACACAACCGCACGTCACATATACCAGAAACACAGCAACCCCCCCACCACCATGTTCTCCACATCTCCATGTGTATCACACACACTGATGGCTCAGGCATCGGGCTCATTCAGACCCAGCCTGACTTGCAGGAGGTCTCCTGAGTGCTTGGAACACAAACGAAAAATTTGTTACTTTCCTACGTAAACAACTCTTCCTCCCGCTACCGTAGCTCCCGTGAAATGAGTCAATCATAAACATGTGCCTCCCCGGACTCCAGGGAAGCCCGAGCCTGTCCTCCCTCCCAGCAAATTTGCTGCTTCCTGCCCTGTTCTGCAATTCTTCTACAGGGAGCTTCATTTTACAGCTTAATACCCTGAGAGAGGCACAAGACAAAATCCAGAGGGAGAGTAACACTAGGCATCAGTCAGCGTGAGGAAGCCGTGAGACCGGGGAGTCAGGCCTGGGCTGCTTTCCAGCAGTGACGGAGGAGAAATGCAGGGCTGGATGAGGTGTGATCAGAAAGGCAGTCAGCCAGTGGCACCAGGAGCTGGGGTGGGGACTGTGCCAGCCTCTCAGGAGTTATATCTGGCCCCCAACCTTTCTTCTCACTGCCAGCCGGATGAAAGCAGAGCCTCCCAGCTCTCCAGGTCTCGGAGGCAGCAGATAAAAATGATCAGATGCCATGAACAGTCAGGGACAAAGGGTCCCAGCCCCGTCCTGCTGCAGAGTGGCTGAGAACAGAGCAGCTCCGCTCGCCCCGAAAACCCCTCTCCAGGGCGACGTCCTGTGCTCCCCCATCCTCTCACTTTACCTCCATTGCTTTAGTTAGGATTCCAGCTGTTCCCCAAAGACCCATGTGTCAAAGGCTTGTTTCCCTAGAATGGCCCTATTGAGAGACTAGGGACCTTTAAGAGGTGGGAGAGATGGGTCCTAATATGTGGGTCCGGAGGGGTGGGGCGTGGAGTTGAGAGTGTGGGAGTGTGGGGTTACATCCTAGATCCTTAGGGTGGCTCTTGAAGGGCGCCGTGTGACTGCAGCCACCCCTCCCACCTTGTTCCAGCCATGAAAGAAGCAAGTTTTATACTGCCGCCATGATAGGCTGCCTTGCCACAGTTACAAAGCAATAGAGACAGCCAGGCATCTGCTGGACCCTCCCAAGCCTGGAGCCACAACAGCCCTGCTTTAAATGATGAAAATCTCAGTTGTTTCTTACAGTAGCATGAAGCTGACTGTATTAGTTGCTTGTTTCTTTGCTGTGACCAAAGCCGCTTAAGGCTTTTGGTGGGGTGGAGGTGGGGGGTTGCTCACAGTTTAAGGGGGACGACAGTTCATTACAGCAGAGAAGTCACAGGAACTTGAAGCTGCTGTTTTATGGCGCTCACAGTTAGGAGCAGAGAGAGACCAATGCTGCTACTCAGCTCACTTTCTCTTTTCTGTAGAGTCCAGAATCCTGATCCTTGTGCTACCCACAGTTAAGATGGGTTTTTCCACTTCAGTTAACCTGATCTAGGAAATCTCTACCTGCATGGCCAGAGGCATGTCTCCTTAGATCCTCGTGACTTAAGAAAACCTGCATCTATTAATCTAATAATTCTTTTTTAAAACTTTTTTTTTTTTTTTAAGGAAAAAAACCCCACAGATATGGCATGCCTGTAATCCCAGCACTTGGGAAGGAGAGGTAGGTTGATCTCTGTGAGTTCTAATCTAGCCTGGCCAACAGAGTAAGTTTTGGGTCAGCTAGTGCTACAGAGATGAGATCCTGTCTCAAAAATGTATTTTAACCTTTAAATTCTATCAAGATAATGAGATCTGAAGAAGTCAGAGCCTTTTTTTTCTGAGCACTGCTGATGGAAAATTCTGGAATTCTGCAGATGCCAGCTCTGCTCCTTCTACACCCCTTACTGCTGTATTGCTCCTGCTGTGGCAGGTTATGGGTTGAGTGTGTGCAGGCGGAGGCTCAAGGCCAATGCTGGGATTGCCAATTCTCACTCCTCCATTTTATTCACTGAGGGAAATTCACCAATATGGCTAACTTGCTCCGGGGAATCTCCTGCCTCCACCCAAGGCTGGAATTACAGGTGGGCTGCCATGCTTACCCAGAATTCACATGAGCTTCTGAAGATCCAAATTACAATCCCCATACTTGCGTAGTAAGCACTTTAACCACTGAGCCATCTCTCCAGCCCACAGCTTATATTTCAAAGAGAACAATGACATGGAAGAGAGGGAGGAGGGAGGAGGGAGGGAGGACGGAGGATTGTCACAGACTGAAAGAACTGTGTCCCACATAACAGTGAAGCTGAGAGCCTGAATATGAACTAGTTGATTCCTTCTGTCTACACTCACCCGTCCCCTCCTACACCACTTCATAAATAGATTTGAGGGACATCTAAGTTCCCCAGGGACTGTTTGGTGACTGTATTTTCTTGCAGCGTTCTGAGGCCCAAGGAATGCCACAAAGATCACACCATGCAAGAGACCTCATGCAAGAGACTTATTGGGGATGCTGCCATGAAAGGCCACTTCTGAGCGGGGCTAGAATAGAAGAAAACAGGCCGTGACTTCATGGATTTTATGGGGAGGGGAGAATGTGAAATGTGTCACATTGGCCTTTAGTGATCAGATGACTTTAGCCCCAAATCACTGAAGGCGGGAGGAACCTGGTTCTGGAATGGGAATGGCTCCTAACATCAACTTAAGTGTCATAGTCCGAACAGAAGCTGCAGGTGTCCTCCAGGCCTGTGTCACTAGCCACACCTCTACCCCTAGCTGCTGTACATATTGACAATAAATGGCCCATACTTGTATCTTTATCTAAAGCTTACTGCTGACTAAGAATACCTGGGACTTGTGGTCTTTCCTAGGGTCAATGGCTGTGTTAATGAAAGATGACAGCAGCCTAGCTCCTTTGTGGGGAGCCACCTTCATGGGGTGACTTCTCCAGAGCATGCCAGGCAATCAAACTGAGGCTGGACTCCTAAAACCACACTTCCCCACAAGCGCCTTCCACTTGAGGGTTTCTCCAGAGAGCTCTTCCTCCGTAAATCCCTTGCCCAAGAATCCTTGCCCCAGGGATGAACACTCCTGGGTCTTAGCCAGAGCTAAAGACTCTTGTTTTATATTTAACAACATCCCAAGTGTCTGAGTTTCATTTCCTGTTTGCTGTGATAAAACACCCTGACAAAACCAACTTAAGGGGGACAATGTTTATTTGGCTCGAAGTTCCAGGTTACAGTCTATCATTGTGGGGGAGTCAGGGTGAATGAGCAGTGACAGATGGATTAATGGATGCTGGTACTCAGCTCACACTCTCCATCTCTTTATTATTTATTTATTTATTTATTTATTTATTTATTTATTTATTTATATGGAGGGGCCCCTGGCTGTCCTGGAACTTACTATGTTGACCAGGTTGGCCTTCAACTTGCAGAGACCTGACTGTTTCTGTCAGTGTTGGGATTAAAGGTGTATGCCACCATATCCAGCTGCTCTTTCCACTCACACTTATACAGTACAGGACCCTCTGCCTAGGCAATACTGCTACCTGGAGTGGTGGGTCTTCCCCCTTGAGTTACCATCATCAGGATTGTCTCCTGGGCTAGAGAGATGGGTCAGTGGTAAAGGGCACTTGTTGCTTGCAGGAGACCTGGTTTCAGTTCTCAGCACCCACATTCATAAATCCAGTTGTGGGGGATCTGATGCCCTCCTCTGAATTCTGTGGGCACTTTCGCCAGGCACATACATGTAGGCAAGACACTCAGAGAAATAAAATGATTATTAAAAGCTGAGTGTGGTGGAGCATGCCTTTAATCCCGGCACTCAGCAGGCAGAGGAAGACAGATAGATCTCTGAGTTCAAAGTCAACCTGGCCTACAGAGCTAGTTCTAAGACAGCCAGGGCTACATAGAGAAACCCTGTCTCAAAAAAACCAATAGATAAATAAATACTTTTTTTTTTTGGTTTTTTGAGACAAGGTTTCTCTGTGTAGTCCTGGCTGTCCTGGAACTCACTCTGTAGACCAGGCTGGCCTTGAACTCAGAAATTCGCCTGCCTCTGCCTCCCAAGTGCTGGGATTAAAGGTGTGTGCCACCACTGCTCGGCTTAAATAAATACTTTTCAAAAAGAGTTAAGAGTGCTTTTTGTTCTTCCGAGGACCTGAGTTCAGTTCCTAACACCTATGTCAAATGGCACACAATCACCTGTAGCTTCATCTCCAGAGGATCCAACATTCTCTTCTGGCCTCCTTGGGCATCAACATACAGGTACACATGCATGTATGCATGCCACCCTACCACAAATCTTAAAAAACAAAACAGATAACGATGTTTTGTTATGCCCACAGGCCAAACCGATGTGGACAATCCCTCCCTGAGGCTCCCTTCTTAGAATCTAGGAACTTATATCTGATTGACAAAATGAAACATCAACCCAGGTGACCCATTTGCTCCTTAAAGCCAGGCCTGGATGCAGAGAGCCTACATTTGCCTTCCTTCTTTAGAAGATCATGTGGTTTAAATGATACCTCCAAGTAGGAGTTTGGCCTCCTCTTTCTTAGCCTCCCCCCAGAAGCATCTCCCTCATCCATCATGACAGGACCATTATCACTCCATGAGCAACAGAGGGATGGCAAGAAGTTTTAAGTGTGGTTGTCTTTTATCCAAACCTCCCAATACCTCTGTCCAAGTCACATCTACAAGGTGGCATCATGTTTGTTGGTCTGACCAGGCCAAAGTTTTAATTC
Source organism: Rhabdomys pumilio (assembly GCA_030674055.1). Classification (NCBI taxonomy): domain Eukaryota; kingdom Metazoa; phylum Chordata; class Mammalia; order Rodentia; family Muridae; genus Rhabdomys; species Rhabdomys pumilio. The sequence goes on along the minus strand of JANHMN010000012.1, from coordinate 21,307,068 downwards.
CAACAGTATTTTTCAGGGCTTCGACATCAAATACTATAGACAGGGTAGCTTAGTACAACAGACGTCTATTGACTTCCAGGCTGGGAAGCTGGGAAGCCTAAGTCAGGTGAGGGCCATGATCCCCAGAAACATGAAGAAAACCTTCCTTCTTTCAGCCTCAGACATCTGCCAGGAATCTAAAGTCTTCCTGGCTGCTATTTCCTTCATAGTGTAAACTACTTCTTTCTTATAAATGCTGGTGTGGCCACAGCATTTTCCTAGCTGTTTAACAGCTTGGGTTCAGTTCCTACCACTGCAAGAAGAAAAGAAAAAAGCTATTAGATGTAGTAGATCTCCTCCAGGATATCATCACTGGAACTAATTATATCTGCATGTCCTTATTTGCAAATAAGGTTATATTCCAAGGGGCTAGGAATGAGGCCTGCCATATGGGGAACAAAATTCCCTAGGATTTTGTTGGACACAGAATTCAACCCAGAAGACCAGCTCTGCCACTTGTTAGCAGTGAGGTGGCGTGTTCTCAGAACCTTGCTCTCGCCAGCCATAGGAAGGTGTAAATCAGGAGAGGAATTAAGGAGACGATGCATGGACTTTTCACACCAGGTACTTGGCCCAGGGTAATGCTCAGTACACAGTGCCCAGAGACTATTATTACAGCCTGCCGTCCTCCCGCATCCACACCAGGCCGCCTCCACACTCAAACAGACTGCTAGGTAGGAGAGCTGAAGCTTTACATCTTCCCCAGAGATCTATTTTGTATCAGTGAAAGATTACCCAAGCCTCTGGCAAGTTAGGCTTGAGGGCCCATTATTTAAGTGCAACTGCCTGTGACAGCTCTCTGAGCAACCAGAGACCTGAGTGCCTATGGGGGTGGGGCCACCTGGGTGAGCCAAGTATGCATGAAAGACTCAACACAGGGCTCCTTTTGGCTCAGTGTACATGATGGGTAAATCAATCTTCCTGGGGCAATTTCCTGTGGCTGGGGACAAAGCTGTCTCCCTTCTTGCCTTCCTGCTGATTTGCTCCCCTTAATCTCTGGCTCCAATAAAGGGTTGAGCGTTGAGCATTTCCCTTAACTGATGCCCTGACAGGCCCTTTCACTGACATTTCCTGACAACTGCCCACCTTATTCTTATCCACCTGAAACCTGTCAGCTGGTTCCAGAATAATCCATTCTATTCCTGGTCTGAGTCTCAAAGAACAGATTGGTTTTATTCCCTCCTTGATATGTGAAGGTCACCTCGATAGTCTCCACTCCCAGCCCACCCCAGCTCACCGAAACAATGAAGAGATCAACCCAGGCTTTGCAGGCTCCGCTGTCAGGCTTCATGCTCTCTAATTTGAACATACACACGAATCACCCAGGATCTTGTTAAACACAAATGAAAACTCTGCAGATCTGGGTAAGGCCTTGTCCTCTGTTTCCCTTCAAGCCTTTGCATGCCGCAGATGCTGTTGGTCTCCTGACTACACTTTGAATAGCACATCTCTCAAGCTTAACAGAGATGCCTTGCACAAAACAAGTCATGCAATTAGGCTGCTCCCAGTGCTAACAGGGCAAGAGTGAGCGGGTATCTAACAACCTGGGGCATTAAAGGAGCCCTCTGGGTGAAAGGGAATGGGGACTGGATCACTCTGGCTATGGTCTGCTGTGTGGTGAATGGGATGGGGTCAGACAAAGACAGAGAGACTATGAGGAGGCTTCTGCAGTAATCAAGAGTCCTCAAGTTGGTAGAGGGGGCTGGCAAGGAGGGGAAGGGTTAGAGACACAAGCGGAAGATGTACCACCGAGGTGCCCGGCTGACTGGGGTGGGGGAGGTGCCGGGTGATGATGAAAACCCCACCCTAAGACCTCAGTCTGGAAGATCCTTAGGGAATATAGGGGTCAAGAGAAAATGCATAGGAAAAATGAGGAAAGAGATATGGTGATCTTCTGTCTAGGGTCCCAGTGGGAGGGATTATGCAAGAGGCTCCTGGTAGGAGGCAGGAGAGGAAAGCATATGGTGAGACACACATGTGAGAGCGACTGAGGCCTTGAGGAGTCCAGTGGAGTCCCATCAGAGAGAGCCCAGGCTCCCAAGGAGCAGCAAGCAACAGACTCTATCCAAGCTATGCATCACTGCTCAATTCAGTGGCTCGTGGACGCTGCTTGAGGGCCCTGGTGCTGCCACTTGTTAGCCTTCCACGGCGACTTCACTGTATCTGCTTCAGCTTATCCATTAGTCTGTCAGCCTTTCTTTTTCTATAAGTGATTAACCATACATTTCTCTTGAAGTATGGCTCTCATGGCATCCTGTAATCTCTGATATGAGACAAGCTTATTGCCATTTGTCTTAGCTAAGATTTTACCTCTGTGAACAGACACCATGACCAAGGCAACAGCATTTAATCGGGGCTGGCTTACAGGTTCAGATGTTCAGTCCATTATCATCAAGATGGGAGCATGGCAGCATCCTGACAGGCATGGTGCAGGAGGAGCTGAGAGTTCTACATCTTCATCTGAAGGCCCCTAGGAGAAGACTGGCTTCCAGGCAGCTAGGAAGTGGGTCTTAAAGCCCACACCCACAGTGACACACCTACTCCAACAAGACCACACCTCCTCCAACAAGGCCACACCTCCTAATAGTGCCACTCCCTGGGCCAAACGTGTACAAACCATCACACCATTTGTTTGTTTTGAGACAGGTTTTCCTCTATTCTAGAACTAACTCTGTAGACCAGGCTGGCCTCTTCCTCCAGAGTGCTGGGATTAAAGTCGTGCACCACCATCCAGCTGGCTCATTATCATTTACTTCTAAAGAATTTAATATTTAATCTTCTTTGTTCTCCGGGTTATTGAGAGAAGCATTTTTTGGCTTTTCAAATACCTTTGCATGCTTGCTTTTTTGTTTTGTTTTGCTTGTGGAGCTGAGGATGAGATCCAGGTTCTTGCAGGTGCCAGCGAAGTTGCTTGCCATGGTACTCACCTGCAGCCTCTCACGCAGGTGCTTAATCTTTTTATTTTTAATTTCATGTCCAGCTTCTATTTTCCACCTCATTCCTAATCGTTTGTTTCTAAATTTTCATTTTGTTTTATGCTTCAGAAGGGCAAGCGGGGATTATGGTCTGCGTGACAATGATTCCATGCTATGGGAAAAGTGAGTCAGCGAAAAAAATAATTAAGCTCGGAGTGCTTCGTCACCCACTGGTTAGAGCGTCCTAAAGCTCCACCGTGCAGCGCAGGCTCAGAGCAGGCTAAGCACTGGCTCAGCTTCCAACAAGCGTTTATATAGAATTTCCTATTATCCAACATTGTAGTAGAGCCATTTTTATTTATTCCCTCATTTAACTAATCAATTTTTTTTATTTTATTTATTTTGAGATTGATTTGTTTATTTTTGTCTGTAGCTATGGCCGGCCTGGAACTCATGATCTAGACCGTTGGTTTCTCAACGTGTGGGTCCTGACCCCTTTAAGGTCGAGTATCAGATATTCTGCATATCAAATATTTACATTATGATTCATAACAGTAACAAAATTACAGCTATGAAGTAGCAAAGAAATGATTTTATGGTTGAGGTCACCACAGCATGAGGAACTGTATTAAGGGGTTGCAGCATATGCTTTTTAGATTTCAAAAAAGATTGTTTGTGTGCATGGATGCATGTATGTGTGTGTGCGTGCCCCGCGTGTGCAGATGCCCACAGAGGCCAGGACAAGCAGTTGTAAACTGTCTGGCAGGTCTTCTGAGAGAGCAGCCAGTGCTCTTTAACGGCTGACCATCTCTCCCGTCCCTCACTTATTTTGAGACAGGGTCTCATGTAACTCAGGCTGGCCTGGCGCTCAGGATGTAGCTGAGGCTGACCTTTGAACTCTGACCTTCCCTCCTCCACCTCATGTCTTATGCGAAGCCGTGATGAAACCTAGAGCGTCCTGAGTATAGATGAACACCCCCATCTGAACTACGTCTCCAGCTCAAAATAATAAAAATATAGTAGAATGAAGCTCCTGGTCCAGGCATGGTGCTGACGACCCTTAACACCAGCGGGTAGACAGACCTCTGCGAGTTCAAGGCCAGCTAGAGATACATCGGAAAACCCTGGCCCCCCAACAAAAATAAAACAAAATAACAAAAACAACTTCTTCAAAATAAATGATTTATCTATCTGCAAATACAGCCCTCGGGGATGTCACAGCACCACAGATTGGTAAATAAGGCCCTTTTTTACTTTGTTGCTTTTGTTTGAGTCTGTCACTACCTAGCCCACTGTGTTACCTCAGCCTCCAAAGTGTTGGGACCACAGGTGATCATCTCGACAGACTGAGTCTTTGTCCTTACATTTGACATGGGTCTGATGGTTTGAAAACAACTCCTTTTATGCATTACTAGAAATCCTGTTATGTTTGTTTCATGTAGCCCAGGCTAGCCTCTCACTCCTGATTTTCCTGCCTCTATTGCCCATGTAGCCCAGGCTGTCCCTCCATACCTGATCTTCTTATGTCCATCTGCCAAGTGCTGGGATTACAGACATGTACTGCCACACCAGTTAGAAACCGTTTTTTGTTTTTTGTTTTTTTTTAATCATTACATTTGTGTCAAGAACTGCAGCAGAAATGAAGACTCTGTTCTTCCTTAGGAGATCTAATATTGTATAAATTGAGGCTTCCAGCAAGGGATGGTAACAGTGGAAGGAGACAGTCCAGTCTCAAGATGAGCACCCCCACTGAGAGAGCCGAGAGCAAGGGACATCCATCCACCTATTCGAGTGCAAGGACAGCCTCTCCGACACTGCCGGTGTGTGGATGATGAAGAGCCCTGTTGTGCGAGCCGATTCCTGTGGCAGATTTTTAGGCTAAGGTTGAATTGGAAATTCGTTTGAAGAAAATAATTGTCTCAAACACAAAGCCTACCTTTAAAAGGAGAGAAGTGAGGCAGTGGGGACGCTTCCCTTAAGTCAGCTCCTTTTCTCCAGCTTCCAGCTGATCTGTCCCCTCAGACAAACAAGCATGTAAGAGCCTGCCAATTATTTCAGAAATCAGTGAATTATTAAGACCCTTTGAGACAAGCATTTCAAGGGAAAATCTGGAGACCATAGTCACTCAGAGGCCACAGCACAGAATTGTTTATTGCCTGTGTCAGATTCCGTCTTTCTGCTAATGCCTAACTTCTGGCTTTTGTGATTGTTAATGTCGGTTATCAAGTGAGCTCCTCTGAGTGACATTTTTCCTGATTTAATGGCCTAGAAACATAATGAGCTGCATGAATCAAAAGTAATAATGATGAAAAGGAATCAAGGTAGAAACAAAGCTGACCTCGTTACCCTGAAGGAGCGGCATTTTAATGTAGAAAGGAAAGCTCCGAAGGGAGAGGGTGGTGCATTTAACAGTGTACTGCTGGCTCATCAAAGCACTCAGGGAAATTCACCCACTCAGTGCTCACTGAGGGCTCTGAGAGCAAGAGCGGCTAAGTGTGTGTGTGGTATGCATGCATGTGTGTGGTACGTGTGTATGTATG
>JANHMN010000012.1:21288007-21301564 GCA_030674055.1 Rhabdomys pumilio | reverse complement strand
ATGTGGCGTATGTGTCCTGTGTGCTGTGCTGTGTGTGTGTGTGTGTGTGTGTGTGTGTGTGTGTGTATGTGTACATAAGTACAATGTCTGAGAAGGTTAAAAGAGGGTGTCAAATCCTCTGGAGTTGGAGTTACAGATAGTTGTGAGTTACCCAACTCAGGTCCTCTCTAAGAGCAGCTCCTACCTAAAGAGGCATCTCTCCTGCCCTGTGCCCAGCCTTTGGGGTCAAACAGTTTGAAGTCACACAGTATGTCAGCTGCCTTCCTGTTTCTCTAACGACCACCTGAGGCAATCAATTTCTAAAGAAAAAAGGAGTTTATGGTCCACAGATCTGGAAGTTTTGCTTCATGGACAGTTGGCCCTGTTGCCTTGGGGCCATCATACCGAGGAGGCATTGCATGGCAGGAACATGGGACAGAGCCAAGCTGCTTGGAGCATGATTCGGAATGAAAGAAAAAAGAGGGAGAGATCAGGATTGTAGCTCAAGACCATCTACGACTCTAGCCCCAGGGACAGCCTATGCTTCTGGCTTCCAAGGGCACCTACACTCACATGAGCACACACACAATTTAGAATAATTTAAAAATCTTTAAAAAAAAAAAATACCCTCCTACATTCCATCTCTTAATTTCAACCACTTACCCACAGCTCCATCCTGGGAACATTCTAGATTCAACTACACTACATAGCTTGGAAGCAACCATGGTGGTATTTAATGAAGACAGTCTCACTTATCCTGGAGTACCTCAGTCCTTTCAAGGACAGGGAGTGGCAAAGACACAGAAAGATGATAAACACAGAGAGCCAGGCATGGCTGCACAAAGGTACAGTCCTTGAACTCAGGAAGCTGAAGCAGGAGGATCACAGATAGTTTAAGGCCAGCCTAGTCTGTGAAATGGGTTCTAAGCCTGCAAAAGCTACATAGATAGTGTATGCCTGTAATCCCAGCACTTGGGGGGTAGACACAGGATGACCAAGGTCATCTTTGGGTACATAATCAAGTTTGAGGCTAGCCTGGACTATATGAGACCAGTCCTTAAAACAAGAAAGCATATATGTAAACAAATATATCTTGTTTTAGCCTAGACCATGAGAGCCACAGTTACCAAAACGTGAAGTAACATTGGAATAGGGCATTGTGGTAACTTCAGCACTTGGGAGATTGAGGCAGGAGGATCACGAGTTCAAAGCCAGCCTGAGCTCAGAGACCCTGTCTCAAATAGTAAAGAAAGGGCTGGGATAGAGCCCAGTTGTTGAGCATAAGGTCCTGGGGTCAGTCTTCAGCACTTCCCCACCTCTGAAGGCTGGTTTCCACAGCACTCGATTGGTACCTTCATAGTAGACCAGAAGTCTGAATTAAGGAGTCCTCCTGCCTCAGCATACTAGGATTACAGGTGTCCCTCACCACACCTGCCCTGTTATGCCTTATGTCTCTGTATTCTGAGTACTGAACACAGGTCTGGCTCTTGCATAGCTATTGAATCAAGGTCTATCACATAAATGAGCGAGTAGGCAAGCAGACAAAGCTGCGTCAGGTTCTTAGGATGAAGCCACCAGAGTCACACCAATTAAACACGCACAGGTGGAATGTGTAAGAAATTGCGATTGAGAACAGAATGCCAATATTTTTTCTCTGCATGAGGGACAGTGCGGGAAGGTCTCTTGTTATGAGAATCTGCCAGATGGTAGAAAGTTACAGCTATTGGGAAGAGGGCTACAATGTTACTAGATTACTTTTGTTTATAAGATTCTTGTGTAAGTCTTTTTCTCTAGGCCAAACCTGCATAAATAAATACAAAAATTAAAAGATAAAATAAAAACATTGCCTGATTTCTCAGACACACACACACACACACACACACACACACACACACACACACAACTGGATTTCATAGGATCAGTTAAGAGTATTTGACCCAGGCAGGTGTAGTAGTGCCAGCTTGTAATCCCAACTACCAGGGAGGCTGAGGAAAGAGAAAATTTAAAAGAAAGAGAACTTAAAGACTAGGTTATAAATTAGTTTAAGGCCAGCCTGGGCAACTTAATGAGACTTGACTCAAATGAAAAAGTAAAGAGAGGAGCTGAGCATGGCGGACTCAGCTGGTAGAGTGACTGACTGGCATGGATAAAGCCCTAGGTTTGACCCCCAGCACTGCAGAAAACTACACAGGATGTGCATGTCTGTAATCCGGGAACTTGGGAGGCAGACACAGGAAGATCAGGAGTTAAAGGTCATCCCTGGCTACATACTCAAGTCTGAGCCTAGACCCATCTCAAAAAAAAAAAAAAAAAAAAAAAAAAAAAAAAAATTAAAAAAAAAAAAATTTTTTTTTTTTTTTTTTTTTTTTTTTTTTTTTTTTTAGTCTAGACCGAGAACATCGAGTTTGTAGGGAGATGAGTGTGGCAGTTGGGGACATCTCCTGCCAATGTCACCTTTTCCACCTTGCCTGGCTAAGCCCCTCCCACCTCCTTAGAGTCACTGAACAGTTTATATCTGCTGGGAGACATCCTTGCCTATGACGTCCTTAGAGCATCATAGTTTGTACTACTGCTGCTATGTGTTACAATGCATCTTCTTACACTTTAGTGTGGTGTGTGTGTGTGTGTGTGTGTGTGTGTGTGTGAGAGAGAGAGAGAGAGAGAGAGAGAGATCAGGCACACACACACCACAACATACATGTGAAGGTCAAAGGTCAACTTTCAGGATGCAGTTTTCTCCTTCCCCTAACAATAGTTAGTTTGTGTGTAGGGCCCATAACCTGTAACAGTAAGTATTCAAGAAACATCTGGAACAGGGTAGATCTCAGCACAAGTTCTCTGAGGAATGAAGTTCAGAGATGAACAAGAATGGAGAGTAGGAGTTGCCCTTCTTCAAAACCCACAGACAGCCACCATCCATGTCCAAGTGCACGCTCAGCCCTGCAGGGAAGAGTAGACTATCCCAAGGAGTCAGGACATGCTGTGGCCTGCCCCACTTTACAGAAAGATGAACACAAATCTCTTAAAATTCACCAGAGAGGGGCTGGAGAGATGGCTCAGCAGTTAAGAACACTGGCTGCTTTTCCAGAGGACCTGGGTTTGGTCCCAACTACTCACAACCATCTGTAATTCCAGTTCCAGGATCCAGTGCCCTTTTCTAACTTTGGAGGGCACTGGCACACACCTACCATACATGCAGGCAAAACACTCGTATGTATAGAATAAAGTAATTTTTGAAGTCACCAGAGAAACAAATTCAGCCAATTGAGAGTTGGACAGCTGTGTGCATAGATAATGTTAAGCAGGCAGCAGATGAGGGCTGCAGTCTCTTTTGCTTTATGAACTCACTTCTGCAACTCCTGAAAAGTCTTTCTTTCAACATTAGAAGGATCCTTTTATATGTAAATCACATCCTCTGAGAATATTTATTACCCCTAGCACCATAAAGCCAAGACACAGCAGAAAGATAGACTATAAGTCACTACTGCACTAATCTTGTGTGTGTGCACACACATGCACACATACACACAAGCATATATATGTACAAACATTTGCATGTGTGTGCACGTACATGCATGTGTGCATGTGTGTACATGTACATATTTATGTCTGTGTCTGTGCACATGTAGCTATGTGTGTGCATGTATGTCTCCATGTGTATGTGATGTGTGTATCTATGTGTTCACATACATGTGTGTGCTAGTGTGCACATGCACGAGTGTTAGTGTGTGTATACATGCATGTGTGTACATATGCATATGTGTGTGCACACGTCTACATTTGTGCACATGTAGAAACTAGAGGTCAGTGCTTGGCTTCATTGTTTTTTCCATTTTCCTGTGTGTATGCGTTACCTGTGTGTTGCATGTTTTCATCAGTATGTGCAAGTGTGTGCTGGTATATCCTCCATCACTCTTCTACCTTATTCTTTGAAGCAGGATCTCTCAGTCAAACCCAGAGCTCTGAAGATGCTTAATGTTGCTAGCCAGTTTGCTCTGGGGATCCCCTGCCTCTGTCTTCCCAGGCATGAGTTACAGGCTAGCTGTCACGCCCACCTGACCTTTATGAGGGTTCTGGGGATCCAGGTTCTGGCCCTCATGCTTGAATGAGGTGTTCAACTCATTCTGGTGTTCAACCGAACAACTGGGCATCCCAGCCCAACTCAAGCTGATATAAAATCTACAACAATAGTCAGGCAGTGGTGGCGCACACCTTTAATCCTAGCACTTGGGAGGCAGAAGCAGGTGGATTTCTGAGTTTGAGGCCAGCCTGGTCTCTGATCCACAGAATTCCAAGACAGTCAGGGCTGTTACACAATGAAACCCTCTCTCAAAACAAAACAAAACAAAACAACAACAACAAAAAAAAAAAAACAGAGAATCTATGTCCTTTTTAAAAAGAAAAAAAAAAGATTAGTTTTGTTTTGTATATATAGTGTTTTCCTGGTGCATATGCTTGTGCACCACACAAATTCGGTGCCTGAGGAGGCCAGAAAAGGGCATTGGGCCCTTTGGGACTTGAGTTAGAGACAGTTATTGGCCAACATGTAGGGCCTGGGAACTGAACCCAGGTCCTTTAGAAAAACAGTCAGTGCTTTCAAGTGTTGAGCCTTCTCTCCAGCCCCATGATGTCCTTTTAAGAGAGGCAGAGGAGATGGCTTGCCCTTTTCCCTATTGTGTGATTGACAGTCTGCCACCAGGAGATAGGCTCTTATCACAGCCGCAGGACTTAGACTTCTAGGCTACAACTGTGAGAAAGGCATACTGTTTATAAGCTGGCCAGTCTACGGCACAGTGTCATAGCAGCCCAAGCTCTAAAATACAATGTCCTACTTATCTTCCCAGAACTTTGCACAGGCATGGTGCCTGAGAAGGAAACTTAACAACTGTTGACCAAATGGCAAGGGGCTCAAGTTCAAATTTGGTCATAATGTGGGCTTGCCACAAACCCACAGCCTTCCGCCAGATGCTAACAGTTTATAACAATTGGGCAAGTAAAAGGAGACATGGCTAGGTCTGCCCCCATGTTGGTATAACAGATGAATAGATAAATGAAGGAACAAACAAATAAATAATAGAAAGTATCTATTTTACTGTTGTGCAAAAGAAATAAAAGGGGACTGGAGACCGCTCAGCAATTAAGAGCACTGGCTGTTCTATAGAAGAGTTGGGTTCAATTTCCAGCAACCACATGGCGACTCCAGCACCCACTGTAACTCCAGTTCTGAAAGAGATCTGATGCCCCTTCAGGCTCCCTCGGGTACTGCATGTACACGCGGCACGTACAGGAAAACAGTCATACACATAAAGTGCATTTTAAAAAAGAAAGTGCTAATACAGGACAGAACTCAAAGACAATTTCTGCAAAGGTTGACGATATAAATGTGTTCACACACATCTAAAGACCTTTCATTCAATAAATGTGTTGTGAACAAACGAATAGCCATAGTCCTGCTCCTACTGAGCACAGGTACTGCGATGTTTGGACCATCTGAGTGCAAGGCTGTTGGACTCTGCCACGCTCCTTCTCTGTCTATTATTAGCATATGTTCCTTATGAAGAATGACATGTGTTTATGTACTTTCCTGACTTTTACCCCCACATAGTATCTTCCTGGGTTTATATCTGATGCTACAAGGGAGGAAAGACACAGTTGGGGCAAATACCAGCTCTTAGTTATACTGCCAATGTCCCTAAGCATTTTGCAGAGCAGTGACTAAGAGAGAAATCAACAAAGTCGGCACACCCCCGCCTTGTCCACGCCACTGGCCTGGACGAGCCTGCAGTTTCTATAGCTACAAGCCTGTCTCTTAGGGAGCACAGTGCACCACATGGTTGTCTCCCTAAAAAGGCCACATCTGTCCATTATAAAAGATGCAGGTCTTGGCTGAAATGGAGATATAGCTTCTTTGGGAACTTTAATTAATAAAGTACCACTCAGTGTGAAACGTGACAGAACAGGGCACAATAGGAATAAATGGGTCTGCTCATCTCGGATGGAAATAAACAAGCTGGTTTATTACGAGAGCCCACAGGAAGTACAGAGTCTGATCCTGCAATTATCGGCTCATTGTCATGCGCGGCTTACTACTGGACATGGCTTGTTTCCAGAAGGTCTCCTTTTGTGGGAGACACATGTGGAAGACCAGGCAAGTGAAACCCTTTGCAGGTGTATAGTAAGCGCGATATGTCACACTAATACTAAAAATAGCTCAGGCAGAGCCCTTAACCTTGCTATACTTTCTTGCATATTAGTGGCTTCTGTTCTTTCACTGCTGAAGACCAAATCCAGGGCTTTGTGGATACAAGGCTCCACATCCCAATATTAGTGAATTAATCTAATCCTCCGCCATCTCTCTGAAGTGGTTACATAAGACATCTGCTCTTCAGAGGAGAGAAGCAAGCTCCCAAGATGTCAAGCAGCATGCTAAAAGCCACTCAGACAATCAGAATGAAGGAGGCGACTAGGATGTAAGCCCAGGTCTCCTGGCCCTGGACACCGTGAGCTTGTTACTGAATCAGTGGCAATGTAAAAAAAAAAAAAAAGAAAGAAAGAAAGAAAGAAAGAAAGGAAGAAAGAAAGAAAGAAAAACATTTTTTTTTGTCTGAAGTCTTGGGAGAATAATGAGATAATGATTTGGGGTAAGTGAAGATTGAGGAAGAAATCAGGAGACTTCACACGGTCACGTGACAGGCCTGTATTGACCAGCATCTTGGAGCCCAGGAAAGCTGCACAGAGTAGTCATCAAGAAGAATGGCCTTTGTTGTTATTTCAGGGTTAAAAATAATTAATAATATGCTACATTTGCCAGAAGACTCTGTTTCCCTGAATTTACCCACATCCTTTCAGAACTAAACTTTAATATTCATACTGAAGCATGAAACACAGTTATTGCCCGCCCCAGCAAAATAAAGGGCCTTGTCTAAAACCATAAGTGGGGTTAGAGTAGAAGGACAGAAAATACATTGTCTCTAACGCTTCTGACCTGTGCCAGTAGCTAAGAAAGTCAGCCACACACCTGTTCTTGAACTAACTTAATTCATCCACTGTTCCCCCATTGCAGTGGTTCTCAACCTTCCCGATGCTGTGATCCCTTAATACAGTTCCTCATGTAGTGGTGACCCCCAACCATAACATTGTTTTGTTGCTACTTCATAACTGTAATTTTGCTAGTTACGAATCATAATGTAAATATCTGATATGCGGGATCTCTAATATTCAACCCCTGTGAAAGCGTCATTACACCTCCCCCACACAAGGGGTCGGGAACCTCGGCCCTGCTTCCTGTGAGGAAGTAACCATGGTCATCTCAACACCACAGCTGAGGAAACCAGAGTCAACTAGCTCACCAGAGCTAGTGGCACAGTGAGCCAGTGAGCAAGTGCCACAGCCGACACTGTCCTAATCCACTAGACAGATCAGAGGAGACTCGCACCCCTCTCGAGGGGAGAAGTGTGAACCCGAGGGTCCTGGGTTTTCTCCAAACTCCCTGCTTTACAAAGTGTTCCTAACTTGTGAGCTGAGGTACTCCCTGGGTTACATTAGCAATCCACTGGGTTATGTTAACAAAGGAGGACCAGTGAGATGACTCAGCAGGAAAAGGAGCTAACATGACAAGTTTGACAGCACAAGTTCGATTCCCAGAACCTGCATGACTGACAGAAGGAGAGAACCGATTCCTGAAAAGTTATCCTCTGACCTCTACACCATAGACCAGATACATGTGTATGAGAACCTACACATAAAAAATAAATAAATAGCTGACTTCTGAGTTCGAGGCCAGCCTGGTCTATAGAGTGAGTTCCAGGACAGCCAGGGCTACACAGAGAAACCCTGTCTCAAAAAACCAAAAAATAAATAAAAATAAATAAATAAATGAATAAATAATGTAATCCACTAGCAAAGGAGTGGGTCATTAATAGTTATGGTTACATGGTGTGTGTGTGTGTGTGTGTGTGTGTGTGTGTGTCTGTGTGTGTGTGTGTCTGTGTCTGTGTGTGTGTATAGACAGACAGACAGACAGACAGACAGACAGACAGACAGACAGATGGCTTAGTGGTTGAGAGCACTGGATGCTCTTGCAGAAGACCAGAATTCAAATCCCAGTACCTATATGATGGCTTACAACCATCTATAACTTCTGTTCAAGGGGATCTGAGGCCATTTTCTGACTTCCTTGGTCACCAGGTACTATAGATACATATATGCAGACAAAACATTCTTATGCATAAAATAAATCTTAAACAACATTAATCAATAAGAATTTAAATTAAAAAAGAAATTACAGTAATGAGGGCTAAGGAGACAGCTCAGTTAGACTGGTTGCCATATAAGCTTGAGGACTTGATCTCAATCCTCCAGAATTCACATAAAACTCAGGCATGGTAGCAAGCACCTGCAATCCCTGCACTGGGGAGGTAGAGACCTGTGGATTTCAGAGCCTGCTAGCTGGCCAGTTTAGCCAAATTGGCACATGCAAGGTTCAGGAGAGATCATACCTCAAAAAATAAGTGAGAGGCTAGGTGGTAGGGACACACACTTTTAATCCCAGCACTTGGGAGACAGAGGCAGGCAGATCTCTGAGTTCTAAGCCAGCCTGGTCTACAGAGTGAGGTCTAGGCAGCCAGGGATGCACAGAGAAATCCTGTCTCAATCAATCAATCATCAATCAATCAATCATCAATCAATCAGTCAATCAATCAATCAGTCAATCAATCATAGTGATGAGTTAGAAAACAAAGAAGACACCTGACATTGACTGTTGGCCTCCACACATAAGTGTACATACACATACACACACACACACACACACACACATATCCCATACACATACATGCACAAATGCATACGCAGTTTCTAACCACTTCCTAGCATGGGGAACTAGGTATGACCACATGAAGAGTAATGGGGGCAGAACGCAAATGGTCTGTTATGCCACCCTAAGTATGTGCGGCAGTCACGGCTTCATACGCATGCGCACTGCTGCTGGTTGTTTGGCCGTGAACTCTCCGTGAATATTTCTTCACCCACTTAGCTAATTGCTTCAAGTTTTCTTCAGTAAGGAAATGTGTATAATGAGAGCATAAAATTTTAAATCATGTTGAAGTCGAGAGTAATTTAGGGAAAGGATCCTTGGAATGAAGGAGTATGGAATGAAAAAAAAAAAACCCTAAAATTCCAGTTACTACCAACCAATAGTCTGTCTTAGAACAGGGTATGAGATGTGTGGACTAGACTTGGGACCATAAGGGGCTCTGAAGGGTTACCCACAGCTGTGACTGTCTTTCCCCTTTAATTCATAGAGCATTTGAAATGATCTAATCATTGTGGCTGATATGGTTATCTCGGTGGTAAGGCCAGGTAGCCTAATAAGGAACTCACAGGTAAGCCTGGAGGGCCTGGCCTTCCTTGTGCTTAGCATTAAACATGCTGAGAGAGAGCGGTGTCACACATGCCCTTGGTGACACTGGTGGGGACCTCCCTGTTCCTCCTTCAATTTCATTTTTCTGCCTCATTTGGTTGGAGCTGGGGATGAGTCTGCGGAAACTGTAAGGCAGACTCTGCTCTACAGCTGTCTGGATCTGTCAATAATGTCACTCGACTGTGCACACAAATCCTCGCATTAAACCTTTGGCAACGGATGCCATTTCTTTTCCACAAAAAGCTCACAGTTCGTTCCAGAGACTTAAACTTGAAAGCACTACTTTTCTTTTTTGGCATTGCTGGCAACCAAGCCCAGTGCTTCTTACACTCACGAAGGCCAGGCAAGTGCCTACCACTGAGTTCCACTGCCAACCCAAGGGCTGTCACCTCCACAGCTCAGCATCACCTTTAGCCGGCATTCAGAGCGATTATGTTACAATAAACAGTGAGACAGGATACAGGCTCTATTTCTGTGGAAGTTCAGCTCTACCTCTGAAGGAACAGTAACAGATGAATACAGGCAGTCATTTTTAAGTCCATGAAAGTAAACAGTCTTGTAATGCTGGTTATCTTCCAGAACAAGCGAAAGCTTCCAGGAGTGGGGACCCTATTTCCTCTGACAGCCTCAACGTCTCCATAGTGTCTCTGACTCGACAATCCATCGTGAGCTGTTTTAAACTGAGAGCTACATGAATGTATGGTTCTCCTAAATTACACAGCTGCGTCACCCACTCGGCCAGCGGGCGCTCCTGCGGAAGGATGCGTGAGTGTCCAGATCCTGGCAACAATGTGGTCAAGATAACCCAGCTTTACTGAGAGAGAGAGAGAGAGAGAGAGAGAGAGAGAGAGAGAGAGAGAGGGAGATGGGGGGTGTTGGGGGAAGAAGAGAGAAGAGGAAGGGGGCAGAGAGAAAGAACATTCAAGAGAGAAAGGGGGGAGCAATTACCCTCACCAGGACCAAGGGAAGAAAGGAAGGATTTTTATCATACTTTGAGAAATAAGAACACAATTTTAGGAGCTCTCTGATTAAAGTGTCCCAAGCCACATGTTTTCCAATGTGGGTGGAGCCCTCATCAGTGGGATCAGTGCCCTAATTAATGTAAGAGGCCTGAAGATACCCCCCCCCCGCCACCCCCCAACTGTGAAAGAAGAAGAAGACCTGATGTGTTTATAAAAAGATAGAGATATGGGAATACGTTCTGTGAGTGTGTGTTGAGCTATGGGGGGAAGGGGATATCTCAGCGGCCCATACTGAGGCATCTCCTCCCCCCCCAACCCCGCCCCACCGAGGGACCAGCCACACAACCATATAGTATAGAATAGAGTTTATTCAGAGCACGGGGAGGGGAGTTAAGAGAGTAGTAGAGGCAGAGAGAGGCAAAGGGTGGGAGAGAGAAGTAGAGTTAGGCCATGACCACATGGAGTGGGGGAAGGGAAGGGGAAAGGGGCGAGGGGAAGGGAGAAAAGCAAGAGGCAAGAGAGCAGGAGATCAAGAGAAAGCAAGAGATGGAGAGAGGAAGGAGGGGGCAAGCAGCTCCTTTTTTTTTTTTTTTTTTTTTTTTGGTTTTTCAAGACAGGGTTTCTCTGTATAGCCTTGGCTGTCCTTGAACTCACTCTGTAGACCAGGCTGGCCTCGAACTCAGAAATCCGTCTGCCTCTGCCTCCCAAGGCATGCGCCACCACCGCCCGGCAAGCAGCTCCTTTTATAGTGGGCCGGCCTACCTGGCTGTTGCCAGGTAACTGTGGGGCGGAACATACTTGGCTGTTGCCACGTAACTGTGGGGGTGGAGTTTAGACAGAATGCTAACAAGACCTAGGCGGTATGTCTTCACTAGATGCCTTGACCTTGAATCTCCCAGAGCTGTGAGAACAAACTCCTACTTATCAGCCGTGCCACGTATGGCACCGTTACTGTTGCAACCCAACAGACAGAGACACGTTCAGTTGTGTACAGGATAGAAGAATGCATTCGGTGAATGATGACTTCATCCTAAATTTAGTTTAAGTATCTCCTCTTAAGGGGATGCAGGGGAGTATGAAGCGGGAAGAGGCAGATTAGGACAGCAGTTAACTTTATTGTGCCAACTTGATTCCGTCAAAATCACTTGAAAACATTATCTCTGGGTGTGTCTGTTTCCCAGAGAATTAGCAATGGGAATTGGTAGAGTTTAAAAGAGAGAGAGCGGGAGAGGGAGAGGGAGAGAGAAGGAGAGGGGGAGAAAGGGGAGACGGAGGAAGAGAGAGAGAGAGAGAGAGAGAGAGAGAGAGAGAGAGAGAGAGAGAGAGAGAGGGAGAGAGAGGGAGAGAGAGGGAGAGAGAGGGAGAGAGAAGAGATTACCCTCACCAGTAGCATTGTCCCACTCCTGAAAATGGGACAAAATGGTGGTGGAAGATAGATGTGTTCTTGGGGCTTGAGGTGAGATACCTTTTCCTGACCTTGGACAGACATCAGGGCTCCCGGTTTTTAGACTCAGACTGGGGCTTAATTCCCTCTGCTCCTCTAGTTCTCCAACCAGCAGAAGTGGATCACACGGTCTCTCTGCCTCCATTAGCGAAACAAGGGCTGTGCTACTAAGGGAGGGAGAGGACCGGGGACTAGTAAGCAACTCTGTACTAGGAAGGAAAGACAAACACAGAGAAAGGAAGCCACGAGTCAGCTCCGTGTCTGGAGACAGAGAAGGGATGCCGAGAGAGCAGCAAGCGACCAGAGGACAAAGAGAGTGGGTTCATCCTGGAGGCCTGTAACTGTGACTAGTCACTTTATACCAAGGCCATAGATGACTCTACAGTCACTAGGGCTTCTGACAAAGCCTAGGATTTGAGTTTTATCCAGTCCTCAAGTGAACCTGATTTACAAAGTGGCCCACTAAAGATCTATGGATCTGAACTGAGGGATTTTCACCCTCTAAGGGATACATTTGACATGTTTGTTGACATTCTGATTGCCAGGAGAAGGGACTGATGGATTACAGTGTAGAAATTAGTTATTGCTAAACACACTAGAGTGCACAGGGCATTCTCCCTGAGACCAGTGATTATCTAACCCTGGATGTTTGTAGGGCAGGGGCTGTGAAATCTGCCCTGACAATGGAGAGCCACTGATGGGTTTTAAATGGTTGTGTGAGGTTTACTTAGGTATCCCTAGAGTTCTTTCTGACTGGCAGAAACTGTCCTTGACAGGAGGGGCTCAGAGTTGAAAATAAAGTCTCAAGGAGCTGCTAGTGGAGGAGACGCGCTGAACAGACACATCAATAAACAGATTAAATAGCAGTCGCGAGTAAAGTCTACAGAAAGGTAAAGCATTCCAAGGGAAATAGCTAGGTTAAGACAGAATGACCTATGAAAATACCACACAGTAGTAGGTAAGGTGGTGTCTCACATGGAAAGGTCAGAGCAGCCCCAGCTCATGAGTGAGGCAAAGGCCTGGAGTCCAATGAATATTGCCAATATGGCCAAGGGTGTGTAAGCCAACAGAGAGGGGGAGGGGTGGGAAAAGCTTAATAATAAAGCCAGGGGTCAGATTGTGGTCTTGAGGCCATGCAAGGGGATCTAAATTTTACCCTGATTATTGGAAGCTCCTGGGGATGTGCAGGGGAGAGGCAGGGTCTGATATATTTGTAAACAGATTATTCTGCTCCAGTGTGTCAAGGATGCAGCTGGTAGAGAAACAGAGACGACGAAATAATAATCTCTTCTGTGGACTGGACAAAAACAGAGGCCCGAGCTTGGTGGTAGAAGGAGAGCTCAGAGGTGGTGGGATCTGCACTATATCCTAGAAGACTGGCTGATAGTGGGATGAGGGAGAAGAGCCTGAGCCAGAGGGTGCCAGTCACTCAGCAGTGAAGAAACCAAACCCAGACTAGGAGACTTTCCAGTAGGAGTGAAGACCACTCGTGACATGTCTGGCTTGAGAAATTGACCACCCAGCCAAGGACAGATCTTGGTTGCCTCTTCTGAAAAAGTGACATCATAGTCTATGCCAGGAGATAAAATGTTCAGGAAGATGGGCTGGTGTCAAGGGGGTAAAGGCACTTGCTGCCAAGCCTGATGACCTGAATTCAATCCCCAAGTTGTCCTCTGACCTCCACACACAGATGCAAGACCACATACACACACACACACACACACACACACACACACACACACACACACACA
>JANHMN010000012.1:21252653-21287997 GCA_030674055.1 Rhabdomys pumilio | reverse complement strand
CACACACACACACACACACACACACACACACACACACACACACACACTAAAAGAAAGATGGGCTTCAGTTCACCAGATGATGGTGAATCACAAATCATTTAATTGTACTTGACAATGTGTCTCTCAATTTGGAATTCAGAAGAGAGCAAACAAATATCTAACGCCTTTTCCTGTTCTCCTTCACTTTTTTACTCATTATAGTACATGATGCTCTACACCTGGTACCCAAATTCTACATTGGGGTTGTCTTAGTCGGTTTCCATTCCTGCACATACATCATGACTAAGAAGCAAGTTGGGGAGGAAAGGGTTTATTCAGCTGACACTTCCACATTGCTGTTCTCACCAAAGGAGGTCAGGACTGGAACTCAAGCAGGTCAGGAAGCAGGAGCTGATGCAGAGGCCATGGAGGGATGTTACTTACTGGCTTGCTTCCCCTGGCTTGCTCAGTTGCTTTCTTATAGAACCCAGGACTACCAGCCCAGGGATGGCACCACCCACAATGGGCCCTCCCCCCCTTGATCACTAATTGAAAAAAATGTCTCACATCTGGATCTCATGGAGGCATTTCCTCAAGGGAGGCTCCTTTCTCTGTGATAACTCCAGCTTGTGTCAAGTTGACACACAAGACAGTACAGGGTCTTTCTTTGTATATAACCTAGTAATTCTCAGGTAGATCTCCAAACACCAGCTGAGGGTATCTAATTCAGTTCTGACACTGTCCCAAAGGATGCAGGCTCAGTCTCGTGAGAGTTCTCCCACAGATGCCAGTGCAGGATGTGACCTGGACTTCTGACTAGCTGTAAGGTGGACTTCCCCTCTTTAGGTCTGAACAGTTTATGTGAGTAGCTTACGGAACTCAGAAAAAAAGAATGTTGGTCACTAGTGCCCAGTTAGTTTTCTGTTATTGTAACCAACACCCCAGACAATCAACTCACAAAGAGAAAACATTTATACTGCGTGGCTTCAGAAGTTCTAGTCCATGATCCAGGGTGGGGAGTACAGAATAGAGCAAGCCCATAGCCAGGGCCTCACAACCCCTTTTAAGAGCACACCCTTAAAGAGCAGCTCCCATCAGATCGAAGCTGGAGTCTTTAGAGGACACAGACACACACACACTTAAGCATGTACCAATTTGTTAGAGAAGATATCACCATGGATACAGATAAAGATCCAGAGGGAAAAGCCAGAAAGGCAGAGGGCAAAGCACGTGGGAAGGGGCACAGGACTTCCCACATCTCAGGGCATGCTAACTGCCAGGCAGCCCATGTGCCGGGCAAGCCTTGCCTTTCATCACACACACAACTGTGGCTGATTACACAACTGGCCTTTCAGGAGATCAATTCAGTCTCTCTCTTTTGCTCTGAAAGTCACAAGCCACAGTCACACCTGGTCTTTCTAGTGACCAGCTCTTGTCTTGACAATGATTGGGTTATGAGGCTCCAGTCATCTGACAAACACACAAAACATGCATAGCATTTTGTAAACAATTTAATTAAAAATACGTATTTTTAAAAATGTGTGTGTGCTGGTGTGTATCTCTCTGTGTCTGTGCCATGTGGGTGGGGTTGTCTGTGGAGGCCAGAAGTGGGTATCAGGTCTCCTGGAGCTGGAGTCACAGAGGAGTGTGAGTCATCTGGTTTGGGGGCAAGGAACTTAATTCTGGTGCCCTACAAGAGCAGAACCTGCTCTTCTCTGCTAAGCCATCTCTCTAGTCCAACTCATTTCTGTCAGCCTGGTCTACAGAGTGAGTTCCAGGCCAGACAGGACTGCACAGAGAATTCCTGTCTGAAGAAAAACAAAACAAAAGATCTGTCGAGGGTGTGCATATGCTAGTTCAGAGGACAGCTTTAAAGAGTCAGCCTTCTCCTTCCATCATGTGAGGCCTAGGGATTGAACTCAGGACCCTGGGCTTGGCAGCAAGCACCTTTACCCACTGAGCCATCTTATTGGATCCTTCCCCCTTTTAATATTTAGAGAGAAAGGGAGAGGGGGAGATAGGGAGAGAGGGGGGAAGAGGGAGAGGGAGAGAGTGAAGGAAGAAGGGAGAGAGGGAGAAAGGGAGAGAGGGAGAGAGGGAGAGAGGGAGAGAGGGAGAGAGGGAGAGGGGAGAGAGGGAGAGAGAGAGAGAGAGAGAGAGAGAGAGAGAGAGAGAGAGAGAGAGAGAGAGAGAGAGTTTGGGAATGGATATAAAGGGGGCAAAGAGCATTGGGTAGTTGGTTTTCTCCACCATATATGTTCTAGGGGCTGAACACAAGCTGTCAGTCTCAGTCTCAGATGCAAGTGCCTTTTCTGCTGCAGGTTACCAATACTTCTGGGCCAGGAAATGGGACGATGGCCAAATACATTCACATAATTGTATACTATGTAATATAATTTGCAACATCACAAGGTAAATGTCTGAGAGACACTGACATCAAATATTCTTCTAAGACGTCCAAGCGATGGCCGAATCTGTCGGTTTCTCCTGTTCCTTCTTTAAATTACATGCATATGTTTGTGTGTGTATAAGTTCCTATGTATGCAGATATGAGCATGCCACACACCCATGAGGAGGCCAGAAGACAACTTGTAGAGTCAGTTCTCTCCTCCTGCTAGGAGGGTTTGTGGACAGAACTCAGGTCATTAGGCTTGGTGGTGAAAGGATCTCCACTGAGCCAGCTGTCTTGCTGGCTTGGATGTGTCCAGGTCTTGCAGTGATCTGGCGTTCGTCATAATGATGCGTTTGAGTCAGGCTCATCTTGCCTTAAGCTTCCTACTGGTTCATGTTTTTTTTTTTTTTTACTAGAAATCTATTTGAAAGGCCTCATGACCGTTTCTCTTGTTATTTTAGTTTTGTTGAGACAGGATTTTGTTTTGTAACCTGGAACTGAGCACACGGACCAGGCTGACCTTGTTTACAGTGATTCTCCTGCCTCCACTCCCCAAGTGCTAGGAGCACCGGCATGCACCACTGTTGACATCAGCCAGTTTCCCTTGCCTCAGCCTCGGTTTGCTACTGTCATCTCCTCCTCCCTTCCTCTTGTCTTCCCCAACATGTAAATGCTGCCTTGATTTCTAACGCTGCTTTTGAGATTTGTTGGTACCACACAGTAAGTCAAGGTTGCCCCTGTTTTCCTCTACATAGAGGTGTGGGACTTATCCTCACTGCCACACAGACTTGAGGTTTGCTCCCTTTCATGGCTGCACACTGCTCCAATGTACAGATTAATATGACAACTGCTGGTTATTCAATTATCACATGTGAGTCTTTGGCTATTGTGAATGATGCTAGAATGAGTAAGACGGAGGGAGGGGTCACCTAATAAAAACTGATTATGGGTATAGGTGAGGCACAAGGGACTAAACAAGCCCTTAAAGAAAAAGAAAAAAAAATATTTTACGTAGATTACAGAGCTGCCTCCCACCAGACTCGTTCATCCTGAACAGAGCTGAGCCCGAGATCTCAAAGGCACATAAGCACCCAGACAGGTCCTGCAAAGCCCCTGCACTTTAATCCAGAAGAATTTCTTCCTGTTTATATATCTCTTGCTTTGTAGAAATGTCTAAAGTTTTCTCTGGTAGCCTGATCCTCAGCAAATCACTGGAAACCAAGGATGCTCTCAGATGCAGACACACGAACCGCAAGAAATGTGTTAATAATTAACACCTAGGAAAAGCATAACTCATGTGAGCAAAAGAAGCAGATACAGAAGTGCAAGTCCAGACCATTCTGCCCTGGACAAGCCTGATCCCTTCCCAGTCTGGAGTGAATCTCTGAAGGGACAGAGCAGCCAACTGTGGGTGACTGAGACAACCGTGGGCAGCTGCCTGTGGCTATTTTGATGCTAACCCTGCTTCCTCAAGAGGGGCTGTCCCAAAGAGGAGTGGATCACACACTTAAGTGATTCCATGTGAACCTTCTGCCCATTTTAACTGGTCAAATAAAGTCTAGAGTCTGTGATCGGGCAGTGGAAGGGAAAGGTGGGGCTGGATGTTTTAGAGAGAGGAAAGAGGAAGGGGAGATGAGGAGGTGGAAGGAAGATGGAGCAGAAGCACGTGGCCTGGAGTTACCGCAAGTAGCAAGGGATCTCATACCTGGGGACTAGAGTAGTGTAGTGTTCGACTGACTCCTCAGTTCATGGGTTGCCAAAATGCCACCGATCTCCGTGGCTTTGCGCGCTCCCATTGCTTGTCTGCCTGCTTCAGCTTCCACACGGAGGGTGCTCATTGTGTATCATTCAAGTTAGACATTTTTATTAGTGGCAATACAAGCCACAAAGAGGTGGACACTACCAGTGAGAGACAGGCTTTCATGTGTCAGCTTCAATTTCTGTTGTTATTGGGAGGCCCTGAGTCTGCCTTGTGCTCAGAAAAGATTATTAACCATAGATGGCAACTCAAAAGTTTAGGCACATGCTTGGAAAAGGAATAAAGAAGAGAATAGCATTTGAGGGAAGCGTCACCTACTCTGTTCTTTGCTTCTGCTAGATACAAAGGACGGTCACTCTCCTGTTCCAAGTCCCATCTACTGACCCTCTTCAGGCTGTTCATTAAATGTGAAAGTGCTTCTTTTCCTGAAAACAGATCTCACCAGATCTCACCAGGCATCTCTAGAGGCCGTGGTTTATAATGAAGCCAGTATCTAATGTTAACTACAATGCCCTCTGGTGGCTTGAAGTATTTTCCATAGCTACAACAGTAAAATTAAACAAAACAGAACAAAAACCCAGAAAACAACAGCAGCCATAAAAATCCCAGCACTCGGGAGGTTTTCCCTCTTAAAAGGAAGTTCTTTTATAAAATCAGAAATCAAAATTGTAAAAATCTTCAATATTTATAACCTTTGTGATCACACATCCTTTCTACAGAGGCTCATTACTTAGAGATGAGTAGTGAGGAAGAGGGGCTGAGACAGCTCAGTTAGTGTTTGCCTGGCACACCTCAAGTCCTCTGATCCTCAGCTCCAGGTAAACAAGGCGTGGTCAGACACAACGGTAACTCCAATACTTCAGAGGTGAGGGCGGGGGAGCCCAAGTTCAAGGTTATCCTTGACTTTCTGTTTCTGTGACAAAACACCATGACCAAGGTAACTTAGAAAAGAAAGGTTTTAATTAGGTTTTCATTCATCCTTCAGAGATTGGAGTCCCTGATGGCAGAGCAAAGGCACAGAGGGAGGAAGACATGAGGAACATCTTGATCCAAAAGTAGGAGACCGGGGACATACTGAGAATGCAGTCTTTGGAAACCTTGAAGCTGGCCCCAGGGACTCACCTCCTCCAACAAGGCCACACCTAACCCTTCCTAAACAGTTCAACCAACTGGAGACCGAGAATTCATGCATGTGAGCCTAAGGAAGGAAGGCATTCTCATTCAGATCCTCACAGTGAGTCTGAGGCTAGCCTGGGCCACCTGTTAAAAAATTGTTGTGGGTGAGGGTAGGGGAGCAGTATGATGAAGAATTCCAACATGCAGAAATTACAATCTAACAAAGTCACATGACTTTGTATGTGGTTGTGCAGACACGTGGAACCAAAGCTCAAGATGCAGGACT
Organism: Rhabdomys pumilio; assembly: GCA_030674055.1. Classification (NCBI taxonomy): domain Eukaryota; kingdom Metazoa; phylum Chordata; class Mammalia; order Rodentia; family Muridae; genus Rhabdomys; species Rhabdomys pumilio. The sequence continues at coordinate 21,282,465 of JANHMN010000012.1, read as the reverse complement.
GTGGAAAGCTCAGAGGCGTTGGGCTCTGCAAGACTCAGTAAAAGAGACACATGAGGTCCTGTGACACCAGTGTAAACAGGAGGTGCCTACTTAACGGTAGCTATTGCTATGACCTATTTTAGTCGACAGTCTACAATCTCAACTACCCCACAGGGTGAGAACTTCCAGCTACTGATCAGAGTAGCATTTACTCTTAGTAGACTTCATGTGATTCTCTGCAGGATTGTTAGGGAGAGCAGAGCCACACAGAACACGCAGCCCTGTTCTCAGTCCAGCAGATCCCCAAGCAGACATGAAAAGAGTATGTCCACACTACTCAGTCAATGACAATGACTGTAAATGAGCCATAAGGGAAGTGGGAGGTGCATGTCCAGGGTACTGGCTTCTGTCTCGGGGGTTTGAAAGTATGCTAGATAGGATAAGATTTTTATTTTTATTAGTTTTATATTTTTTTAACTTATGGTCTCAGAACATAGCTCTGGCTGTCCTGGAATTTACTATGTAGGCCAGGCTAGCCTCGAACTCACAGTGAGGCATACCTGACTCTGCCTTTACTCCTGAGTACTGGGATTAAAGATGTAGCATTGTATCTGACCTAATTATTGTTCTCATGTTACCTAGGTTTAGCTCAAATTCACAGTGTAGCTGAGGCCTAGTTACTGTTTTGTTGAGCCAATGTGGTGGTACAGTCTACTGATCTTAAAATCTCAGCCCTGGATCTTAAAGTCCAAAGCCAGTCGCTCTACATTGTGTGCTGCAGGCCAGCCTGGCTGACCTGGTGAGACCCTGTCTTAGAAACTACAAACCCCAGCCTGGCAGTGTGGCACACGCCTTTAATCTCAGCACCTGGGAGGCAGAAGCATGTGGATTTCTGAGTTCAAGGCCAGCCTGATCTACAGAGCAAGTTCCAGGACAGCCAGGGCTAGTCAGAGAAACCCTGTCTTGAAAACACAAAATAAAAACCAAACAAAGCAAAATACACCAAACCCCCCAAGCCCCCTAGAAACACCCTCACACCAAAACACAGAATGGCTAGCCTGACCAAGGACATTGGTTACAGGAAACCTAAGATGTTTTTGTGATTTGATCTTAAACAGGGAAAACTAAGTTCATGTTATGATTAATTTAAAAATGTAATTACTTGATGAGTTCAAGGTCATCAATTCTAAATGTAAACAAGACGGTTAAGAAAGATGGGGTTGCTGACCACTCTACCCTCCATACAGGAAGGTGGCCCACAGCTCTTCCCTTTGCTCCATTCAGTCTCCTTTCAATGCTCAGGCCTAGGCTGGAATGCTTCTGGGTTTGCTTCAGATTAATGTAGAGAAAACCAAACGGTACCGTCTTTCTAACTGACAAATGCTCTCTACTTCCTCTTCAGACAAGCCTCTACTCAGCCACTTGGTGTGTTCCCAGGGCAAACCTCACCTTCTCACCTCAAAGTCCATGACAGAGTTAGAGCCTGCCTCTCAAGCTCACAGTGATGTAGTGGCTGGAGAGGAGGCTGGGGGATTAAGAGAACTGACTGCTGTTCCAGAGGCCCTGGGTTTAATTCCCAGCATCTGCATAGCAGCTCAGAACATCTGGGATTCCAGTTCCAGTTGATCTGATGCCCTCTTCTGGCCGCAGTGTGCACCAGGCACCCACAGGGCATATAGGCAAACATACAACCCAAGCACCTATATACACAAAATAATAATTAAAAAAAAAAATTAAGCCAGGTGGTGGGGGCACATGCCTTTAGTTCCAGCAGGAGGCAGAGGCAAGCAATTCTCTGAGTTTGAGGCCAACCTGGTCTACAAAGGAAGTTCCAAGATAGCCAGGACTACACAGAGAAACCGTGTCTTAAAAAAAGAAAAAAAAAAAAAAGCCAGAAATCTTTTTAAATTATTTTCTTTTAAGATTTATTTTATTTATATGAGTACACTGAAGCTGTGTTCAGACACACCAGAAAAGGGCATCAGATTCCATTACAGATAGTTGTGAGCACCATGTGGTCACTGGGAATTGAACTCAGGACCTCTGGAAGAGCAGTCAGTGCTCTTAACCACTGAGCCATCTCTCCAGCCCCAGGGAAAAAAATTAAAAATGTCTTTGTGTGTGTGTGTGTGTGTGTGTGTGTGTGTGTGTGTGTGTGTGTGTGCACATATGAGAATGCATGCATGCACACACGTGAGCACACACATGTTTGCTTGTATGTGCACATGCCACATGTGTGCAGTGTCCATGTACACAAAAGTCAAAAGAGAGCATTGAGTCCCTGGAACTGGGGTTATGGGTGGCTATGGGCTGCCCAGTGTGGGTGCTGGGAGCTGAACTCAGGTCCTGTGGAGAGCAGCAAATTCTCTTAGCCACTGAGCCACCTCTCTAGCCCCACAAAATGACTTGAACATTTACAAAACATTTTTTCATCAAACTTATCAGCGGAAGCAGTCTAAGCTGTTGTTGTCTGTCTGACTCCCACACTGAATAATGAATTAGAAGGGCAAAGCCTGAATATTATTTATCTTTCCAGTCCCAGAAATTGGCAAGGTGTTTGCATATGGAAAATAATCAAAAAATAGTTTTTTAAATACCCGAGTAGAGCATTAGTCTCAAGACCAGAACTGACAATTTAATAAGGCCTTCCATATGGTACCCACACAGGGACTGCTCATTGGTTGGCCAGCTACTCCAGCAATGGCTTCCACAGACTCCAAAGCAAGCAGGGATGAAATACACCCAGAGCAGCTAGCAGCTGGTACAGGGTAGCTGCCTACAAAGCAAAATCTAATGAGTGTTTAAAGGTTGAATAAAAGCAAACTGAAGCCGTGTAAAGCCATGTGCATGTAATCCCTGCACCTGGAAGGCAGAGGCAGGGGGATCAAGGATCTTAAGTCAGTCTAAGCTATACAGAGACTCTGTCTCAAAGAGTATGAACTAATTAAAGAAATCTGAAAGCTGAAAACACCACAGTACAGGAATTATCAAAACATAAACTCTGCGTATGTGTGTGTACATGTGTTGCTGACTCGCTCTGCCCCATGCTTGGGGGCCACTATGTTGAGAACCGCACTACCCGGCTTGGGAGCCACTGTGTTGAGGTTCATACTGCCTGGCTTAGGGGCCATTGTGTCCCACCCGAGCTGCTGTTCTGGTCCACGGGTCAGGGTCTAGCAAGAGAGAGAGAGTGGGGATGATGGGGAAAAGACATGAAGAATGGAGACAAGACAGGTTGTGTGATCAAGTCTCTAGTCTCCTTTATTGAAAGGAAATCCTGGGTATTTATACACTTTGCCTTGTAGGCGTGGATACCATGTACACTGTGTAGCTGGGGGCACTAAACAGCAAAACAAGATATATAGGATAAACAAGATGTTTATCAGAGTGTGCTCAGCTGTTGTAGGCTGTTGAAAAACAAGTCTCTTGTCAGGGTACATGGCTCGAGATGGTTGCAAAGATGATAGCTGCTTTCTGCTAAGAGTCAGCTCCCAACATACATGTATGTACATGTGTGCGTGCAGGTGAGTGTATGTGAGCATGGCAACTAAGAAGTCAATGCTGGGTCTTTCTCAGTCACTCTCTACCTTATTTTCTGAGGCAGGGTCTCTTGATGACCTGGAGCTGGCTGATTAGGCCAGGCTGATCAGCGAGTGAGTCCTCTATGATTCTCCTGTCCCTGCCTCCTTAGCGTTGAGAAAACAGGCATATGCCACTGTACCTTGGTTGTCATCAGACTTCTGGGGAGCCACACTCCTGGTTCTCTTACCTACTGAGCCATCTCCTTAGCCACAATGTAAAAGCCCTTTAATTAAGATAGATTCAAATGGAAAACAATCAGTATCATCTTTAGCCAGAAGCAGTCAACACACGAGGGTGTGAGATGGCTCTGTAGGGATATGTGCTTGTTGCCAAGCCTGACCACCTGAGTTCAATCCCAGGTCCCACACAGTGGAAGGCAAGAAGGACTCCCACATATTGCTCTGACCTCCACACATGTGCACTGCCTACCCAAGGAGGCCGGAAGAGGGCCTGGGCTCCCCTGGGACTGGAGTTACAGACAGTTGTAAGCCAGCATGTGGGTTCTGAGAATCAAACTGGGGTTCTCTAGAAGAGTAGCCCTAAATCGCTACTAAATTTAAATTTAGTAAATCGCTGAGTCATCTCTCCACCCCCATACATTGTTTTTAGTAATATTTACCTCAACCTCCCTCTCATCTCCTCCAGGATCTACCTCCACCTATCTACTCTGCCTCAACTTCATGTCTTTTAGTTCAAGGCCAATCTGGTCTACATAGCAAGACCCTGTCTCAAAGACAACAATAACAAACAACCCCCAAAAGAAAACAAACAAAAGAAGACAGAAACCTAAAAAAATATTAACTGGTAGCTTCTCAGCTAGGGGTCAGGGCTATGAATCCCTTCCCACGCCCTGCTAGCATGTTGAATGGTTGTATCTTTTGTGAATGCAGTGATCCCTGCTACCTCCAAAAACAGTTTCCCTCTGGTCCTCTCCAACTTTTTAGCCTTTCTGCCCCATTTTTCTTGAGAGTCTCTGAACCTCAGTGTGTGTGTGTGTGTGTGTGTGCGCATGCGTGTATGATTGTGTATGTGTGTACATGCATGTGTGTGTATGCATGTATGTGTGTGTATGTATGTATATGTATGTGTGTGTGCAGGTGTATATAATATAGACATCCCATTTGTGGCTGAGCATATGTATGTGTATATGTACGTATGTGTGTGTGTATGTGTATGCAATATAGGCATCCCATTTGTGACTGAGCCATGTGTGTGATATAGATATCCCACGTGTATGTGTGCGTATATGTGTGTGTATATGTATGTGTGTATATGTGTATGTATATGTATATGTGTGTATGTATGTGTGTGTATGTATGTGTGTGTATGTATGTGTGTTTATATATGTGTGTTTATGTATGTGTGTTTATGTATGTGTATGTATATGTATGTGTATGTATATGTATGTGTGTGCATGTGCATATGTGTGTGTACGTTTGTGTACATATGTGTATGTATATGTGTGTGTGTATATATATGTGTGTACATGTGTATGTGTATATATGTATGTGTGTGCTGTGATATAGGCAGCCCATTTGTGGCTGAGTACTCCGGTCACTGATTCTTGCACTTTGATCAGGACAAGGTCTGATAACTGCACTGGCCTGTGGATTCAGAGGTGAGAGTGTGCAGGGTGGTTTGACACCATGACCATTGTTTTGTTTTTGTGGGTCAGGTACTCTTTTGAGTTGTATTCCCAGCACTTTAAAAGAGATTTCTTTTAAATTATGTATATGTGTATGTCTCTGTGTGTGGGCATGTTCACACATCTCAGATGTCCAAAGATGTGTTGGGTCCCTCAGGAGCTGGAGTTACAGGAGTTGTATAAGCTGTCAGTCGTGGGTTCAAGGAACCAAATAGAGACGCTCTCTCTGCAAGAGCAGCTCACACTCTTCACCTCAGGGTCATCTTTCTGTCCCATTGTGGGCAGCTTGTAGTGTTTTGTTGTTGTTTTAAAGAACATCTGAAGGATGCAGAATGACTGTGCAGGGAGTTCTGAAGTCAGTCCTCATCTGAATCCTCATCTGACATCTGAATCCCCTTACTCACCAAGTACATGACTCTAGGTAAGTCCACCTTTGTCCATGCTCTCGTCTGTTCATGGGAATGAACTGTGTATGCTTAGGTGTTCTTACAAGGTGTGCTGGCTAGCAACTTGACGCAAGCTAAAGTCACCTAAGAGGAGGGACCCTCAATTTGAAAACATGTTTACATTAGCCAGGCTGTGGTGACTTAGGCCTGTAGTCCTAGCACTCCATAAGGCAGGTGGATCTTTGAGTTTGAGGCCAGCCTGGTCTACAGAGTGAGTTACAGGATATACAGAGGCTACACAGAGAAACCTTGTCTCAAAAAAACAAAAACAAAAACAAAAACAAACAAACAAAAAAAACCAAGCAAACCAAACCAACCAACCAAACAAACAAACAAAGCTTTCATCTATCCTGGTCTACAGAGTGGGTTTCAGGACAGTCAGGGCCACACAAAGAAGCTCTGTTTTGAACTGTACCCCCAAATAAGTAAATAAGTAAAGCCTCTATAATAATATCTAGGGTATTTTCTTAACTAGTGATTAATGGGAAGAGAGGGTGCAGCCCATTTCAGGTGGGGCCATCCCTGCGCTGGTCCTGGGGTCTAAAAGAAAGCAGGCTGAGCAAGTCATGGGGAGCAAGCCAGTAAGCAACACTCTTCCCTGGCCTCTGCATCAGCTCCTGACTCCAGGTTCCTGTCCTGTTTGAGTTCCTGTCCTGATTCCTTCGATGATGAACAGCAATATGGATTGTTGGAGACCAGAGATCCCTAGGCTGCCGGGGTCAGCCAAAGGACAGAGGCTTTCCAGAAAAGGCACAACCTTCACAGTTCCAGCAATGTCACAGCTGGACCTCAGAACTTCCTCAACGTGAACGTTCCAACGATGAAGATAAGCAACAGCCTTGAGCCATAGATAACCGGACTAAGGACACTGGGCGGGGATGGGTGTTTTTACTTCCCTGTTTTAATTTTGCTTATATACTGCAAGCCTTGCCTCTAGTAAATGAGACCTTGACAACAGCTAGACTGACTCTGTCCGTTCTTCACCGCTTGGTCTCCCTTCTCTCTCCCACTCGTGTCTCTTTCATTTGGTGGCTACTCAGGGACCCTGTAATAACTTTGCCCGCTGGACGGGACAATGGATGTGTAAGCCGAATAAACCCTTTTCTCCCCCAAATTATTTTTTTAGACTGGTGTTTCATCACAGCAATAGAAACCTTAAGATACAAGGATATCAAGACACAAAAGGCTTTATTGTGATTGGCATTCAAAGCACAGACGTTCCCTGACCCACTCATATGTGCTATGACTGACTTTAAACAGCATTCTCCTTCCCTCCCAACATCCACTGTGGGTTCTACGGTTCAACCATCTGCATCACCTTTTGCATTTTACAGTCAGAGTGCTGTGCTCAGCACTGGTCTCTTGTCTCTCCTCCTGACTCTCATGCCTTCTAGATTCCTTACCACCCTTGTGTGTGTGTGGTGGGGGGTTATTTGTGTGGGTGCACATGTGTGCATTTGTGGAGGTCAGAGGAGGACATCAAGTGTCTTTTTCTTGCTCAATGCCTTATTCCCTCAAGACAGGGTCTCTCACTGAACCTAGAGTTAGCAGGGTTTTTTTTTTTTTTTTCTACTCAGCACTAGGCCGACAGCCAGCAAGACCTAGTAATCTTCCTGCCTCAGCACCAGGGTTACAGGTAGGCATAGCCAGGATTAGTTTCTTACATAGGTTCTGGAGCTCTGTTTTTTGTTTGGTTTTGTTTTGTTTTTCTGAGACACAGTTTCTCTGTGTAGCTGTAGCTGTCCAAGAACTTGCTCTGTAGACCAGGCTGGCCTAGAACTCAGAAATATCCATCTGCTTCTTGAGTGCTGGGATGAAAGGCCTGAGCCACCACCACCAGGCAGTTCTAAAGATCTGAATTCAGTTCTTCATTCTCCCACCACAAGCACTTTTACTTACAAAGCTATCCTGTCTCCCTAACCCCTCCCCAAGACAGGCAGAGTCTTATGTAGACCAGGCGGTCCTCAAACTTATGTAGCTGTGAGTGACCATCAACACCTGATTCTCCTGCCACTAGCTTTCAAAGTGCTGGGATTACAGGTTCTGGCCCCATGCCTGGTTTTAACTCTATTTTTTTTTTTAAATGTACTATTGTGTGTGTATGCATGGGGAAGAGGCATGTCTGTGGAGGTTAAGGGACAAGTCTGGATTTGATGTTCTCCTGCTTTTCATGGGTCTTGGGGATCAAACTCAGATCACTCCACTTGTGTGGCAATAACCTTTACCCTCTGACCCACATCTCACCAGTTATAACCTTTACCCTTTGACCCACACCTCACCAGTTGCCACTCTATAACTGGAAATTGTCATTTTCTTCTCTTCTCCCACTTAAACCCTAGAAAGCCTTCTTTCCTGTTCAGTTAGACCCAGTGGGCAGCTTCTGTGAGAAGTACTGCACCCCACAAGCATTAGCATTAATACAAAGCCTTTTTATTTAGACAGCTGCACCAAGCCTGTAGCATCTCAGCCAGTCCACATTTTTCACATGCATAAATGCCTTACAAGTGAGCTTTCTATCGACTTGGTTATTCTGGTAACATTCAACTGCCAGGTAATCAATGCCTGGCCAGCAGGAGCTCTCTTAGCCCTGTGGCATTTGGCTCCATAAAGCCACCACTGTTAGCTTTTCTAAAGAGCCCAGGTGAGTCACTAGCTCAGCAGCTGACTCTTGCTATTGAACATAGCCTGTTACTGAGTAACTGATAATTTCAGGGAGGGAAACATTATTGGATTTGGCTTCTCTTTTTTTGCTCTTCTCTGCTTATTGATGGCAAATATTCAACACTCATTACTGTCTCCACTTTTTTTTTTTTTTTTTAAGAGGAATGCTTCACAAATTCGTGTCACTGTGATGGCTAGTCTTGGTTGTCAAACTAGTCACCTGGTGCATTCGTCAGTATTTTTTAGAGGAACAGAAAAAAACCAACAAAATAAAAAAATGTATTGAAAGAATGTATTAAACAGCCTAAGAGATGCAGAACCCAGTAGTCGCTCAGTCCTTGCAGGTGGGTACCTCAGCAGTTGGAGTAGCAGGCTTCAGTCTAGTTCATTATAGGAAACACCATGATTGATCAGCAATTGCAAACGTCTGCGTGAGTCCTGCCATTATGGATATCACATTACCTGAGTTGCCCATTAGAGCCAGACTGTTATAAACAATGCTTGCCCTGTCCTGCCCATTACAAGTCAGACCGTTATAAACAATGCTTGGCCTGTCCTGTCCATTATGACTCAGGCTATTACAGACACTGCTTTGCCAGTGCTCCCATTATAATACCTACAATCCCTTTTGCTACTCCAGTGCCCAATTAAGCACGTTGCATTTAATTCACCCAATTGAGCACAGCATCTCCAACCCTGGGACCTGGCACGAGGAGAGCAAGAACAGAGCTCTGCACAGGAGCCCCTCACTGTTTTCTGTCTTACAGCATTAGTGAAGGGTATGTCTTCTGACGTGATTTTAAACAACAAATACACTCAAACATTCCAATTTCTCTGAGCCTTAAAAACAATCCTTCAACATTAAGCCAAAAAACCAGCATGCATCTCTGGCTCCTTCTAGCAGGGTAGCTTTTCACAGACACTCAGTCAACAAATCAAACAAACTCTTGGTACCTTTAACTGTACTAGTTTCAATAGTAAACCCAGCATCTTTGCCTAGGACTCATAATGATAAACACGGCCTGCTCTAGCTTCATAATCCTTTGCCTTGATACTCACTCCCTTAAAATCCATTCCCACACATATTCCTCAGATGTCTGTCTGAATGAGTTAACAAATTCACTGAGTTCATTTGTGTAATACAGCAGGCCGTGGGGAGGCATCCTCTGCTAAGGATGAGGAGACTATTTCCTCAGGCAGACTGGGCCCATGAGAATCTGAGGATTCAATACCAATCTCCTTAGGGTCCTTCCACACATCACCCCAAGTCACAGGATCCTATTCTTTTATAACCAGAGCTCTTGTTTTAACTGCTGGCACCCTTAGAAGCTGGGAATTACATCTGCACTGTAAGTCAGCCAATTGTATAAGGAGGGCTTGGGTTTGGTTTTCTGCAAGTTGAGTTCTAATGGCTGCTGGCTTCTCTTCCAGGGCACACTTAGGAACCTTTGGGTTGTTGATGCACACCTGGGGAATCATCAATTTTATTACTCAACTCATTTTTTTCCTCTTTTTCATTCATACAAAGACATCAAAAGGAAGCAGGTGGCATCATTACTTTCCCATGTTCAAAGGTTTTCTATAAAGTCACTAATGCTCGCTTCTCGCGAGAGAAGAATTAGGTACATCGAATGCATTTATCTTGCATACTTCTTTAAATCGCTCACACTATGGACTTTCAGTGCTCTCCATGCTACCCGAACAGCCTTTAGCAACCGTGGGTTTTATCCAATTGGGAGATCCAGCTCCAGACACCACAAAGCCCATTAGAGAAATTCATCCTTATAATTCCGTTTCTCCAGAACCATTCCTGGTACCACAAATTATATTAGTTAATGTTATCTGGAGGAACAGAATCAACAGAATGAGTATATATATATATACATACATATATACATACATACATACATATATATATACATATATGTATGTATGTATGTATATATATGTATATATATATGATATGTATACATATGTATACATATCACATATATAACATTTATACTATATACACTTATATGTGAGTGTATCTAAACAAATGACGTCAGCTCACATAGCTCATATTGAAGTAACAGGTATCTCATACCTGAGGAGCTGAGCTCTCCGACCACAAGGCTTGGAGCCTCAGCAGTCCCAATCTGATGCTGAAAACTGGAGAGTTTCTGGAGAGTCACTGGTCTTCAGTCAACAACGGAAGCCTGGAAATGTTAGCTGTGATATCAGCAAAGGAAGCAGCAGCAGCCACCTCTTCAACAGGGAAACTCAGCAGCAAGAGGGAAGCCCATAAGGGCAAAAGACAAATAATCTTCCCATGCCGATGTTTTTGTTTGTTTGGTTTTAAATCTGGAATGCTCCCGAAGGTGCTGCTGCACTGTGGGTTTGTCTTCCCACATCAATTAAGGAAATCAAGACAACTCTACAGGTAACAATCCCTACCCGGTGATTGTAACTTGTGGCAAACTGACATTAACACCAAAGATCACACCTGGAAAGAGGGACTCTCAGTGAAGCCTGCCTGGTCTCCATCAGAGCTCCCTATGGGAATGCCTGTGGGACTTTTCCTTCATTGTTAACTGGTGTGGGAGGGTCCGAACCACTGGGGGGGGGGGATATAGGGAAAGGTGACTTATGAAAAGCCACACTAAAACCTACTGTCCCAGAAGCTTCCTAAAAATCTATCAAAGGAGTTAAATGAAGTCACCATATCATAGGGGAGGCAGTGGCCCAACTAGACATTGTATATAATATACCAAGTAAAAGCCTCAGTGTCAGGAATGGGATTCATCTTTCTGAGTCATCAGCCAAAGGGGCCTCCGAAGTCCCCCAAATGTTAGAGACTGTTGCCAGTGCTGCCACAGGCAGGTGGGCCTGGGCTGTATAAGAAAGTTAGCTGAGCAGGCCAGAAAGCTGTGTTCTTCCATGGTTTCTGCTTCAAGTTCTTGTCTTTGAGTTCTTGACCTGAATTCTCTCAGTTATAAACTGTGACCTGGAAGTGCAAGATGAAGCAAGCATCTACCTCCAAGTCGCTTTTGGTCGTTGTCTATCTCAACAAAAGAACACAAACTTTAACAGTCACCTTGCATGGGGCCATGCTAATCTCCTCATCTTTCCAGTTTTACTTTCCTGAGAACCAAGAGCCTGGCTTCTCTTTGAAAAACATCATAACATCATATAATAATAGTGTCCATGTAGGCTCCACCTTGTGGAATGGGCCTTCAATCTAGTTTTTAAAAAGTGGTTGGCTACGCCCCTAACGCCTGAGTCACTACTACCCTAGTGTGTCTTGTAGGCAGGTCACTGTCGAAAGCTGCAGGGCTGATAGCTGGGTGAGATTAATCATTACTTTTATCCTCTGGTAGCATGGGAAGTAACTTCCCGCACTGTGAATGCCGGTCAGTGGGGTGAAGCTTCTACTTGGGTACCAGCTCAATTTTTCCATGCTCAATAACATCAGCGGAGTCTTCAGCAGTAAGGCCTCATCATCTATCGATTGTAGAGGGTAGTCGGCAGCACTGGCAACAGTCTCTAACGTTTGGGGGACTTATGAGGCCCCTTTGGCTGATGACTCAGAAAGATGAATCCCATTCCTGACACTGAGGCTTTTACTTAGTATATTATATACGATGTCTAGTTGGGCCACTGCCTACCGTATGATATGGTGACTTCATTTAACTCCTTTGATAGATTTTTTAGGAAGCTTCTGGAACAGTAGGTTTTAGTGTGGCTTTTCATAAGTCACCTTTCCCTATAACCCCCCTTACCTTGCTCGATTAATCTTTAACCCCTTTTAACCCTATTCTAGTTTCCCTTTCATCCCTTTACAAAACCACATTCTAGACCAGGCATAGTGGCACAGGCCTTTATTCCAGCACTTCATCGTTAACTCCAGCACTCGAGGTAAAGGCAAGTGGAACTGTTGAGTTAGACGCCAGCCAACCTGATCTATATATCAAATTCCAGGACAGCCAGGGCTACATAACAGACCATGTCTCAAACAAAAAAAGCACACCTACTCTCCATCTCCTTTTCTCTGGAAGCTGTCCTATTCCCTCCCGGTCCCTGGAACTCGCTCTGTAGACCAGGCTGGCTTCAAACTCAGAGATCTGCCTGCTTCTGCTTTCCAAGTTCCAGGATTAAAGGCATTGGACACCACATCAAGCCTTCAGCTTTTTTGTTTTGTTTCTTGTTTTTCTAGAAAGAACATGAAATTGGGTGGCTAGGAAGTTGGGGAGGATCCGAGAGAATGTTAGAATAAGATCTAAATGCTTTGTATAAAAAATTTTTAAAACAATAAAAAAATAAATATTCATGCTGGGCAGTGGTGGCGCATGCCTTTAATCCCAGCATTTGGGAGGCAGAGGCACTCGGATTTCTGAATTCGAGGCCAGCCTGGTCTATGGAGTGAGTTCCAGGACAGCCAGGACTACACAGAGAAACCACAATGAAAATGAATAAAAAAGACACAGAATACCCAAGGAAATGAGATTTTCTTGGTTCAAACAGCACTTGCTAAACACAGATACACAACAAATACCATGCCAGCGCTTGAGACCCCACACACCTGCCTTTTGCCCTCAAAAGTAATAATTTCACTTGACAGAAGAGGACACAGGCTTTGAAGGTGAAGTGATTGATCTGCGGCCACAAGGCTAGGATTACATGCTACACAGAAACTGAGCCTACAGCTGGCTCAGAATCCAGAGTGCCTTCTGTGAGACCAGTCATACCCAGACAGTGACATCCCTGGTCAATATGACAGTAATAGTTACTTACCCCTGATGTTTATCTGGTTCTAACAAGGCATGCAGTGTGACTTCATTTGACACTAGTGATCACCCCATGGGCTAGTTTTATCAAGAACTTTACTCCTAAGCTGGAGGGATGGCTCAGCGGTTAAGAGCTATCCCACCAGAAGAACTGAATTCTCACCAGCACCCACATAGTGGCTCACATCCAACTGTAATTCCAGTTCCAGGAAATCCAGTGCCCTTTTTTGGCTTCCTTGAGCAAATAGTGAACAGGCAAAACAGTCATACACATAAAATAAAGCAATATTGAGAGGCGGGGGGGGGGGGCATATTCCATGCCACAGTTAAGAAAACTGTTTCCTGAAAGTCCGGTTTGAGTGACAATCTGTCTAATCCTGGTACCCGTTTTCTTAGTCTCCAGAATGCAGGAGACTCACTTCTGGCCTTGGCTCTACCTAAGCCAGTCCTCTTGACAGTTGTATTTCAATTTCCTTGTTAATTAAATGGGGCCATTGTTACTTGTCCCTATCTACTCCACAGAGATACTGGGTTGACAAGAAGAGAAAAAGCAAAAGCTTCAGACGGGAAATTGCTGTACAAATCTGGATACAGTCATGAGTTCCACTCAGTCCCCACAGCCCCATCATAAGGGGACAGAGCTGACATCATTAGCTCTCACACTCCCTCTGAAGTGGGTAGGAAGTGTCATTATCTTCACTCATCAAAGAGCGGAAGTGCAAGGAGATGCGAGGTGGTGGCCGACTTGGGAATAAAATCTAGGATTTCCAACTCCCGCTTCTTATGTTCTCAGGGTACAGTCTAGCTTTTAGAGTAATGAGTTAATTGTAAAATAGTCATGGGTAGAAACATCAGTGTCCACTTCAAAGCAGAGATTAAATGCTCACAGAAATTAACACTTCCACAGCAGTGATGCTGATGTGATCTCTAAGGTTCTTAATCCTCCTAAGTCTAAAGTAACTACACAATTCAAGAGGAGGGAAAAAAATCCCCATTCCTTCTAATGGACACCAGCACTTTATCATGCTCAATTAACCTGTTACTAACTAAAGGCTACAAAGCTGGGTGTTATTACCTAGAAAGCCTCATTACTGAACTGCCTCTCATAAGATCAGAGAATCCCAGCACTTGGGAGGTAGAGGCAGGCAGATTTCTGAGTTTGAGGCCAGCCTGGTCTACAGAGAAACCCTGTCTCGAAAAACCCAAAAAAAAAAGATCATAGGAAAGAGGGCCAGGCGCGGTGGTACATGCCTTTGATTCCAGTATTTGGAGGCACAGACATGGATCTCTGTGAGTTCAAGGCCAGCATAGTTTACATAGTGAGATCCAGAATAGTCAGAGCTACAAGACCCTGTCTTAATAAAACAGAAGGACCAACCAACCAAAAAATGAAGTATCAAATACATTCTCACATCAGAAATACTTAATTTGAGTGTATTCTTCAGCATATTCGTCAGTTTAGAGATCACTGTATCACGTGACCCCATCAGCACCCCTCCCCCCAGATCAACACTCAAGTATCAAGGTAAACAGCAGAACTAAAACGGTCCTGAAGGTGCACTAGAACCTCCTAAATCATTTTCCTCCTTGATGGAGCCCGAACGGTAGTCTCAGGGTTCCCACCCAAAGACCTCCAACAGCAACACCCAAACCTTAAAGTAAAATAAAAAAGTAGTGATGGCAGAGGGAGCCTGGGGAGATGGCTTGGCCAGCAGTGGCTGCATGAGGATCTGAGTACAAGCACCGAGATCCATGCAGAAATGCAGCACGGTGAAGCATGCCCAGCACTGGAGAGATGCAATCGGGTGAATCCTGGGGGCTGGCCAGCTGCCTAGTCTAGCCAAATCAGTGAGCTCCAGGTTTAGTGAGAGACCCTGGCTCAAAAGGGTAAGGGCGGGGGGAGCCTGAAGGGGATAGTCAATGGCAACCTTTGGCTTCCACACGCAGGTGCACATTTCCCCTTGATCCCACCCTCGCACATACACACATACAATAGTAATGAGACTAGTTCTGTCTGTCCCCCACAGGGAAAGTGTTCAGTCAAGCTCGCTTAATTCTTGTTTTCTAGAATGCCCCAACCCCCTTCAGTTATTACTGGTTTAATAACCGCACACTGTGGAATCATCAAAGGAGTGGGAAGAGGAAATTTCCAGAGACTAGACCCACAGATTCCTCATTACTCTCCAACTGACTGAATGACAAACGTGACAGAAACCAAATCACAAAGTCAGTTATTCTACTAAGAGGAAGCCACACTTGATCTTGGCGAGGAGGCTGAGAAAAAAAAAAAAGAATTCTATAAATGTGAAGAGAATTTGCTTTGTGGGTAGCTTGAGCGATCTGAATCTGCTCCTGCTGTGTGCTCTGAGGGAAGGAATTGGCGACATGGGACTTCCAGATTTCTGAGAGGCCATCTTTCCTCTAACAATGCAGTTTTCCTTTGAGAGAAATATTTATCTGGCTTCTGTAATTGAAGCCGATCCCATCTTCTGTTGGGCCACTGGCCCTACGATCTCTTGAACTTTATTATAGATGGGAACTGCCTGGGGATCTTGTTAAACTACAAAATATGACTCAGGAGGCCTGGGCTGCAAGCCTAACCTGCTCTCAGCTGATGCCAACACTACTGTTTGGTGGGCCATATTTTACAGTAGTAGGGCTCTAAGGAATGTTTCTAAATGGAAATAACCTGCATCAAATTCTTCTGAAAATACAGCATCCACACAGAATCTACAAGCGAAGAGAGCATTGCAGAGACCACACAAGGTACCTGCCTCCCAGTGCCCTGTACAATCTTTCTCTAACCACCCGGTTGCACACTGTCTGTTACTGTTCTGTTGCTTAGATAAAACACAATGACCAATGCAACTTGTAAAAAAAAGCACTTAACTTGTGGTAGGGTGTCAGAGGGATAAGGTCAATGACTGTCACGGTAGAAAGGTGGGCAGGCAGGCGTGGTACTGGAGCAGTGGCTGAGAGCTCTCACCTTGAGGCACAGTCACAAGACAGAGAGACATGATGTGGGTTCTGAAACCCCAAAGCCAGCCCCCAGTGACACACCTCCTCTAACAAGGCCACACCTCCTAACCCTTCCCAAACAGTTCCATCCACTGGCACCAAGCATTCACACGGAGTCCACAGGGCCATTCTCATTCAAATCACCACACATACACATTGAAGGCCTTAATAAAGAGCAACTTTCACAAATGTTTTGTGTGTGTGTGCTGACAATTTATTGAGGCTTATGTGATTGGAGCTTGCACAAAAGGACATACAACATCAAGGCTTTTTTGTAGTAAAAGACGATTCGAAATAAATATGTATTAAAAAAAACTATGTCAAACACCAATGAATAATTGACATTTACAAACCTTAAGAAAATCATTTAGGTTAATAATTTTCATTTCCCCCACAAAATAAATAGCTCTCTTTAAGCAGGAGGGAAGGAGTCAGACAGAAATAAAGTCATGCCCACGGCACAGTCATGATGTTATTCTCAGTGAGGAGCTCTTTACCAAGACTAAGACAGAAGAGTATCTGAGGAGAATTATGTTACTGAATCGTCTGGAACCCAGGAGAGCTTTAGAGAAAGAAAACAAGTGGCAGAGTTGAGAAAAGCCTTAGATGGAAAGTCCATTCCCCTTGAGAAAAATGAATGAACACCCACAAACTTCCATTTTCAGGGTTTCAGTATTTTCATATCAGTCTAACCTCTACCCACCCCACAAGTCCAACCAAACACCATAAAAACACCAAAAAAACCATAAAAGCGATAGGCTTAGCTGGCTATACTCCGTTTAGCCTTTGATACTTTTACAGCCAATGACAGGAATGTCTGTGGTGTGGATGGAACCGTCTGGAAAGGAACTGTGCCTCTTCGCTCTGTGCAGCGCCTGCGCCTCCACACTGTCCCCTGGGCGGGCCTCAGTGCTTTTGTGTGCTCTTCAGGCCCATTATGGTGAAGGTAGCAGCTGTCAGTTTCTCGTACACAAGGAACATGAGGGCGGCTGTGAGCACTGTCTGCAGCAGCTTGGCTTCGAGGCCTTTGTAGAGTCCCATTATTCCAAAGCGCCTGAAAGGAAAGAGGTTGGGAAAAAATGGATTTTCTTTGTAAAAATGAGCTCTTGGGTTAGATCTGCTGCTCTGATAGCTTCTCCCTGAGAGGTTTTCTCTTTAGGATCAAAACAAGCAACAGAGGTTTTCAATTCCAACAATCTGCTGCCGGAGTATTTCTTAGCTTTGAAGGTGGACAGATGAAACTCAGTACAGGGGTGCCATTGATAACATCTTTATTACAACTGTCATTAGCTAGGAGGGTGCTAGCTGCACTAACAGGATGGAGATTCTGAAAGCTTCTGAAACCATCATAATGCCCAAGTCAGAGATCTAAGAATAAGTTTAATGGGCCCCCAGCTCCAGATATTTCAACATAACAGCCTCCAAGTGGTAGGAAACCCATTAATTGGTTCAGATCATTTTAACCTCCAACAGAACTAAGGGAAGACAGAAATGAAGAGCTGTCTGACCCTCAGACTGCCTGTACATTTGGTCCCAGGGCTCAAATGAAATTCACCAAGCACCCGAGTCACCCAAACTGCTGGTTAAAATACAGATCTGCACCCGGGCGGTGGTGGCGCACGCCTTTAATCCCAGCACTTGGGAGGCAGAGGCAGGCGGATTTCTGAGTTCGAGGCCAGCCTGGTCTACAGAGTAAGTTCCAGGACAGCCAGAGCTACACAGAGAAACCCTGTCTCGAAAAAAAAAAAAAAAAAAAACCCAACCAAACAAAAAACAAACAAACAAAAAATTACAGATCTGCTAGCCTGGTCCAAGAATATATGACTCATTAAATTTGGGACAGGACTCAAAAAATTTGCATGTCTAACAAGCAAGATCCCAGGTGGTGAGGAGTGACATGCTAGCCTGGGACCAGCACGAAAGAGCTCCTCAGACAAGAATGTTTTGGCTAGAACCAGAAACCCAAAGCAAATAATCACTCCAAAGCTATTTGCTGAGAGTGAGTTAGTCTCTTATGGCAGCTCAATCACAACTGCAACCTATGGATCGATGTTAAAACTAACCAAGCTAATTTATATATGTGCTGTGAAAATTTATTGCCAGGTAATCATGTGAAAAACAGGGTGCAAGACTGGACCCATGTCAGACCTTCTTTCACTGACTACCCCTGCTCTTCAGGGTGACATCACCCACAATGGAAAGCCCAGCCAGGGCTGCTGAGACTGCAGACTCTGAAGCCACTCTGCAGGGAAGGTGCAGATCAAGCATTTCAGCTGTTTTCTTCTTTCACAGACAGGGTCTTCATGTAGCTCCACCTGGCCTCAGATTTCTTATGTAGCCAAGGTTGTCTTCAACTTTTGGTTCTTCTGCCTCTACAGGTGTGTACAGCACACCTGGCTTCAGGCAATGATATTGTGCTCAAACCTTTGGGGTGTGTGTGTGTGTGTGTGTGTGTGTGTGTGTGTGTGTGTCTGTGTGTCTGTGTCAGCACTCAAATCTTTGTTTACACACATGTAAAGCCCAGAGGCTGACTTGAATTTTTCTTTCCCCGAGACAGGGTTTCTCTGTGTAGCCCTGGCTGTCCTGGAACCCGCTCTGTAGACCAGGCTGGCCTCTGACTCAGAAATCTACCTGCCTCTGCCTCCCAAGTGCTGGGACTAAAGCGTGCGCCACCACCGCCCAGAAGACTTGAGTATCACCCTACTGAAGCCCACCCTATTTTTTGAGACAAGGCCTCTCATTGAATCTAGACCTTGCAGTATTGGCTAAACTGGCCAAGTAAACCGCCAGGACCCATGTGCTTTTGCCCACCAGTGCTACAGGAATGGGCATACACTGCCACCTGGGTTTTTATGTGGGCGCTGGACATCTGAACTCAGGTTCTCATGCTTGCATGGCAAACACTTTATCAACTGAGCGTCTTCAGACCTTCAGGGGTTTCTTTTTTCTTTCTTTCTTTTTTCTTCATTTTCTCTTCTTTTGAGACAGGGTTTCTCTGTGTAGCTCTAGCTGTCCTAAAGCTTGCTCTATAGACTAAGCTGGCCTTGAACTCACAAAGATCTGCCTGCCTCTCT
This sequence comes from Rhabdomys pumilio, assembly GCA_030674055.1. Taxonomy (NCBI): domain Eukaryota; kingdom Metazoa; phylum Chordata; class Mammalia; order Rodentia; family Muridae; genus Rhabdomys; species Rhabdomys pumilio. The sequence continues at coordinate 21,263,294 of JANHMN010000012.1, read as the reverse complement.
GCCTCCCAAGTGCTGGGATTAGAGATGAGCCACCACCACTACCCCACTTTTTAAAAAATATTTTTATTACTTAAAAATGTTTTATGTGTATGATGGTTTTGTCTGTATTTCACATGTGTGCAGTGACTAAGAAGGCCAGATGAGGGCTTTGGCTCCGCTGGTGCTGGAGTTATAGCTGGTCTCTGCAGGCACAATGTTATTGGGCACTGTGTACCGATCACCCTGTATTATTCAAATGCTGCTCTCTCTGCTCCCATATCTGCTTGCAATCTGGACAAGGCACTCTAGTGCTTATCTGAGCATCTCCTGCCTCAGTGTTGTGTAACCATCAATCCCATTTATTCTCTGACTTGTCAATAAAAGCTGATCAGCTGATGGCTCAGCAGAGGAGAGAATAGGGCGGGACTTCTGATCCCAGCCAGGGAAGGGGGAGAGAAAGGAAAAGGGGAGTGTCCAGAAGAAGTCACCATGGAAACACACCCGACCAGAGAAAGCCAGAACAGCTCGCTAAAATGGAAGAATCTTGGGGATTTTGGTTGAGAAGTAGTCAGATTAGCTTAGAGTATTAAAACAGATTAATAACTGCTCAGCTATTGTGCTGGAGAGCTTGATTAAATAAATCTTATAGTCTCTGTCTCATTTATTTAGGAGCTAGCCAGAATAAAGAAAAATCAACACTTTTAAAATTACAATGTGCCACGTGGGTACCAGAACTGAACCCAGGTCCTCTGGAAGAGCAGCCAGTACTCTTAACTCCTGAGCCATCTCTCCAACCCCTCTTTCTTTATTTTTATTTATAAGAGTACACTGTAACTGTCTTCAGACACACCAGAAGAGGGCATTAGATCCAGCTCCAGATGGTTGTGAGCCACCATGTGGTTGCTGGGAATTGAACTCAGGACCTCTGGAAGAGCAGTCAGTGCTCTTGACCACTGAGCCAACTCTTCAGCCCCATTTCAGATGTTTCTTAACCACATACAATTGGAGAGACTTGGCATGTTATTTTATTATCAATGACAGTAACCAGGGCTGGGGAGTTGGCTCAGTGGTTAAGAGCAATGACTGCTCTTCCAGAGGTCCTGAGTTCAATTCCCAGCAACCACATGGTGGCTCACAACCATCTGTAATGGGATCTGATGCCCTCTTCTGATGTGCTTGTAGACAGCATACAGTATACTCACATACATAAAATAAATAAATAAATAAAAATCTTTAAAAAAAATGACAGTAACCATTAGACACATGTGGCAAATAAAAATTAAATCAATGGCCAGTAGGTGGTGGTACAGGCCTTTAATCCCAGCACTTGGGAGGCAGAGGCAGGTGGATCTCTAGGAGTTTGAGGCTAGCCTGGTCTACAAAATGAGTTCCAGGACAGACAAGGCTACACAAAGAAACCCTGAATTGAAAACCAAAAAGATTAAAACAATGGAAACTGGGTTTCTCAGTAGCATTGCAGTGGCCGCTGGCCACACCCTGCCGGGACTGTGCAGTTGTTTCAATCACTACAGAACGTGCTACAGCAGAATGGCGGTCATTCATCTGGCTCGGCCTTTCTCGAGTACTGGGCAAACTGCTTTCTCTAAATCTGCTTCTTGATTTGCAAAATGGGAAAATAATTGCTTTTCTACAGGGCTGAATGAGGACCAAACAAGACCAAGAAACAAGATGTGAAGACAGTTCATTTGCAAATTATAGGACCTCATCAATTTCCAATTGAGAACATCTTAGTTAAATCTCTTAGTAATGCCCATCTTCCTTAACCTTCTCAGTGCTGGAGAAAATTTTAGTTGCTGTCATTCTTGAGGGTCATTGGCAATGTCCAAACATAAAATTTTTGAAATTACGTCGGCACTGCATGTGTTCTAATTCTCTAACTAGGTAATTCCACATAAAGGGCCTTCTCTACAATTACGATTGCTTAGTTGTACAAGGCTCAGTTTATAGTCTTCGACTAGCAATGTCTGCAAAGAAGAACCTTCAGACAGCCTGGGCACTCATCAGTAGCTGCACTGGTGAATAAATCACAGTGTATTACATTACAGGGAACCAGTAAAAGTCTACAATTGCCAACAGAAAGGAGTGGGTATGATATTAAGGTTACAAAGAGGAGAAGATGAGGCAGGACTGCCACAAGTTTGAAGCTAGCCTGGTCTACCTGAGAAATACTAGGCCAGTCAAGGCTACACCATAAGACTGCCTCAAAAAAGTTAAAAAAACAAAAAACAAAAAACAGTAAGATGTATAGTCAGGCAGTGGTGGTGCACGCCTTTAATCCCAGCACTTGGGAGGCAGAGGCAGGCGGATTTCTGAATTCAAGGCCAGCCTAGTCTATAGAGTGAGTTCCAGGACAGCCAGGACTACACAGAGAAACCCTGACTCAAAAAAAAAAAAATGTATAATATACACATACACAAACATGCACACTGAAAACATATATACTAAAATTATGTTTTGTATAATTCCCTAGAAATGTGCACACTTTACAGTGACTACCGCTTAAGAAAATAACAAGAGAGGGACATTTAAAAAAATATGTATATATGTAACTTTTATTGATATTTGACTGGCTTTATATTGGTGAGTTTTTCATTTTATTTATTTTTGAGACAAGTATCACTATGGAGCTCCAGTTGGAGCTTACTCTGTAGATCAGGCTGGCCTCAAACTCACTGAAATCTGTCTGCCTCTGCCTCCTAAGCAAACCTCCTTTTTTCCTTGGTGCTAGCGTTTGAACCCAGGCCATGTAACATACTAAGCACAAGCTCCACCACCAAGTTCCATCCCCAGCCTTGTGGATTCCCTTTCCAAAGGAGTCTTGTATTGATAACTAGCAAAGAATAAGGAGCTGAACTTTTCTGCAATCCCCCAAACTGCGGTCAAATCACACTGAGCTCCTAAACTAAGAGAAACCTGAACACACAAGAGGTTTCTGAGACTGCCTGCAACAGAACAGCTCGTGTGGCCAACCCCCACCTCCCGACCTCTTACATCCCCCATCCCTCCACCCCCACCCCCAACCCTGGTAAAGGAGGCAGCTGAGAGGGAAAGCAGAGCTCACTTGACTCGTTGGTGAAGAAGAGAGAGAACATTCCGAAGACTCCCCAGTGTCCTGTTTTCTGGGTTTAGTCTATGACGTCCAAACTGGGATGGAAGGAGGAAAAAAAAAGATAGTTACTATTTATCACTGTTTTATTTTAAGTTTGTGTTTTAAAAAGACATATTTTTATTTTAATCATGTACATGTATGTGTGTGTCTGAGTATGGAGAGCTGGAGTCACAGGAGGCTGTGAGGTTCTCCACAGGAGTACCAGAGAAGTGAATCTGGGTTCTCTGCTCTAAACCACCCATCTCTCCAGCCTCTCTTTATCTTAACTTCTACTTAGGAAATTACACGGAGTAACATATCATAACACAGCTTTTGATGATAAAAATATCCAATTAGCAACACAGATTTTATTAATCTCCCTTTTCAATTAAGTAAATCAAAATAAAAAATATTTTTCAATAAAGAAAGCATACTTTTCATTGTTCTGGGGATTGAGCCAAAGGCCCTCAGTATGCTAAAATAGACCCCACCACCACCACTAAGCTCCACCCTCAGCAGGAGGAACTTTCACTTTTACAGAGGATTATGGAAAAATTCTATCAGCAAAGACTAAAACCAAACAGAAGCACATGCCTGGGGTGATACCGCAGATGTGGGGTGGGGGTGAGAATGGGTAACTCCCAGGTCTTTAAGACATTCTGTCCAGTAACCACTAACCAGTCAGACCACCTGCAATCTACACTCTTCAAATCAGGAATATATTAAAAACATTTATGTGAACGACAGTGAAATCCCTTCCATCAAGAGCCAATTTCACAAAAAACAGCACAATAGCAAAAACACTAAAGTAAAGTAGTGTTTTTAACTGAGGCACCACCTTCATGTTCTCTAGTAAAAAATCTTTCAAATGTTTTCTCTAGATCAGATTTTTAACAATATTTTTGTAGTGCTGGGGATCGAACCCAGAACCTTGCACATGAGCCCTGGTATAGTTGTATACCGAAAAACACACCAAGCCCCAGCACAAATCCTGAATTTGTCCACAGACAATCTCCACTGCTGCTAACCTAGCCTAGGCTACCATGCCCTCACCTGGGTTACTAAAATTGTTTCCTACCTGATTAGCCCTCTTTTTCTTTCTCTTTAGCCTGGAGGGTGGAGTGTAAAAGTAACTCATTTTCCTGTTGTAATTGTTGTTTGGGAGGCTCTCTGTCTGCTAACCTACGCCTGGTCCTAGAAGCTTCTAGCCTCCGTACAATCTAATCTAGGTCTGTAATGTGCTCGGCCTCGGTGACTTGCTGCTGAACAAGCTTGCCTTTGTTGCTGTTTCTGAGCTCTGGCTTGTTCTAATCCAACTCAGCTGTTCTGGCTCAAACTCTTCTTCAGCTGACTTACTCAATGTGGCTTTTCTCTTGGCCTCTGAATTCTGCTTGGCTTCAAACTAACTCTAGCCATCTGTTCTAATCTGCTGGCTCCTTCTCGATCTCTGTGTCATTGTGTCTTTACCTGTGTCTGGCTTGTTCTCTTCAATCTGTCTCTGTAAAACTCTCCTGGTAAACCTGCCTCCTTCTCTCTCTGCTGCTGCTCTATTCTGCCTCTTAACTCAAACGTACTGCTCTCCATGAGCTCTACTGTACTCCTGGGCTCTACTCCTCCCTCCTGTACTCTCTCTCTCTCCCTTAAGGAGCTTCTCTTTCTTCTTTCCTCTCTTGAGAGTTGGGCATATCCTATTCTGTCAAATCTTTGGTTTGTTACTTTGTCTGATACTTAATTAGAAATAGCTTTCAAACATGGTGCTTCCTTCTACAAACTTGTTTGGGATTAAAGATGAGGTCTAAAGGCCAGTCTGGATTCCAGCCAGAGGGACTAAAGCTGTGTGCTAAGGGCTGAACCACAACTAGAAACAGGTTCAAATAGTCTGTAACAGTAGAGGATGAAGCTGTGTGCATGTGGAGGTGAAGCAGGATCCCTGCCTTCGGTCCATAAGATGGTTCTCACTGACCCAGAAGCTTGTCATTTTGGCTAGGCTTAAGACCTGCTTATCTCTACCCCCATACTTCCTAACCCCTTGCTGGGGTTACAAGCACAGTAAGCCATGCCTGACTCTTTACTCAGGTGCTGGAAATTTGAACTCAGGTTCATATATTTGCAGAGCAAACACTTATCCAGACTCTACACCTCAGCTGATCAATTCACTGCAGAAGAGCCACACAGGCCTTCCAGAATTGTATATTAGATCATACTACTTTCCAACTTAAAAGTCCTCCAGAGGCTTACTGCTAGGTTAAGAATAAAATCTTCCCATCCACTTTCCTCACCTACAGCTACCTTTCCTGTAATTATTCCACTTTCATGCTGGGCAAGCCACTCCTGGCCACAGAGGCCTCCTTTCAGTTTCTAAGATGAAGCAAGCTCTTGCTGGCTCTCCTCCCTCTTCCAGATATACAGTCCTCCCTCTTAGATGGCACAAGCTTCATATTCCCTCACATCTTGATTTCAGTGTGCTTCTCAGAGAGGTGGGGATCCAGCCAAAGCACCCAGGAAGAACCCCACTGCTCCTCTTCAGTAAGCCAGTGCGGCTCATGGTAACAGCTGACTCAGACTGTAATAATTACCTGGTTCTTTCACTTGCTGTCTCCATGAGGACAGGGACTACACTGCACCCCCAGCTCCTCACAGAGTGTCTAAAAATGTCTGAATGTATACACAACCAAATGTTTGGAAATCTGAAAGTGTTTTGGAAAAGTTAAATTGTTAACTATCCATGAGTGAACTAAAGAAGTCAACCTCTGATTTTATGAAGGATTATCTGCTCCATGGCAAACAACGTGAATGAGAAGAAAGAGGACTTGGGTTGTCTCGAGTCCCTGAGGAATGTTTTCACACATACAGTTTTTCTGAGACCATATATTACTAAGAAATTCCAATGTAAACCTCATTCCATGTCATGCATAAAGTCAGCCGAAAGCCTGGTTAGCAAAATGTCACATACAGAGACTAAAAATGGGCAAAACCACACAGGCATAACCTGCATTGTTGCTTTTCTGATTTTAGGATGTATTTTAGGTGTCACTGGACTTACTTCAGGAGAACCCAAGCACTCACCCTCAGAATTGACTGTACCGTCTGCATGGGATAGGTGACTGTGGTGGCAATCGCTTTGGCTATTGCACCAATGATGAACACATCCAGAGAAGAGAGCTGGAGAGCAGAGGAGGTACCATTTTAATCAAACAAGGAAACAGGCATTTCTTTTAGACAATTTTAAAATTAGGGATTACCTTCATCCGCTTCTTTAAAAGCTGCCGTTTTAAGCCTTCATAAAACATGAACTGGATGGCAGGGTTGAAGACCAACAGCAAGGAGGGAAAGGTGCCATTCCACAGAGCCAAGATCCCTTCATCTCGAATGATCTGGTGGAATGCATCTAAGCAAGAAGTCAGGCTTTTGAAAAGCACCATGGCAGTGCCCTAACTAGAAAAGACATTTATTCTATTCAAATGGGTCCAGATAGAAACTATCCTTTCTTCCATGTCCCTTCCCTTCTCCCTCTTGCTCCAGCCCTGCTCGCTCTTGCCCAAAGTACCATAGTTGTCTTCAGACACCCATATGAGGGCATCAGATCTCATTACAGATAGTTGTGAGCCACCATGTGTTTGCTGGGATTTGAACTCATGACCTCCTGAAGAGCAGTTAGTGCTCTTAACCGCTGAGCCATCTCACCAGCCCAGAAACTATCCTTTCAATAATATTTTGGGGGCAGATTCTCTACTTAGGTACCTTTCTGCTCATCTGTTTTGGTTTTTAAAGATGTTCCTGCTACGTAACCCAGTATGGCCTTGAACACTGTTTCTTCCTGCCTCAAACAACAGGTGTGGACTGCCATGCACTGGAGTTAACTATCTTTTAATAACCATCAGAATTTGATGCCAGCCCCCATCACATGAACTTTTCCTGACAATCCTGGTTTAGACTGCTGCACTGTCAGTCAGCAGAGCTGGGAAGTGTGTACTGTACAGAACTGTAAACTGTAAACCATGGATTCCACAAGGCCAAGCATAGCACAAGATAACCCTTTTCTTGAAACCTATTACTGAGGACTTATAAGAAAACCACTTCTCTTACAAAGAGAAATGCATGAGAAATGAGAGCCTGGCCATGCAGCTTTACTAAAAAGCAGACGCCAGGCCGTGTGTAGTAGCACACTCCAGCAATCCAGCACTCTGGAGACTAAGGCAGGAGGATCAAGATTCCAAAGCCAGTTGTACATCGGGGGCTTGGCTTAAAAAAGCAGAAGTTTAAAGCTATCAGCTACTATCCTGGTATCCAAAGGCATCATTATGGATTAAAAGGTGTAATATTTTTTTAAAAATATGAACTTGGGCTGGTTGTACTGTAAGCATCTATACCACCAACATTGGGGAGGCCAAAGGGCAGGAGGGCCTTAAGTTTGAGGCCAGCCTAGTTACATAGTGGGACTGTCTCAAAAACAGCAACATGCTGAGTTTGATGGGTCACACCTGTAATTTCAGCACTTTGAGGGCAGTGTAGGCCTCAAAGTGTTCAAGGCCAACCTGGGGAACAGCAAAACTCTTGTCTCAAAAAGCTAAAGCCGCTTGGGCTGGGGATATAACTCAGTAGAGTGCTTGCCTAGAATGTACAAAGCCAAGGGCTCAGTCTCCAGCATGGCATTGTGATGCACTCCTGTAATCCCCACAGAGAGATGAGGCAGGAGGATCAGAAGTTCAAGACCATCTTATACTATGAGTATGGGGCCAGCCTAGGCTATAAGAGACTGTCTTAAAAACAAAACCCCAAAACAAAACAACAACAACAAACTTTACTTTAGGGGAGAATGCCTGCCCAGAACACTTGAGGCCCTGCTTTAATCCTTGCAAAAAATTAAAAAGAAACTCCCACATTCCCTGAGACTCAGCTGTGGTCAGCCCAGATGAGTTCCTATCAACCACAGGCAAACAATGGTTACCTGACATTTGAAGCTGTCTGCTAGGCAGCTCTACTGTGGAATCAGAGTACAAACAAAAAGGACACGTCTCAGAGACACCTACCAATAATGCCTTTGTAGTTAGTGGGTATAATGTCTTCATTCCGAAATTTTGCCCCCTGCAGCTTCAGTCTGGTGTTTACCACCCAGAGCGGAGTAGTCAGCAGCACGTTCACCACTCCTTAAAAACAGAGAAGGACACCTGACGGCACAGTTACCTGCAACCGCTGCTGTCTTAGGTTACACACATAGCCATTTCTATTCCTGCCACTGACTTCAGGTAAGGTTTAACGTTGTGCTGGGGTACAACACATGCTACTGCCATTAGAAGCAATTGGGAAGCCTGTGCTTCCTCACACAGAAAGAGCCTTCACTCACTCAGTGAAGGCAATCATTTGTTGATTTTTTTTAATAGGATTCAAAATGGTGATTTGGGGATGGAGATTTAACTCAGGGTCAGAGCAATTGTCTAACACATGCAAGACCTGGTTTAATCACCAGCAGTACAAAACAAAACAAAGTAGCAGCTTGATAGAGTTTTAGACACAACTGTTAAATAATAGCTTAAGAGAGGGAGGAGAATTCTGTTGACACCATGCTAAATCCATGTCAGCATCAGAGAAAACAACGGCCCACTCTCATGTAAGTAGCACAGGGTTTTAAACAAGTGTGATCTGGTACTCTGGGTGACAGGTGGGAGGACAGACAGACATTTCCAAGTGCTTCAACTGGGACCAAAAGCTCACAGAAGAGCTCATCACTCGGAGGATTAGGACAGCCAGCAGCAGGCAGCAGTTACAAAGTGTCACAAAATACCGAAGGAGCTCCAGGAACACTGTGAGCCTTACAAGCATGAAGATGGACCTTGGCCCCACAAGGCTGCTTCAGAGCAGCACCGTGAGCCAGGTGCTTCTTTGAAAACACATGGTCCCAATTTAACAGCATCTCCAGAAATTAAAATGTCTCATCATCCTGAAATGATTAAAGAAAATACCATATAGCATTGTAACAAAATGTCTGACAAATGGTCAGGTCAACCAAGGGACAGGCAGTGAGCAAGTGTAATGGAACCATCAAGTTCCAGCTGAGCCCTGAAGAACAAACAGGAACAATCCTAAAGAAGAAAAGGATTTCTTCCCCCACCTTCCACCCCCCCACACACACACTTTGCTAAAAGTCATTTAAACACAACACAGAGGCAAAAACATGTTTTCATGTAAGGAATCTCAAAACACCCTACAGAGAAAACAGTTTAATCAAGGACAGACTTTGTGAAGACAGCTCAGACTCAAACCTATCGTTCTGTTTGTTTCACACAGTTACCAAAGTAAGATGGCTTCCTGCTTACTCTCCAGGAGCACTGTACCAACATATTTCCCCCAAATAAAAGTCAGCACCAAGTAATCTTATGAGTTACATTTCTACAGAGTCACATAACACCCAGAAGCCGGCTGTTTGTAGCTCTGACCCTATTCATACGCTATCTCAAGGACTGACTCTCAAGGCACTGACCACAGTCTGAAAAAGCTGTGCCTGCCACCAGAGAACCTTGCTAGATTCTTTCCAAAGGCACCAGTGCCCCACGGTCTATCTGCCCAGAGTTCAGAATGGATGCCTACTCGATGTGACGTACACTTCACTTCACATCAGAGACAAATCAGTATCTGGGACAATCAGGCCAGAAAATGCTAGTGTCTGTAGCTTCTCCGCCCCCACCCCCACCACAGAGAAAGCAAGCACAGGAGAGCTTGGAACCCATGGATACCACAGGAAAGCAATGTATGCACCTTCCCAAACAAATGAAATGCATTGTCCATTAGGCAGATTCTTTAGAAATCAAAACGTCCTTCAGGCTCTATTCAAGAAGTAGGTGTACACAAAACACTTAAGGAGCCACGCAGCCAAGACTGAGAGTCAGCCATTATTTAAGGTTCCGCCTCCGTGTTCCCAGTATTGATACAGCAGAAAGACCGAAGGTTCTGAGGACAGCCTCAAGTGCAAAGTGCACATAATATTTAAATGAAGGGATGGAAAGTCATTGCAAAGCTTTGCATCTGGGAAGATCAAGTACTGCCTTCACCCTCTAAGTCACAATGGATGGAGAGGTGCCTTTTTACCACGATAATTTTATGAATTCTGGGGCGGAATGCACTCAAAAATACTTGACAATGCTTTTTTAAAACTTCACAAAAATTGCAACTTACATAATCAAGCAAATGGCAGCATTCCAGAGCTAGTCATGACTAACTTCAGGTCCTAATAACACACCACACAGGCAGACCCTCAAGGGTGCACTCCTGCTGGTTCTAATCTGTGGGTGTTGCTTCAGCTCTAAGGCCTGAGTTCTAATTAACAGTCTTCATACCTAAGAGCAGGGGTTACTTTTCCTTTGAGTATCTATGAATCTACCTTTTCTTTCCCTTTTCAATAGCAAATCATTTATGAGAAAGCAGAGCCAAAATCAAGAGCTGTGAAACAGTAACCAAACACACAAAACCATTCAGCCATCCAGGCAAAGGGGCGTGGGGGCCCACCGCACCCTCCCATCCAGGTGAAGGGGCGTGGGAGCCCACCGTACTCTCCCATC
>JANHMN010000012.1:21210533-21252643 GCA_030674055.1 Rhabdomys pumilio | reverse complement strand
CTCCCATCCAGGTGAAGGGGCGTGGGAGCCCACCGTACTCTCCCATCCAAGCGAAGGGACCAGGAAACAGCATCCCAAATTCAGCAGTATTACAGTAATTTTTAAATGTAGACTCTTGGAGTCTGGAAGAGGCTCCACTCTGGTGCTCCCTTATTTGCCTAAAGATGACATCCTTGAGTGTCATCGGAGAGAAAAGTGGGCTATGCTACTACCCCTGGATAGACTGTCACAAACTGCAATCCGTCTCTCCTGCCCATTCACTTCCAGAGAGAATCACACAAACCACTCTGGTCTCCAGGCCCACTCGTTCTCTCTAAAAGCCATTTACTACCACTCAAAAACGACTCTTGGACAAAGAAGACTGCATAGGTTATTGTGTAGCCACTGACCTGAGGTTGCTTCCTGTGCAATTTAAGTACATTTGTTCTATTGCACATCATGGGCATTCCTCCCTAGAGAGGCAGCAGGTATTTGTGACTTTCATTTGCCACTTCCTATCATTTTATCTTTTTTTGGGTGGGGATTGCTTTTTGAAACAAGATCTCATGTGTGTATCTTTTCCCTTGTTAACCTGTCCACTGTCGGCTCATTTCAGAAACCTTTCAGGGTAAAGAAGCAGCTGTTGCTTATCCTCACAGCAGGAATAACTGGGACACAGCTGTTTACTTCTGAAATCTTCAAAATAAAAAGCTTTGTTCAAGGGGGAGGATGAAAACATGTCTCAGACACACGCTGGAAAGAGTGTGTGATGGCAGCTGATGCAGGGAAATGTCCTGTGCTGGGGAGATGGGGTTCAGACCCTCAGCATCCCAGTAAACAGCTGGACATAGATGGCTGTATGTGCTTGTAACCCCAGTGCTATGTGTGTGTGTGTGTGTGTGTGTGCGTGTGCACGTACACCCCACGCTCAGTGAAAGAACCTCGTCTCAAGGGAACACGGCAGAGAGCTATAGAAGGCAACATTCAATGTACTCGGGCCTCTATAAACATGAACAGATACACATGCATGCATGCATACATACGTATACGTACACACACACACACACACACACACACACACACACTACTTAAGTAAATAAGTTTTAAAATGAGAAAGAAAATGGCAAATGAAGGTTGGGAGGCTGAAGCAGGAGGATCATGAGTTTATAGTGACTCATCTGAAAAATCGATTCTCTCCCCCTCAAGACAGAATGAAGTAAAACAAAACAGCAGATGAAAGCCTCAAGTTTAACCCGCTGTCTCCCTAGAGAGGAGCGCACAATGTACGACAAGAATACACCCGGCTGGCCAGATTAAGGCAGAGGCAGGAAGTATGTCATCAACTGGTTTTTAAAAGTGCTGCTGCTCAAAATTACGATTCACAAACATGGCAAACACTGTCTTCATGCTATCTGTAAGGCTCTAGTCCCAAATTCTCCCAGGTATATCTACTGGATTTTTCTGTAGAAATACAGTAAGTAATAATAAGCTTCTAAGTCTTAAGCAGAATCTGAATAGCAACAAGGCTAGAGGTTCTCAACCTGTGGGCTGCAAACCCTCGGGGGTCCAAATGACCCTTTGCAGAATGCTTTTAGAAGTGTTGCTGAAGACCATTGGAAAACCCAGATATTTACACTATAATTCATGATTCATAACAGTAGTAAAATACAGTTATGAAGTAGCCATGGAAATAATTTTATGGTTGGGGTCATTACAACCCAAAGAACTATATAAAAGGGTTGCAGCAGCCAGGCGGTGGTGGCACACGCCTTTAAACCCAGCACTTAAGAGGCAGAGGCAGGCGGATTTCTGAGTTCAAGGCCAGCCTGGTCTACAGAGTTCCAGGACAGCCAGGGCTACACAGAGAAACCCTGTCTTGAAAAACTTAAAAAAAAAAACTAAAAGAGTTGAAAAAGAGTTGCAGAGTTGCAGCATTAGGAAGGTTAAGAACCTGGAAAGCTGGGCCTTGCTCTCCTCAGAGAAAGGGAAACTTGTTTCTCCAGAGCTAACACAGTGACAGGGCTCAGAGAAAATACAGCTCTGATTATTGCAAGAATAGATATGGATTAAGACATAAATGTCATGGGGAGAAGTTTAAAATCATAAAAGTCATTTCCAAGGACTTCTGGACCATCAAAAAGAAGGACTTGACTCTCAGAATTGCAATCTTGTAATAATTCTTTAATTTCAGGTTTCCTGAGTAAGCACACGGGCATTTTCAGGGGGTTCTTTGTTGTGTGCTACTGTGTAGGGTGTTATTAGGGACAACTGTCCTCCAGGCATAGTATGGCATCACTATTTTCATTCCTCTTAAATTTTATGTTTGTACACTATGTGAACGTAAGCAGAGCATGCATGTACAGGAGCCTATGGAGGCCAGAAGAGAGCCTGATACCCTGGGATTGGAGTTACAGACAGTTGTGAGCCTGAGTAATCTTGTGGGTGCTGGGCACTGAACCTGGGTCCTCTCAAGAACAACATCTGAGGCATCTCTCCAGCTTTGGTCATCACCATCTTAACATTTACTCACAGGAGTGAGGATGGACTATGGGACCCTCATCCCTCCACAAGCCCTCCCTCAGCTGTATGTAATTCTGCCCAAGCTGCACATGGTCTCAAGAAGTGCTAAGATATACAGGAGATGCAAACTTGACTAGAGGAGGTGCTTATGTGGTGGAAGCATCAAAGGAAGATGAGCCCTCTAGTGCAGAGCGTCTGGGGCTGAAGAGGGAGAGGATGCCCACACTGCTCTCCATTCCACGTGGTAGGGATGGCATGACTTCCTGCTATCGGAAGTTACCTTGTTCTTGCCACACAACCAAGGCTGCTCTGTCTGAAGGTGGTGTCTGTGAGGTAATCCCAGAGTGCCTGTCTTCCTCTATGTGGTAGAGTGCCACACTTCTTATCACATGAGTACAGGCACATCCCCAAAACGGCTGACAAATATAGAATGACTGGGATCCCTGAAATGTGCAGGTAGGGGATGAAACTGTAAGTAGACTGTGGCATTAGTTGGGGAGGGAGCTTTGCTGTGAGTGACAGACATGCAGAGAGGCTCAGCTGTGTGCCCAGAAGGAACACACACATACCACAGAATTACTAAGAGAAAGGGCTATGCACTGGCCTCTGAGCTGGCAGGAGAAGAGGGAGAAAAGGATGTGATAGAGGGCTTGGCTACTGTGGGGACTGGAAGGGAAAGACAGGACAAGTTAGACCACTTGCTGTGGCCTGGATGAATGTCCTCATCAGTTCTGTATCTCTGCATGCCTGGTCTTTAGCTGGTCACGCTGTTTGGGGAGGTGACAGAGCCACTTTAGGAAGTGCAGTCTTGCCAGAGGAGGGGTTATAGCCTTACCCCACTTCCAGCTCATTCTCTGCTTCCTGCTCCTAACTGATGTGTTGCTTCCTCTGTTCTCAAGCGTGTCAACACAGTAGTCAATGGTTTCATGTTAGAACCCAAGTGAGAGCCTTGAGCTGCTGTTGAGGGCCCTCCAATCGCTTCCTACCTCTTGTCCTGTGAAGTACTACATGATCTGGTCCTCTGTTCTCTGCAGTCACATTGGCCTCTGCTTTGTTCTAGAACACTCCTGCCATGTTTCTGACTGTCTACATTGCCTCCTTTCAAATGGCCACAATGACCTGGGCGGTGGAGGTGTACACCTTTAAAACAGACAGACCTCTGCAAATTCAAGGCCAGCCTGGTCTACAGAGCTAGTTCTAGGACAGCCAACAACACAAAAAGAAATTCTGTCCAAAAAACAAAAAACAAACAAAAAAACAAAGAAAAAGAAAAAAATCCACATTGTCTAAAATGGCCCCTCGGCTAGCCCACCAGACTCTCTAACCTCCTACTCTGATTAAATCTGCCCTGATCCCCTAACACACTACACGTTAGGTTTATCTTCCCGATTGTCTTTCTTATGTCATTGGATCGTAAGCCTCATGAGGACAAGGACTCTCATTTTACTTACTACTGCTGTCCTTGCCACCTAGAACCGACAAAAGCAGTGACAGACATCACCGTTCAGAACACTGCAACGATTTTAGGGGCTGAGCCAGATACCAAAGGTTTATTACAAAGCATGAAGGATTTCTACAACTCAAGAACACAAAAACAGTAGCTTGTTTTTTTTGTTTTTTTGTTTTTTGTTGTTGTTTTTTTAAAAAGGCCAAGAACTTGAAGGGGCACCAAGTGCACGGAAAAACACTCGACGCAGCAAACACACACTGATTAGGGTGACAGTTAGCACAAGAGAGAAAGTAGTGAGGAGAGAAGAGTGTGAGAAGCCTACATACGGTCACTGGGCCATAAAGGCACACCTGGCACGGACACTGCCCCAGACACAAGTACTATACAATTTCACTTACAAGCAGTACCTAATGTAGTCAAATCCTTAAAAGCAGAAAGTAGGATGGGTGATGGTTACTAAGGGCTGGGGAAGGAGAGACAGAGAATTTACTTAAGGTGTATGAGGTTTGTAAAACGAACACCTCTGGTGTCAGTTTTAAAATGCAAGCATATTTCACATGACTAACTTACCTTAAAATGGCTAGCGACAGGTTTTATGTCATGTGTTTAATCACATTAAAAAGACATGTCAGAAAAACTGGTCATATTCTCTGCAGCATTACTGGGTGCTAAAATCATCTCTTAAAGGATACATGAAGCACAAATCAATACTAAAATACACACACATTTTATGCACAGAAAACTTTGTTACCTGCTACAAATCCAACCACCAGATCTTTTCCTGTAGAAGAACGTTGACCTTTGACCCACACTGCTTTGAGGCTATTAAAAGTGTAAAAATAGACAAAATTGGAGCAGCAGAGACTGGAAATGACTGGAAACCATCCTCGGTATGGTGCCAGGCTATGGGAAAACACAATAAGCAAAGTAAAGGTCATGGACAAAAGCCATGGGCAACTGCCAGAGAAGCCTGTCAAGGTCTGAATGCAAACCACTCCCCACAGGCTTGTGTATTTGAATGCTTGATCCCAACACCTCTACCCACAACTGTTGTAGAAGGCTGTAAAGTCTGTAAGAGGTAGAACCTTGCATGAGGGAATAGTCACGGGGGCCGGGCCCTGTCCCACTTCCCGTGGGGGCAATATGACCAGCTGGCTTGCCTGACCTACTGTGATGAACTGTGAAGGAAGCCAGAGCAAACCTTCCCTCCCTTCTCTTGGTTGTCACAGAACTGAGAGAAGTAAGTGGTATGAAGCCATGAAAGTCTGGTCTCTACTGACAATCTCCAGGTCTGACAAAGAGCAGGACACCTGCAGCACCTAGAGAGGTTCTCTCTCCCCACAGAGCTTGGAGCTGCAGGAAGGCCAGTGGGAGAGAGGGAGATGTTTCATCATACTGTCCAGCCTGACTTTGAACTCCTGACTTAAGCAGTTCTTTCCCAGCCTCCTGTAGAGTGGGCACTGTAGAGGTACACACCATTGTCCTACCTAGGCTCTCATTGTTCTTATCAAGAATGTACTGGTTCAGAGGTGAAGAGCACTGACTGCTCTTCCAGAGGTCCTGAGTTCAATTCCCAGCAACCACATGGTGGCCCACAACCATCTGTAATGAGATCTGGTGCCTTCTTCTGGCACGCAGGCAAACTTAAAACAAGAATTAAAATTCAGGAGGCAGAGGAAGGTGGATCTCTATGAGTCCAAGATCAACATAGCTTGTTCCAGGCCAGCAGGGCCTTATAGGAGACCTTGGGAGGGTGTGGAGGGGAGAATATATTATTTTAAAGCATCAATGTAATGTCATAGAGGTTAAATGCTTTGATGCATGTAACTGATATTTAAATAACTGAAAGAGGTCATGTGATATGCACATGTGTGGTAAAGACAGAAGCAGAGGGAGAGCAAGTGTGAGCATAACTGGAAACATAAAAATGGCCAACAAGCATGTAAAGTGTGCAGCGGTACTCTGTCTCTGAAGTATCTCAAAATACAAATTCAACGAAATTTTAAAAAGAAGAAAAAGAATGCAATCTGTCTGGATGCAATTGATAGGAATGAACTGTGTGCGTGTGTGTGCGTGTGTGTGTGTGTGTGTGTGTGCGTGTGTGTGCGTGTGTTTGTGCGTGCACATGCGCACGCGCGCGTCTTGTGCAATGTGTGCTCCTGGCTCTGAAACCAGGCCCTGTACAGCTAGGCAAACATGGCCAGCGAGCTGACTCCTCAACTCTTGAACAACAACACTGTTGCTTTATTATACATTAAATTTAGCTGGGCAGTGGTGCCTTTAATACCAGCACTAAGACGGCAGAGGCAGGTCAATCTTTCTCAGTTTGAAGCCAGCCTGGTCTACAGACTGAGTTCTAGGACAGCCGGGGATACACAGAGAAAACCTGTCTTGAAAAACTAAAAAAGAAAAAAAAATTCTTAGAAGGTGCCACAAAAAATTAATTAATGAATTAACTAAATGGTGGAGACTAGAGAGAGGGCTTAGCAGTTAAGGACATTTGTTACTCTTGAAGAGGAACTGGGCTTGGATCCCAGGATCCACATGGTGGTTCACAGCCATGTATAACACCAGTTCCAGGGGACCCAACACCCTCTTACTGCTTCCCTGAGCATCTGGCACACACATGAGACACAGACATACATGTAAGGAAAGCACTAACACACAGAAACAAATCTAAAAAACAAAAAAACCAAATGGCTAACAGATCCTTAAGGAATTAAGAACACATATGCCTCTACACGTCTCGAGCCTTATAAGACTAGCCACTCTGATGGAGTTGTGGAATGGGTGGTACTCACAGGCCTTCTTCCTTAATTATCTCCAGGAGCACTGCATGTGTCGTTTTGGACTTTCTTTTCTCATCGACTGTAAGGATGAAGACAAGTGTTATCTGCAGCATCAGCAAGTTTCACCAAGGTGTCATCACCTCATCTGCATAAACTCTCACCTGTTCTTTGAGGTCCCTACTTGGCCTCAGAACCTCCAGTGTGTCCAGCCAATGGCTTTACTTCCCCAGAGGAAATTCCTTGGGCTTCATCTGTTACTCAGAAAGAATTTTAACTTAAACTCTAATTGCCACAGTAAAGCAGAAATGCGATTTCTTTCTTAAAATATTTATTTTATTTTTAATTATATGTTTGTATGTGTGTTTGTGTATCACTGTATGCGTGAGTGCAGGTGCCCTTAGACACCAGAAGAGGGTGTAGGATCCCCTGGAACTGGATTACTGGGAACTGAATTTCGTCCTCTGGAAAAGCAGTATGTGCTCGGAACCACTAAGTCACCTCTCCAGCTCCATACAGTCTGCGTATCTATCCTTCCTTCTTATGTATGTGTGCCTCTGAGGCTTTATGTGTGCCACATGTATGCAGGGAATCTTGGAGGCCAGAGGGTATCAGATTCCCTGGACCTGCAGGTACAGGTAACTGTGAACCTCATGATATAGACACTAGGAACCAAACCTGGGTCCTCTGGACCCATAATGTCCTGAATCCATAAATGTTCTTAATGGCTTAGCCAGTTCTCCAGCCTCATACAGTGCTCTTTTTAAAACCAACACGCATGTTCTCATTTTTATTTCCATACCTTATAAAGGAAACTGATTACTTTTTTCTGTCCTTTTTTTTTTTTTTTTAAAAAAAAAGGTTTATTTTATTTTCTATGTGTGAATGGTTTGCCTACATGTATACAGGCGCTATCTGTGTGCCTGGTGCCCAGGGAAGTCAGAGATGGTGTTGGATAACCTACAGCTGGAGTTACAGATGGATCAGAACCTCCATGTGGGTGCTGGGAATGGAACCCAGGTCCTTGGTTAGAGCACAAAGGCTCTTAACCTCTGAGCCACCTTTCAGCCTCTACTGTCTTCCTTTTATAAGAAAAGCCTAGGGAAACAAAAGCAAAGCCAGGCTTAAGGCTCAAATATCAAGCGTTCTGGCTTCCTGCTGTTTCCTAACCTTGAATCCCAGAAGGACAACACCCTCATTTCTTGTGCATTGTCACTGAAAATGCTATCCACATTTCAA
The DNA here is from genome assembly GCA_030674055.1 of Rhabdomys pumilio. Taxonomy (NCBI): domain Eukaryota; kingdom Metazoa; phylum Chordata; class Mammalia; order Rodentia; family Muridae; genus Rhabdomys; species Rhabdomys pumilio. The sequence goes on along the minus strand of JANHMN010000012.1, from coordinate 21,244,669 downwards.
TTAACTTCAAATTTCCTGCCCATGCTATAAAATTAATCTGAAAACATAAAAATGTGGAAATGAACCAGTTTCTTTAGAATTAAAATTGGTACCAGTATATCTTATGAAATGGCAAGTTAGTCAGTCCCCATTAAAAGCAATCTGGCATTTACTCAAAATCACACATTTACCCCTTGATTTGGAAGAAATCACACGTCTGGGAATTTATCCCATAAAGTTTACAGAAACAAAATGGCTTGTGAACAAATCTAGTATTACATGGTATTTGCAAGAACAACAATAACAAAAAAGTAAGACAACCCAAGAATTCTTTCACACTAGGGCAAAGGTAACAGGATACGGTGCATGTACACCAGATTTCTTGACAATTGGAAGACTGAATAAAGAAAAACACACTGCCAGGCTTACAATGCAAAGTTTTTTTTTGGGGGGGGGGGGGGGGGAGCTGGAGAGATAGCTCAGTAATTAAGAGAACTGGCTGTTCTTCCAGAGGACAAAGGTTCGATTCCTAGCATCTATATGGTGACTCACAACCATCTGCAACTCCAGTCTCAGAGAATCTGGTGCCTTTTCTGGTCTCTGTGGGGATGAGGCACACATGTACTATAAAGACATACATTTGGGAAAAACATCCATATATAAATAAAATCTAAAAAAGAATATTTTTAAATGCAAGGTCTAAGACAGAGCAGACTGCTTTTATATGAGTAAGACAGAAAACTCAGAAAACTCATTACTTGCTTGTTATTGCATAAAGTCTGAAAGGCTTCTCAGAAAACCGGGAAGGTTGTCCGACAGTCTCATGCTTCACTTCTATACAACAGTGGGCTCTAGACTCTGCAACACTGATCACTCTTTTTTTATTTTGCTCTGCCTCTCTCATTCTCTCTCCCTTCTTCCCTCTCTGAAACAAGGTCTCAGTACAGCTCCTGTGCTCAAATGGTCCACAGGCCTCAGACTCCCAAGCAGCTGGGACTGTAGGTGTGCACACAGTGACCACCCTACACCTGCCATTCTGAAGGATGTCCAAATTGAGAAATCTTGGAGTTGGAGAGATGGCTCAGCACCCATATCAGGTGACTCACAATCACCTGAACTCCAGGGATTCCAAAGCTCCTGGCTTCTGAGGACACCTACACTCATGTGCACATACCCCCAAACAGAAACACAACATACATACAATTAAAAGTAATTTTAAAATTTTAAGAGACAAAAAGAGTGCCGGGCGGTGGTGGTGCACGCCTTTAATCCCAGCACCTGGGAGGCAGAGGCAGGCGGATCTCTGAGTTCGAGGCCAGCCTGGTCTACAGAGTGAGTTCCAGGACAGCCAGGGCTACACAGAGAAACCCTGTCTCGGGGAAAAAAAAAAAAAAAAAAAAGAGTGAGATCTTCCTAGTGATGAAGATACCAAGAGACTGCAGTGCTAACTATGGTGAAGGTGGGTCGGAGGTTCCCTGTATCGTGCTCCTTCCTTTCTAAGTATTCTGATTTGTGAATCATATAAGTAATTGCCTATCTAAAAATTCTAACCACAACCCGTGGCATTGGTTTATAATTTCAAGATGAAAAAAAAAAAAAAAATAGGAGAGGGGAAAAAGAATTATAGCAAAATGCACAACCCCGTAGTGCTAGAGGCAGGTTAGGATGACATTCTAGATGAGCGGGAAGTGTTTATTTGTCTCCACTGCTTCCCAGTTTCCATCCTCTTTAGAAAACCCTCCTCCCTTAAATATGCCCAGTTTAAGCCTCAACAGTCATCCTGGAGACAGAGCTTAAGTGAAGTTCTTGCCTAGCACATATGTAGCCCGCGTCCAACTGTCTACTGCAAAAGCCATGGGCTTGTAGAAAGAATGGCAGTGACTTGAGATCATAAATGTAAGAAGCCCTTTGGTCTCTCAGATTAGAAACGGCTAATGCCAAGGCTCATCCACTATGACTCCTCAAAGAAACTCAAGGCTGGTAGCCAAAGGGCAGTGGAAGAAGTCCTTCTCGTCAGACTACGTCCTTCTCATCAGGCCCTGGTGTCCCCAAGGTGGGCAGCCTAGTGTGAATGACTGTGGTGGAAAAATCAGGAAAGCTGAATGAAGCTAACTAGGCCAGCTTCCCTGCTGTGTCTCTTTCTTGCAGCAGCTCCTCACTCTGTCCCAGCATTGATTCCTTTACCAAGCCTGGCAGTATCTGGCCTTGGGGCTGACTCTCTTAAGACATTTTGGTTTCCAAGGTGAACCCTGCTTGAATTTGCTTGGCAGACATTATACTGCAGTGCCCAGACACCAGTGGTGTAAGTGCAGTCCCAATTCCACTGCCCACTCACCCATCATGCAGTACAGAAATATAGAAATCTATCACATGTAAGCACAGAGAGTACATTTCCCACCTGTCTTTCTAATAACTGCTAAAGAAAAAAAATACCTTTTTTTCCCCGCATGGGGGCTTGCTACATGATAGAATCAGTGAGATGGATTTCAGAAGGGCAGATGTCTTGGGGTGCTGCCATGAGTAAAAGAGCTGTATGTCATCACTGGCTAGTGTGAGGAAATTCACCCATCTCTGGTCCCCTTGACTTAACCCTTCAGGCCACCCTTTTTCTCTTCTAAGAGCCTGCAGAGCCTTGGTATTGAAGACTGTTTCTTGAGTAATCGCTAGTCAGTTTATAATAGAAACAGCTCCCATACACTTAGTATTCTGACCTCTCTGACTATACTCTGGGGAATTTTCTACAGGTGACCCTCTAGTTTACTTTAACTTGAGTTGCCCTAGTTCTCCTTGGAGAACAACGTGGCGGTGAGCACTCAGTGGCCAAGCACTGGTCTGGTTGCTGTACAAAGCTTGTTCACCCCCAGTACAGAATGAGAAGGAGGAGGAATCAAATATTTAAGTCAGGTCCATAGCTATAACGCAAGAACTTCAGAGGTGGAGGCAGGAGGATGAGTCATGGCTAGGCTACATAGTGAGTTTGAAGGCAGAATATCCTTATCTTGGTGCAGTACATAGTAGAAAATGCTTCCCAACATCAAAGGATCAATGCACGGGATCAATACTTACCCTGAAGCCGAAGTCTAGCAGTATCCAAGGGAAAGAACACTGTCATGGCAGTCACACTTCCCTGCAAAGTTTAAAAGGGCTTTAGCCATTACAGTAAGCAAACATGGGCCACAACTTTAAAGAGATGTGTGTGGTTGTTCTTTATGTCTGCATGCATATTTGTCTGTGCATTATTTGCCCTCCTGCTGCAACCTAGAGGCAAGAAGAGGATGTCAGATTCCCTGGGACTGGAGTTCAGATGGTTGTGAGCTACCATGTGGGTGCTGGGAACTGAACCCAGGTTACCTAAAATAGCAGCTAGTGTTCTTAACCACTGATCAGTCTCCCCAGCTGCAGACTGTATTTTATTTTAAAAAGATTTATTTATGTATATGAGTGCTCTGTCTGCATGTTTGTCTATACACCGGAAGAGGGCATTAGATTCTATTACTATAGATGGTTGTAAGACACAATGTGGTTGCTGGGTATTGAACTCAGGACCTCAGGAAGAGCATCGAGTACACTTAATCACTGAGTCATCTCTCTAGTCCCAGACTGCGATTTTTAAATGATCAAACACTCATTAGTAATGTCTGACTGTAGTACTCTGCATCTGCCCTCATTAATTGCTAAGAACATGGCTCACAGAATCAACAGACCAGAACTCATGAGAACTTGAGAGACCAGGGAGCCTGTAGTGTCTGACCTAGGTCCTCTACATACATGTTATGGCTAAATAGCTTGGTGTTCTTGTGGACATCCTAACACTGGGAACGGGGAATGTCCTTGATTCTCTTGCCTACTTGTAGGACCCATTCCCCTCTACGGGGTTGCCTTGTCCAGCCCTGATGGTATATGCCTGGTCTTACTGTAGTTTGTTATGCTGTGTTTGGGTGATGTCCCTGAGAGACCTGTTCTTTTCTGAGGGTCTGAGGGGAGAGGAGAGGGGGGAAGGAGGGAAAACTCCTGTTGGGATGTAATAAATTAGAGAAGAATATAATATATATGTAAATATATATTAAATATATATATGAAGACTAAAATAATACTACAAATAAAAACTGAACATCACATCTAATATAACATGCTTGAGCTAAAATAAAAATATATCATGTAACATTAAAAAATCCCAACTGATTAGTGCTATCAGTTAAATTAAATTCTTACCAAATAAACACAGTAGTTCAATCTATTAGGGTCAGTCACATTTAGAATTCTATTATTAGATACTTAAAAGGAGAGTTTAATTTTCCAAAAGAAATACCTTTTGTTTTTCTGATACTGAAAAAGAAATAAAACTATAGCACATTTGAAGACAAGAGATAAATGGAATTTTGACTTTTTTTTTTTCAGGTCAGTTGCTACTATGATGCCTCTGATACGCCTCAAAATCAAAATCGTCAATAATCTAAAGATATAGTCTAAGTTGGAGATGGTGGCACACATCTTTAATTTCAGAATTCAGAAGGCAGAGGCAGGCAGATCTCTATGAATTTGAGGCCAGCTTGGTCTACATAGCAAGTTCCAGGACAGTCAAGGCTACATGGCAAGACCTTGTCCCGAAAGACCAGTATGTGTGTATGTTTGATACACATGTACATATATATAACTACTTCCTAAGATGCTTAATCAATATAATCACCAAAAATGGAAAAGGCATGCAAGAATCATACTATTATCTGAAACGTGTGTACGTGTGTGTGTGTGTGTGTGTATGTGTGTGTGTGTGTGCGTGCACGCGTATGTGCATGGAGAGACCAGAGGTTGAAGTACAGTTTCTTGCTTGTGGATGTCCTACTCCTATGAAAATATCGCAGTGTGTTGTAGTTTATTAACCAGCTAACCTTAAAACAGGAAGATTATTTTGGATGACTAGGTAAAAACGAAGAAATTACAGGGCTCCTTAAAAGTAGCAGGGGCTAGCAAAGTGACTCATTGAGTAAAGGCTGTTGGAGTCAATCTGACAACATCAGTTCAATCCCAGAACCCACATGATGGAAGGTGAGAACTGACTTCTACATGCTGCTCTCTGACCTCCACACACGTGCACACACATGTACACATATAAAGTAAATGTAAACAAAAACATTAAGATCGGTGTAGGAGTGCAGGCCCTTAGTCCAGCACTTAGCAACCCAAGGCAAGTGGATCTCTCCGTTTGAGGCCAGCCTGATCCACATAGAATTCTGAGCTACAGTGAGACTCTATCTAAACCAAACCAAACCAAACCAAACCAAACCAAACCAAACCAAACCAAACAAAAAACAATTAAAATGAGGAGGAGGAGGAAGAGGAAGAGGAGGGAAGAAGAGGAGGAGAAAACCCTGGATTCTATTCCCAATACTGGAAAAAAGAAGACTCAAGAGCAGCTCAGAGGACTACGTAGGAGAAAGCAGCGCAGTGTGAGAAGAGACTCCAACTTCGAACTCTGGCGATGGAGGAAGATGCCACTAGTCAGGGAACATAGCAGCCTCTGGAAAGTGGTCAAAGGAAGGAAACGATTTTTACCCTTCCTAACGCTTCATCCCCTTAATACCGTTCCTCATGCTGTGGTGACTCTCAGCCATAAAACTATTTTGTTGCTACTTCATAAGTGTAAGTTTGCTACTGTTATGAGTATCTGATATGCAGATGGTCTTAGGCGACCCCTGTGAAAGAGTCGTTCAACACCCCCAAAAGGGGTCTTGACCACGGTCTGAGGACCACTGCCTTGAAAAAGGAACATAGCTCTTGCGATGTCTTGATTTTTATCTCAGTGGTTTACTGAGTGCAGGCTTGCGCTGGCCTACCTTACAGATGATACACAGGTGTGGTTTTAAGCTACTTGGTAGGCATGGTCACATTTGTTAGGTAGAAACAGAAAACAGATACAACAGAGGATAAACCCTGGGAGGCGGAAGGAGCCCCGTGGTGCCTCTCACAGCAGCAGGGACTCCCAGGCCAGTTTCTGGACTTTCCTAAGGTGACTCGAAACATGCAGGTGGCATAAGATGCTAGCTAGCCAGAATACCAGCCTGACTTCTCATCATCCCTGGAGAGTAGTGCGCGCACGCGCACACACACACACACACACACACACACACACACACACACACACACACGCATACACGCTATGTTTTGTTAGAAACATGAATGTGAGGCTTAAAACCTGAATGCTGAGATGGGAGTTTCTGACTACAGCAATATGGTGTCTTAGGCAATGTGCTGCCAATAATCCAGAAATGTTGAATAAAATATAACAAACACCCTTCTGCTTATTGCAATGCACTAGAAAGTACAGGAAAGCCCTGAAGGCCTAGAGATTAGCCATCCTCGGGGTTAAGCAGGTTTTTCTACTCCACTGGCCCCAGGAGCTTTTTGTCTTGTTTTGCTTTTAAAATTGAGGTAAAATCCGTATGGTATAACACTAACCATTGGAGAACACACATTAAGGGCTGGGAGGCACTAAGCTGCTGTGTGTGTTTCCTCATCAAGAAACACAAAGGGCTGCTTTCACATGTATTGTTACCTGAAACAAAATATTGTACATTCACGCCTTATACTGAGTCATACAAACACATGATTTTCAGAATCTAAATTAAATTTCTCTAAATCTATTCATATTTTTCCTGAGAACAATTTGTTCAGTTATACAGAATGAGAAGACACATACAAATGAGAAGCGGGCATGATGTACCACACTGCTGTGCCAGAGGCATAAAATAAACCTACTGAGTCCCACAGAATTCTAACTATCTGAGTAGGAGTGCTATTGCAGACAATAATTACAATTTATAAGAATCTATTTCTAGAGAAATCTATTTCAGAGGTTTCGTTCTCTCACCAAAACCATTTTGAATTACAACATTCTGCGTTGGGAGAACAAGTAAATTCCTACACTGCATTGGCACTTGAAGCTGGGAGGTCCCTTCAGCTGGAAAGTCAAGGGCCTGGGCAGCCCAAAGGCAGAGTGGCAGAGGTGGGGTGTAAGCACCCGGACTCCTCACCCCTCTTCACAGTTAAACCTCAGACTCCACCAAACATAGAGACACCTTCCTTTCACTTCTTTTTTATTTTATTTTTAAAAAGTATTACATTAATTTTGTGTGTGAGAGAGAGACAGACAGACAGACAGAGACAGACAGACACACACACACACACACACACACACACACACACACACACACTTGTTGGAGTCAAAGGACAATCTGTGGGAGTTAGTTTTTCTTCTTCTGCTATGTGGGTTCCAGAAGGGAACGCAGCTCAGCGGCCTAGGCATTAAGAACTTTTACCCACTGAGTTATCTCACCAGTCCTTGATTTTTCCCCTCTTTATTTCTAAGTGTGTGAGTGTATACCAACACGTGTGTGGATGCCCACCAAGGCCAGCTATGGCATCAATCCCCCAGAGCTGGAGTTGTAAGTGGCTGTGAGCTGCCAATCTAGTCCATCGTAAGAGCAGCAAGAGCTCTTAACCTGGGGACAGCCTAACACATATAACTTACTTTCATTGATTTTTTTAAGACAAGGTTTCATATGTAGCCGTTGGCTGGTCTGGAATTCTCTATGTAAACCAGGCTAGTCTTGAACTTGGTGATCTGCCATCCTCTGCTTCCTGAATGCCGGAATCACAAGTGTGTGACATTACACACACCCAGCTCTTTATGTTTCTTCAGAGTTAGTTTGTTGCTGTTTTGTTTTGTTCTGACCCGCTTGCCTTGGATCTACAATGGTGGGACTGAAGGTGCCCACCACCGTGCCCAGTCACATACCGTTTTACCTTCACTCTGCCCCTCATGGAAGTGCACATGATGCACAGGCACCACCATGCCTATCTGTAAATACCTTTTTTAAAAATGAAAGAGGGCCTGGGGATGTGGTTCAGGTGGGAGAGTTGGCACAGACACACCCACTGGAAACAGAGACAGTCATGAAGCCAGCACAGCTGCTGGACACAGATCCAGTAAAGCTGAGTGGATTGCTACAATCGCTGTGCTCCTATCTCTCTAACTTTTGGTCTCTGCATGTTGCATTATTGGGACCTTTTTGCATTATGATTCATTTTATGTCTTTTCCTGAGAATAAAAACGTCTGAGTTATTTTAGGAACATTCTAAGATTAGCTTTATCTGGCCACTATTTGGAAGTCTTCCTTATGTCCCGGAGATGGATAAGCACATAGCTTAATGGGGCCATTACTCCAGGAATCTGCTTGGGGTATCTGCTCCTGAGCTAACTCAAACAGTATACTTGGTACAGGGTAAACAGAGACAATTGACAAACCCTGACTGGCCAGGAGAACAGGTTAAAGATTCAAGATCCATATATATTATTTATGGACTTAGAGCTCTTGGAGAATGCAGTTTATAGATAGGGAGACAGGGCACAGCCCTGGAGGAACAGAATTCAGTAAAAAAGATAGACTGACTAAAATAAATGTTTTTTTTTTTTTTACTTTATAGCCTAGACCTGATCAAACATACAGTTAGGTATTAGTATTTGCTATTCATAAGAATACTGGCTCAGACATTTTTTGTTTGTCTGGAGTGCTTTCAAACAGCAAACATGCAAATCTAAAAACAGGCTGTCATACAGTAAATGCTTTGGAGGAGACATTCTTTAGAGTCTTTAAGTTGGAGTTATAGGGCTAACGTAAGAATAAAATCTGTTCCGTTTGGTTTTTTCTAGTTGTAACTGAACTGTAACCCTAGATATGTAATGAAAAGTCAAACAAACATTCTGTACACTTGGATAATCATTAGTCTGTCTCTGTTCTGTGAAACTTGTATAAATAAAGAAGCACCTGGTTGCTAGCAAGTCAGGGCAGCAAAAATGTCCCCATTGCTAGATGTCAGAGCTGCTAAATTCCCATGACCGGCCTCTCCCAAACTCCTTCTTCCTTCCCTCCCCTCCCCTACTCCTTATCTCCTGTCAACAAGGACTCCCCAACTCTGTTTTCTGTGTGGGAAAGGCCCCCAGCAGACAGTGATTGCCTAGCATGCACAAAGCTCTAGGTTGCACCCTCAGCTTAACATAACTGTGTATAATGGTCTAGGTCTGTAATCCCCAGCACTCAAGGTTGATGCAGAAAGATGAGAAGTTCAAGATCATCCTTGGCTATACAAGAGCAATAAGGCCAGCCTGGGCTATAAGACTTTGTCTCAAAAAAGAAAAAGAAAAAAAGTGTGTGAAAGAGGTGGAAGGAAGGCTCAGAAGTTCAGAGCACTGGCTGTTCTACCAGAGAATCAAAGTTCAACTCGCACCACCCACGTGGCAGCTCAAAACATCTGTAATCCAGTTCCAGGGGTCCAAGATCCTCTTTGGCCTCCACAGACACCAGACATGCACTAGGTACACAGACATACATTCAGGTAAAACGCTCTACATATAAAAAGAAGTAAATAAAACCATTTTTTCTTTCTTTTCCTTTCTCCTCTCCTCTCCTCTCCTCTCCTCTCCTCTCCTCTCCTCTCCTCTCCTCTTTTCCAAGACAGGGTTGCTCTGTCACTCTGTCTGTCCTAGAACTTGTTCTATAGATCAGGCTCTCCTGGAACTCAGAGATCTGACTGACTGTCTTCCAAATGCTAGGATTAAAGGCATGTGCCACCACCATTCAGCTATACCGGCTATAAACAACCTTTTTAAAAGATGAGAGGGCTCAGTGTGATGACTCCTGCCTGTATTGTAGCTCTTGGGAGACTGAGGAGGAAAAAGGTTATGAGTCAGTCTGGCTATTTAGCCAGTTCCCAGGCCAGACTGAGACACAACAGAATACAGAGAATAATACATTCTAGGAGCTCTCGGCGTATAACCTGGAGAACCCTGAATGCCTCTGAGGTTTTTCTAGGAGTTTGAACGATGAAAACTATGTATTATAAGGGACACACGTAGAGGTGAGGGGACAACCTGCAGAAGTTGATCTTCTGTCCACAGTATGAATTTTAGGATGAAATTCATGCTGCAAGACTTGGCAGCAGGTGCTGAGACTTGCTGGCCCCAAACCTGCTAATCCTCCTGCCTCCACCACCTGAGTGCTGGGAATACAGGACTATACCACTGTGCCTGACTCAAAATTATTTTTAGAAGACTTATTATGAATCAATAAAACTTGCTTTTAAAAATTCTTATTCTCCTAGTATGAGGGTAATTTTTCACTTGTTACATGTGTTCTTACAAACAGAAAAAGGACTCACATACTCTAACAACTGCAGATACATAAGCACCTCCTCTAATCTTTAGAAAATTATAACCTAAAAATGTTTTTGTTAACATGTGGTGATATATTTTTAAAATTTCTCAATGATTTGCTTGCTTCTAATACTGAGTTGTTGGGTTTGTTTTGTTTTGTTTTTGTTTTATTTTTTAAACAGTATAGTTTCAAAGTAGCTCAGGATGGCCCTGAACTATCTAAGAAGCCAAGGATGATTTTGAACTCCAGATCTGCCTGTCTCTACCGTCTAAGTGCTGGAACTACAGAGGTATACCTCTATACTTTGCTGAGAATGCAGTAATTATTAAGAGAATAAAGTGGTCCTGTGATCAGTATGAAAAAATTTAAGTATAAAAATATAACATTAATAACACACTCTATTATCTCTTAGCAATTATTTCTAGTATTGCTTTCCCCAGATCTTGTCATATCAGTGGGATACAAACCAGCAGATGACATGGCCCTACCTCTATATGGCCCAATACCTCAACCAGAAAAACTCTCACAGGCACCCACTAAATAGTTTTATTGTTTTTCCTTGGCTATTTTCCTATTGTTGTTCCTTGGCTATCCAGGAACTCACTGTGTAGACCAGGCTGGCCTCAAACTCTGAGATCTGTCAGTCAATGCCTCCCCAGTGCCATGATTACAGGTATGCATCACCATGTCCAGCCACTTAATGGGTTTTTAGTGACAAATGGGTTATGATGACATAAAACTGTATTTTAGTTGGTGATATAAAAGTGAACGCTTGGTCCTCATCCTAGATCCTGGCATACATCTGTTCATAAAACACTTGGGAAGGCATCTAATATCCTTTCAGTGTGGGGGGCTGCAGAGATGGCTCAGCAGATAAAAGTGACTTCAGTCATAGCACCTACATCTGGTGGCTCACAATGACCTGTGACATCACCTCCAAGGGATCTGATGCCCTCTTCTGGCCTCTGTGGGCACCAGGCATGCTCAAGTACACAGATTTAGATGAAGGCAAACACTCATATACACAAAATAGTAACAGTTAAACAATAAGAAATTATGAAGATTTACATTCCTGTCTTATGTAAGAGTTACATGGCTGTAGTTCTAACACTTAGGTCTGTGGTTTATTTTGTATTAGTTTTTGTGTATGGCTGAAGTAGGTGTGAATGTTACCTCTACCATTTACTGAAGAGATTACTGTTTTCTCACTGAGTTTAGGAGCCTCGCAAAAATCAAGTGAATTCTGAAGATTTAGATCCTCAATTCTATTCTGTTGATCTGTGTGTCTATTCTTGTGTCAGTAACCTCTTGATTGCTTAGCCTCATAGCACTTGAAACCAGAAGTCCAATTTTATTATTCTTTTTCAAGACTGCTATGGCATCTGTCCTCTGATTTTTGCAAAAAGCAAGCTGGAATTTTGGTAGGATTGCTATGAATCTAAGATGCCACATGGAAAGTGATACAGTAAATCTTTCAAACCATTAACACAGCATCTCTTTCTACTTGTTTCAGTTTTTTTAGTCTCATTCAGTGATAACTTGGTCTTCAGCACAGCCACAAGTTTTTAATATGCACCATATTGTTATTATTCAATTCTAAATACTGTTTCCATTATGATTTCTTCTCTAACCCACATATTATTCAGAAACATGTTTTCACATGGGCACAGCATTCTGTGCCTGTAGGCTTTACTGCCTGGGAAGTTTAGGTGGGAGAAGCCCTGGAGTTTAACACTAGAGGAAAAAAGGGATGGTGACGAGGAGAAGAAATGCATCATGGGGGCTGGCATTTGCTACCAAACCTGACAATCATGAGAGTACATGCCTGGAACTCATATGATGAAGGGAGTTGTCTTCTGATCTCCACACAGTTGCCACGATGCACAGGCACACACATATACACAACACTATAAATAACCTTAAAGAAATATATCTTTATACCCCACTAAATGAAATATTTCTTCCTACCTTCTTTCCAGGTTGTATTTTGTTTGGTTGGTTTTGAAATGGTCTCCTATATTCCAGGCTGGCCTTATATTCACTATGTAGTTAAAGATAACCATAGGCTCCTGATTCTCTGTCTCTGCCTCCCAAGTGCTGAGATTACAGGTGTGTACCACTACATTCAGTTTATGTGGTACCTGGATCAAACCCAGGACTTCATGCATGCTAAGCAAGCACTCAGCCAACTGAGCTACATCCCCTGCCCCAGTAAACAATTCTTAAAACTGTGCTGTTTGGGCTGGGCGGTGGTGGCGCACGCCTTTAATCCCAGCACTTGGGAGGCAGAGGCAGGCGATTTCTGAGTTCGAGGGCAGCCTGGTCTACAGAGTGAGTTCTAGGACAGCCAGGGCTACACAGAGAAACCCTGTCTCGAAAAACCAAAAAAAAAAAGAAAAACAACAAAAAAAAAAACTGTGCTGTTTGGCTCGAAAAGATGTGTTCTGCATAAAGCTCCTTATTTGTCTCCTAGATCAAATTTGTTAAATGCATTACTCCTTATTCCAAGTTCCTTCTAGTTCATCTAGAGGATAAGAGGTGAGATCACTGGCTATGAGTGAAGCAATAAGAAAGGTCCCAGGAGGGAGGGGGACACTTCACTTCCTTTGGATTTCTTCTTCTGTTTTTTATGTGGGGGGAGAGTGTTGGAAATTAAACTCAGGCCATGCTCACCACATACTTATTGACTTTCTGAACCTGGATAAAAATAATTCATTTGCAATAACAAACTTAACCCGAACTGAATCCTTACTGCTGTAATATTCCGTAACGTCACAGCGTTGCCCCACTACTGTCTCATGAGAACCCTGGGGTGAGGCATTACTGTTGCTCTCATAACTTGGTAAACCCAAGTTCAGAAAGAAGTTAGCCACCACGACACAAAGCTAGGCATTACTCCAAAACCTTCCAGCTTGTATACCACATTTACTTCTTTTAAAAGAGGTAAGAGAGGGCCAGCCTGATTGGCTCAGAGGGTAGACACCCTGGTTGCCAAGTCTAATGAATCAAGTTTGATTCCCCAGAACCTACACGAGGTTAGGAAAAAAACCAACTTGAAAAAGTTGTTTTCTGACCTTCAGAGATGTTCTCTACCTACAAAGTGAATGAATGAATGAATGAATGAATGAATAAATATTGGAGGAAAACAAAGGTCAAAGAATGTTGCATACGTGACTATTCACTTTCAATTTCCTTTTTCTAATTCATATGTAAAGTACTTACTTATAGTGTCAACTAACAGAAAATTATTAATTTAATATATTATTTATATTATTTTATTATATAATATAAACATTATATAATAAATAATACTATATAATATATATAAATATTATAAATAATATAAATATCATATAACCTCTCATAATATATTAATTATATTAATTAGTTATTAATTAGCATAATGAAGGTATTATGTTATTAACATTCACAAGCCCTGGGAGGTTACTGATATTTTACAGATAAAGATCCAAGTTAACTGAATCTGAAAATATAGTTATTTTTTTCCAAATATCACAAAATTAGTGAAATAGGAGTAACAGGGCTATGGGAGATAATACTAACATTTACATTATACAAAATGTTTATCAAAGCAAAAGGGTTTAATGGCAGTGCGAATAACCATAAATAAATGAAATATTCTATACAATGGAACATTATATTTTTTGACCAGGGGTGGGGGGTCTCTGTGTAGCCCTGGCTGCTCTGGAACTAGCTCTGTAGACCAGGCGGCTTCAAACTCAGAGATCCACCTGCTTCTGCCTCTTGTGCCACCACACCCAGTTTTGGAATATTATATATTTTATAAAGCAATGATATCTGAAGACTTAATTTTATAGACAGGGTGTCCCTATACAGCCCAGACTGGCTTAGAAATTTAGGCTCCTCCTTCCTGCCTTAGAGTCCTGAGGTTTGGGGTTACAGGTGTGTATCATCATTACACCCAGCTTCAGGATATTTTAATGCCTTGACATACAGATGTCGGAAGTTTTGGGTAACACAGCATCACTCTCTTTTGCTGATTTTCTTTCCTTATTTTATGTATATGCTTATCTGCCTGAATGTATATCTGTGTACCACATGCATGCAGTTCCTATGGAGGCCAGAAGAGGGCAATGGATATTACTGGACTAGAATTAAAGGATGGCTGTAAGACATCATGTAGGTACTGGGCATTGCAGCTGGGCTCTCTATAAGACCAGCCATAGCTCAGCTTAACTGAGGAGTCATAGTTCCAGCCTCTAATTGTCTTCTGAAGAATTACCTTGTCATACTGTGTACAATTGTGGCAGGACAGAAAATCCATATTCCACCCTCAACTACAACCCCTGAAGAGGCTTCTAAAGGGCCCATGCCTTCCTTTCACACCTGCTAATTACAAGTGGTGTGTCAAGGCTTGCTTGGGCAAAGGGTGTTAAGTTCTGTTAGAAGGGACTCTACAGGAATTTGAGTCATTTGTTTATCTGTGTGCATTTTCCAAGACAGAGTTTCTTTGCAGCTTTGACTGTCCTGGAACTCCTCAATGGGTTTAAAAGGCATGAGCCATCATACACACACACACACACACACACACACACAGCAGTATGAGTCTTAATTGGAATTCAGTAAGGACAGAAGGGTAGAACCTCTCATTTCAGTGGTGGTGTCTGCAAGAGGCTTCAGTGACTATTTCAGAAATCTTTCTACTCCAATTTTTCCCATTTCCCCACTGACAAGAGCAGGTCTTACACAGCCTTTTAAAAAAATTCAACTTGCTTAAAACGCTCAGTTTGTTTTTCCACTCTGCAACCAGGAAGCCCTAATTGATTCACATGGAATATTCTTTATCACAAAAAAACACTCATAACAAGTAAATCTAAAAGCCAGTATGTAAAATTCTATTAACAGTTACATAAACAACAACAAAAATCTATGCACATTCATTTGTATATAAACACAGACAGTACAGAGACCAAAGATGTAACCCATTTCGACAAGCATTCTACCTGACCAACTTTAACCCAAACTTTGCGTGATACTGGAGACTCTCTGACAATCTCAGTTACTCTAGAAGTTACCCAGAAGTTCAAGGCCAGCCTAACCAACATAAAGAGACTGTCCAGCTAGATATATAAAGAGAGGAAGAAAAAAAAACTAAGATGATTTAAATAAGCAATTGGTTCAAAAGAAGTTCCTTGAAATTGCTGATCAGTCAGGACAGAAAGATGAGGCAGCAGAAGTAAAAGCTCTTGCCCACAGCCTGAAGACCTGAGTTTGATTCCTGGAACCCTGTGGTGAAAGGAGACAGAGCCCTATAAGTTGTCCTTTCATGTCCAAATGCATCTCAACAAACAGACTAATACATAAAAAATTTGATGTTACCGATTAATCATTACGATTCTGAACCCTGTTCCAGTGTGTAATCTATCCTATGTAAATCTTACACATAGCATTTTTTAAATTGTAGACTCAGGAAATCTTTTACTTGCAAATCGGTATTTCTGAGCTAGGGACTCAGCTAAGTAACCTGGTAGAGTTTACCAAGAACATTTAAAAGCCTGTATTTTATCCCAGCACCAGTAAGAACCTAATGTTCTAATCTCAAATTTAGGAAATGAGAGGATCAGAAGTTCAAGGTCATCCTTGGTCACACAGCAGGTCAAAACCAGCCTGGCTTAAAAAAATAGGAAACATTTTATTTATGAAATATTTCAATGATAAGCTGACGATAATCAAAATATAAAAACATAAATCTAATTACACTTTTAAAATGATTCTTTACATATGAAGCCAGTGAACTAACAGCATCTTTCTGAAGCAAGGTAACTCTTGTTTTGAGAAATTTAAGTTTATCTGTAATTATCCTAAGGCATGGCAATAAAAAAATATATAAATCAATAATCTGACTTTTAAAATATGCATAGTAGAGTGGGTACTTGGTGTATACCAAACTCTAAGGTTTGTATATATTTGTTTGGATACCCAGCACTGAAAAAACAAAAGTACAGATGCTTGCATAACTTTTCTCTTGATGTAGGAGAATGTAGAACCTAGGAGGAGCTGAACAAACAAGCCAGGAATATCAATTCAAAGACGTAAATCAACATCTTCAACAGTGATTCAACTACTTCTACCCAAAGTGCTTCTGCTCTTTAAGTAGAAACAGTTATCCCAGGTACACATAGCAAGACCATATAGCTACTTAGAACACTCTAGCGCTTGGAGCCTTAGTGTTATTTGACCTTCATATAGAAACCTGCTAAGAGTTTGAAAACAACTCTTTGGCACGAAAGTTTAATAGTAATAGTAGTGGTGGTGGTGGTGGTGATGGTGGTGGTGATGATGATGGAGAAGAAGGAGGAGGATGAAGAGGAAGAAGAAGAGGAAGAGAAGGAGGAAGAGGAGGAGGAGGAACCACAGCAACAACAACAACAAAGCATGACCAGGGAGAATATTCAGAGCAGAAAGAGGCAGGAGGATGATCACAAGTTCAATTCGAGCCTAGGCTACATCACACACAGACACACACACACACACACACACACACACACACACACACACACACGCACGCACACACACGCACACCATGAAGCAGCTGCATATGGTAGTACATGCCTATAATTCCTAGGATTTAGGAGGCTGAGGCTAAAAGATTACAAGGTTGAGCCTATCCTAACCTGTGCTACACAGTGAGACCCTATTTCCAATAACCCAAACCAAAACAACGTACAAAACTACTTGGCATTCATGTATGTACTAGAAATACTACTTCTCTGACAAGAATTATCTGACAATGAATTATTCTTATAAAAGCATATAAAAGATAATGTAGGGGTAAATGGCAAAATCAGGGTGTGTAATTTCAAGTGAAACTTTAACAAAAGAAAAACAGGCAAAAAAAATAAATGAAAAAATTTTTTTTGCTGATTAGAAGATATATATCTCCCTGCCCATAATCATGCTTTATCACAGGGCTCAGAAACCTGGTCTGTGGGCCAAAGCCAATGTACTGCCTGTTCCCATGACAACATTTTGTGGGAAACAAAGCTCAGCCCATTCATGTACTTATGGCCTATGGCTGCTTTCCCATCACCAGGGTCGGACATAATTCATAAAATATGTCACCTCACTAGAAGAGTGCTTGCTGGCCCTATTTGTTTAGCATTTACTATTTAAAATCATTTGTTTACTTGTATACTGTCTGACCTCTCCACCAGAACCAACAATCAGGGAAGAGAATGACTGTTCTCCTCTATGCTCTTCAAACCTAGAAGAGCTCACGGCCTACAGAATGAACTCAACCAATGACATTTGACAAGAGAAAGAAAAAGCAACAAGATTTTCCATCTTCCTATGCTCTGTCTCCGTCCACTTTGCCTGTCAACCCACCAAACTGGTCTTCTTATTTAACCACTGGACGTATCATTTTGGTAAACCCAATATTTAGTTCTAGGTCCTTACCTTATTTGACCTCTCGCAGTCGATGACACACTTGGACAACACCCTCTCCCTGAAATACTTCCAACAGCTGGCAAAGCCCTTTTCCTCCCACCCCACACTGGGTCTCAAGTCTTCTCTGCAGCCCTAGCTCCCTTTCCCACCTTTTAATGTCAGCAGCTTTTCCACTCGGTCGCTAGTCGCTGTTATTTTTCTTAATTACCCCCCACCACCACACACTTCCTTGGTGAGTCAATCATTTAATGCCATGCTATTCTCAGGGACTTCAACCTTAACTAGTTCAAAACTATAACCAAGTTTATCTTTTTCCCCAAACCTGTGTCTTCACCACCACTGTCAGTTCACATGGGAGAAAGACCATCATGCTCCTTGAGTCAACTACTTGACGGACACAAGCGGCCCTAAGATACACAAGCTTCAGTTGCTCACTTACCACATCCACCACTCCACCCAGGCCACCTCGACTGGAGAGATGTGCCTTCCATACTCTACTCTCCATGGGGCAGCCAAAAGGATCAGGTTTGAAATGTTGATCAGTAAATTCAACCGCCACCTCTCTTCTACATAAAGTCAGGAATAATTTGGTTCCCATTTGCATTTCCACTCCATTCAAACAGGTCTCTGTGACCAACCAAACACATGTCACAGCAAACTTCCACCCCAGTTCTTGCATAACGAGCAAAAGGCACTTCTGGTTGATTTAAACGAATGTGGCTCCTTGAATAAGACCGTGTACTATTGCCTCACCTAATTCTCAAGGTCTAGGAGGAAAGTGTAATATCTCTTCCCTCTTTACAAATTACAAATGTGAGATCTGAAATTACCTAGTAAACAAATGATAGAATTGGAATTCAAACACGCAGATTACTCTTCACCAGAATGTGAGCTGGCCCTGAATTAATATTGGGTTAGGAATAGCATTCAGTAATGGCTCACCGAATGGATAGGCATGGTCCACAGTGATTCTATGTGGCTAATGGTACATTTTGGAAGTTGGGGGAGAACATGGGAAACAGTTTGAGGAAGAGAACCAGAAGAGGAACATTATTTGTGCCAAGAATGTAGTTTCAGAGAAAGGGGAATTGTCAAATGGAAGGAACTTAAGACACCTCTAAATCCAAGAGCAAAGCGTTAACTCACAGAAATCACATGAAGGGGATAACAACACCGATCTTGACTTAAAAAACAAACAAACAAACAAACAAACAAACACCCTATCCTTTCCTGACAATAATGCTGACTAGAAATATTCCATTAGCTATTGCCACTTGCCTGTGATAAGGTGTGATGACAACAGGCTGTCTGTAGGCTTACATCAAACACCTCATCTTCACACTTAGTTTCTCCGAAGGACCAATTTAGACTAAGTTTGTGTGCCGAGAGAGCTGGGTAAGGGAATGGTTGGCCTGAAACTTTTAAACTTCAGAAGGCAAAGAAAATAGCTATTATCTTCTTCTTTATTCCCTCTGGACATTTGTGAGTGCTAGTCCAGACAGTCTCTGGAAAAGCCCAAGAGGGGACTGAGGCAGAGGGTGGGTCCTGGCCTCGCCCTCCCTCTTGTAGCTGCAATTTTCTGTTTATGCCCATCCTTTTTGTCCCAGTTGACAGACTCGGCCCCTATATCTCCCTCGTGCCCATCTCCCCTATCCATCCCGAGATTTACTTCGAAGCCCCAAACCCCTCCTCACCACGGCTCCGGCCACGGCATGTACCAGACTTTCGTAGGACAACACAGAGGCCATGGTGCTACACTTTTCACTCAGACGCCTCAGAGTGTGTGGGTTCGTGAAAGGACCGTCTCAAGCCCCACCTCTCAGAAGTCTGGCCCGCCTCCACCAGAACGACTACTTCCGGGTCACAGACTGCCCTCGTTCGCTGAGGAGAGCTGTCGGGGAGGTGAGTGTGAAGTACCCAGAAACGTTCCTGAACACTGATTGGCCTGGATCGATCAAGGGGCGGGACAATGCTAAACTGAAAGGCTGTGTTCATAGCTCCGCATGCCTGCCTGGCAGGTTCCTAGCTCCTCAGACTGTCTGTGCTTGCACACTGACTTGGTTAGTCATGCCCATGGAACGGGAGGACATAAAAGTCCTTAATGGCTCCTACACCCCAATTCCTTGCAAAATACATGTTGGCAGACTCCGTTGTAAAAGTGCTTGCTTCGCATGATTACCAGCAAACCAGAAACACCAGTAATCACAGCACTCAGGAAGTGGAAAGAGGTTTCAGGGAACTGAAGAGTTGTCTGTTAAGAACAAGCACTCCTCTTGAAGAGGAACCGCGTTTAGGTCCCAGTATCCACATGCTGACAAGCAACTATAGCTCCAAGGGACCTGACCTCTGCGAGTTTCCGCACCCACTCACTGAGACACACACACACACACGAGTAAATATTCTGTTAATACTTAATATAACCCTCTGCTACATAGAGAACTTGAGATTACTCTGGACTGTGAGGCCTGTCTCAAAATAAAACCAAAACAGAGGACTGCCCAAACCCTAAAACGTAGCCCGTGATCCCAGTGGAGTTGGCTAGCCAGAACTACAGAAACCACCTCAAGACAAAAACAACCTTCCAAGATAGGCTGATAGCCATAGGAGTGGGTCAATGTCTCCAACCCCCAGCCATCCCAACACCTCATCCCCATCCCTGCTGTGAGATACAGATTCAAGGCACTAAGGCCTGGGAGTCTAAGATCTAGCATGGTTTGTCAGCAGGGTTAGGTTTGTTTAAACGGACAGTTTGGGGCCGTATAGATGACTCAGCAGCTAAGAACGCTTGCTGTTCTTGGAGAGGATGTGTTCGGTTGCTATCACACAACCCTCTATGTTCCAGGGGACCTACCCCACAGCTTCCTGTCCTCTGGGGAAATCTAGGACCACTTACATAAATGCAAGCACTCATACACAATAAATCTAAAAGCAAAGTCAGTATTTTACCCTTCCACTGTGATACAGTCTTAGGGTTTCTATTTCTGCACAAAATATGACCAAGAAGTTGGGGAGGAAAGGGTTTATTCAGTTTACACTTCCACATTGCTGTTCATCACCAAAGGAAGTCAGGACTGGAACTCAAGGTCAGGAAGCAGGAGCTGATGCAGACAGAGGCCATGGAGGGATGCTACTTACTGGATTGCTCAGCTTGCCTTCTTATAGAATCCAAGATTATTAGCCCAGAGATGGCACCACCCACAATGGGCCCTCCCACTCTTGATCACTAATTGAGAAAATGCCTTACAGCTGAATCTCATGGAGACATCTCAAGGGAGGCTCATCTCTGTCATAACTCCAGTTTGTCAAGTTGACACACAAAACCAGCCAGTACACACACTATGAAGTTTCACATAACTGTTCAAATTTTCAAAACGATATTGCTATATTTGCTTTCCTCTTCAATCCTCTTATTTTTAAAAGTGTGTCTGTGCATGTTCGTGCACTGCTTTTGGAAGCCGAGAGCGACAATCATCTGAAGCTGGAGTTACACACATGGCCTGCCTGCCAAACATGGTGGGTGCTTGGGAACTACCGGTCCTCAACAAGGTGTGCTCTTGACTACTGAACCATCTCCCAGCCCCAACTATGGTTTTATTAGTTGCATACTAGTTGGAATCACCATACCTTAAGTTTAATGCAAACTTCAACTACTTTGCTTTACTTTTCAGAGAAAGCTGTGCAGATTCCAGCAGCACACACCCGGTGTTCTTTAACCACTATCATTCAAATGTGTACTTTGGCTTTCAGTTTCTTACAGCAGCAGGCAGGCAGGCAGGCAGGCAGGCAGGCAGGCAGGCAGGCTGATACAACTATTGTCTAATACTACTAGTCAGAAGGCTGAAGCAGAAAGATGGGAATTTAAGCCAGCCTGCATGACACAGCAAAACCTGGGTCAACAAAACAAAAACCAGCAACCTGAAGTTTGTTATAGTCAGGCATGATGGTGCATGCCTTTGGTCCAGACACCTGAGAAGGCAGAGGCTTTGTGGGCAGCCTGGTCTACTCAATGAATTTGTTTCAAGCCAGTCAGATACATCGTGAAATTCTGTCTTCCCCACCTATCCAAAAAGGGGGCATGTGCAAAGCTTCTGTAATCCCATTAAAGGATTCACAAAGAGCTGTGAAGTCACAAGCCTGGGTCTGTAAAAATCCTAGTTTCACAAATATTTGGTAGTTTCACAACTACCAAAGTTTCTTCACCTATAAAATATGGCAAAGCAATAAATGTACTCACATTGTGGTATAACAATTCAGAGATTCCTGGAGGAACTAATTACAACAGTGCCTGGAACCATACCTAGTATGATGTGTTTAATTCAGATCCATTAAGAACAGAAGCCATCACTCCTCCATGAAGCCACCTCCTGATGTGTGACAGTTAGTTGGCTCACCACCTTTTCTTATCCAATAGTTCATCCATATAACCACAAAGCTTTGTGCTATGTATGTTGTCTTTCCTCAGAGCTATGGATGTATGAAGCTCACCAATGGAGTATGAAGATACCTGTTAATGCCATACATGACCAGTGTGTCCCTGACTACCGACCTACTTCTTCAGGCTGTATAAAATGCACCAGAGCAACTTCTCTGGATCCACAAAGATGTTACTCACTTCAATATGGCAGAACTGCTAACTTCTAAGCTATCAAAAAAAGTCTTTTTGGAGTCCTGCTGTATAGTCCAGACTGGCCTCAAACTCAGAATCCTCCCTCATCTTCCCAAGTGCTAATTACAAATGTGGACTGCTGTACTCTGTTAGGGGTCTTTGTTAGCATTTAGTAATCCAACAGTCTACTGTACCCATCACATAACTTCAGCTAAACACTTCCACAAGGGAATAAAATGTAATGGCCTAACAAACAGGGAACGATCAAGATCCAGTTTGAAACAGTATTTTATTTCATCATACTAAGAAATATTAACCATATATCTTTAAGCAGAAAGCCCCTTTATCTTATTTTTTTATATTTAGTGGAAAAAAAAACAATATTTTTGGTGTAGAAATTATACTGATTCTTTATAAAAAAAAAAAAAAAAAATGAAGACTATAATACTCTTTACTATCCGTGGAACTCAGAAGTCTAAAAGCACAGGACAGTTTTCAGAAGAGCAATTTCACCCACTTATGGTAATATTTCCATATCAGGATATAATTAGGTCTCATGTGTAGTCAGAGTAGAAAAGAAACTGATCTTTAGTAAAGCACACACACACCATGGAAACTGTATGAAAGGAGAACACACTTATACTAAGTACCGTGCAACGTTCCAATTTAAGAATGTGATGAATATTTGTTAAGGACTTTTTGTTAAGAACGCATGCTCTGTTCAAATACAGCTTTTTCTTACATGTAACAAGATGCATCTGTGCCTGCTGTATGAAGCAATTAAAACCTGCATCGACATATTTCAGATATATGCTGTTTTAAATATGCACTCTGGATTTATCATTTTATCTTTGCAGCAGGAGAGAAAACAAGGCATTAAATACATCACAATATTAAAGAGCTAAATGGAACAAATGAATCTTTCACCAAATATAAAGTTAGACGCTTCCAAATACAAAGATGTACACTTCACATAAACTCTAATATTTCAATTGCTTCTCATTTTCATAAGCATACCTAAAACCAAAGGGAATCCTTCCTTCCAGTGACTTTTGATAGGACAGGAGTTCACAAGGGCAAAAGTTTAATATTTAAACAAGCAACCCCATGGCCAAGTAAAATACCAGCTATTAGAGATATGAGCCTACAATTACCTTATGTATTATATATGAAACTAAACTAGTAACGAATCTGCTTCCACCATTATGCTGTGAACGACAGAAGTGATGTTACTGAAAAGACTACCGTTAGCTCAAGAAGATTCAGAGGATGACAAGCAGACGGGTATTTTCTAACAGGAAAGGTAATTTCTGACAAAACAGAAAGCACTTTTTTTCTCTATGTGGGAATGCTATGGAACATTTATTTGAAACGAGGGACAACAGCAGAGCTACGTAATCTAACTCCCCTGTAACACTTAAAAAACAAATCGCCACCAAAGCAGTTTTCAAGACTGAAATGCAGCCTACACAGGTCAAAGCCTAGGACTGCTGCTGTTCTGCCCAACACTTCAGTCCTACCAAGGTCAGATCCAAATACTGGTGGTCCCAAGAGATTTACTGATTTTGAAATAAAACATTGCCGGGGTGGTGGCGCATGCCTTTAATCCCAGCACTAGGGAGGCAGAGGCAGGTGGATTTCTGAGTTCGAGGCCAGCCTGGACTACCGAGTGAGTTCCAGGACAGCTAGGGCTACACAGAGAAACCCTGTCTCGAAAACCTCCCCCCCCAAAAAAAAAAGGAAAAGAAAAGAAGAAATAAAACATTAACAAAGACAAATCAAGATGCTTCAGTAACTGTATGTCCAACTCAATCAACTTAAATGTGTTTTATTTGCTTCCTACTAACAAATCTTTATTTCATTCATGAAAGCTGTAAATCATCCACATTCATCCTCCTTGCCCAGTAATTCAAAAGGAAAAACCCAAAAAGATTAGTAAAGAAAAATGTAGGAATTGACATCCCCTAAATTTTTAAAAAATATGTTTAAGGTTGAAAACTGTTTTAAGTTTGTAATTCCTAGTAGGAAAACATTATCTGAATGAACACTCTAATGGCAAACCACTGTAAAATGCCTCAGCCCAATTTGATGCAGAGGGTAGGGATTATCTTCAAAGCGCCCCAGCTCTCCTGGTGAGGTCAGAGGTACACTGGTTTGTATTATTGCAACATCCAGTAAGTGAGCTAAGCTGTTCTTCATTCAGCAAGGGCTTTGATTATGATTGACCTCCAAACTTGGCTGACAATTTACTGATGAGATTCATAACCTTTGGGTTGCTCTGATATTTTGACATATTTGCTGGGTTCTGGGCCACATCCTGGAAAGCCACCATGACTTCCGGATCCTGAAGAAAAAAGGGAAGAAGAGAGGTTTGAATTTTTGGCTTCATCTGGGTTTTATAACTTCTTTAGGATTTAGAATACTAAATACCCTGACACATCACTGTGAAATGCTTCAGCCAAATTTGATACACCAGGATCAGATTATCTTTGAAGCACCCCAGCTCATCAAGCTTAATGCTGTAACATGAACTAAAACCAATAAAAAAAGCACATATAACATGGATACAAAGAAGCATGAACTACTATTTCCTAAAATGAACTTTTAAAAATTTGGCCTTTAAACTGGGATTCAACAGGTGAGGGTACTTGCTGTTCTAGAGGACCTGAGTTTGCTTCTGGACACCTATGGCAGGAACACGAAGCTCACAACCAACAGCATGTAACTCTAACTCCAGGGCATATGGTAGCATATACTGGCACCTGCACATATTTCATATATGTAAATATAAGCACATGCATATACACAACAGTAATATAGGGGCCAGAGAAATGGTTGTTCCTGCAAAGAAGCTGGCTTGGGTTCCCAGCATACACAAAAGTCTTTAACTTCAGTTTTAGGAAATCTGATACCACCATCTGCTGACCTACCAGGGCACTGCATGCATATCATGCACAGATATACACACAAATAAATGTTCATACATATGAACTAAAAATAAATAAATCTTTAAAAAATTAATCTCAATTTAGAAAGAAAATGCCACACTACAAAATTACCTAATTGATAACTAAGAAAAAAATAGCAAAGTGTGCTGTCCTCACACCAAATCTTACCTGCATTGCTGCAAGAACCTCTGGGTCACTGAGAATTTCATTGAGTCCAGGCATTCCTGCCATTCCTGGCATGGCCCCTCCCATTCCAGGCATTCCTCCAGGAAAATTACCAGGCATTCCCCCAGGAAAACCTCCTATGAAAATAAAATAATTATGGACACCAACAAGTCTCTATTAACCCTCTCCAATACGCAAGCGCACAGATAAAAAATAAGGACACCACTAGGTGGTCTGTAGTCATTCCTAAACACCGCAGCTCTGAAGCTTTAACTTATAATTTTTCCTAAAAGTTATGAATCAGATTTCACTACATACTGGATTTAGTTTTTATTACTTAGAACTGCTCAACAAATTAATCTTGCCTTAAAAACAAAGAATCACTAGGTGTGGCAGCTCAACTCTTTAATCCCAGTACTCAGGAAGCAAAGGTAGGCTGATATCTGTGTGCAAGGTCAGTATGGCCTATAGAGTAGGGTCCAAGACAGCAAGGGCTACACAGAGAAACCTTGTCTCAAAAAAGAAACAATAAATAAACAATCAATCAACATGTGCTGGTCCTCCCAAACATTAATGCCAGGTGTGTCAATCACGGGTTTGTTTGTTTGTTTTCCCCCTTTTTGGGAGAAGAGAGGGCTGAGGTGTTTGATAAAGGGTGGCTGTCCTGGAACTCTCCATTTCTGGCCTCAGCATCCACAATGCTAGAATTGTAGGTGTTCATCATCATGCTGGCTCAATCACCTTTGGATTTCTCATTCTTGAGTCTGTTTCAATTTAAAGTTTTATTTTGTTTTATTTAAATTTGTTTTATTTAAAAATGTTGTGACATGTATCTGGAGCAGTTACTCCTGAAGCCTTACCTAAAATAGGGATGTCAAAAATGTATTGATTTCTTTCTCTTTCCATTTTGTTTGGGTAGCCTTGCAGAGCCAGAGCTGGCTCAGAACTGGCTTAGAAACCCTGAGCTTCCTGCCTCTATCTCCTAGTCAGGGTTTCTATTGCTGTGATGAAACTCCATGACCAAAAGTAAGGTGGGGAGGAGACAGTTTATTTGGCTTACGTTTCCATACCACATTATATCATCAAACGAAGTCAGGACTGAAACTCAAGGCAGGAACTTGGAGGCAGAAGCTAATACATGGGCCATGGAGGGGTGCTTCTCATGGCTTGTTCAGCCTGCTTTCTTACAGGACCACCAGCCCAGGGATGGCATCACTCACAATGGGCTGGTACCTCCCATCAGTCACTAATTTAAAAATGCTCTATATCACAATCTTATGGAGGCATTTTCTCAATTGAGTTTCCCTCCTTTCAGATGACTCTAGTTTGTGTCAAGTTGACATAAAACTAGCCAGAACAGGCTGAGATGACAGGTGTAACTGGTGTACTTCACCCACCAGGCCTGGTGAATCTATGTATTTGAGTCACATTCTAAACAATCAAAATCTCTAAAAAGAATAATATACAATTATTTAAAACAAAAACAAACAAAAAAACTTAAGGTTTTTGTTCTGTTTAGCTGAACTCTCACCCATGGCCAGGCAGTGGTGGCGCATGCCTTTAATCCCAGCACTTGGGAGGCAGAGGCAGGCGGATTTCTGAGTTCGAGGCCAGCCTGGTCTACAGAGTGAGTTCCAGGACAGCCAGGACTACACAGAAAAAACCCTGACTCGAAAAACCAAAAAAGAAAAGAAATCCTCGCCTCTGTAGCCCAGACTACCCTGAAATTCATTCACTACATTTAGCAGAATGTGCACATCTAGTCAGCATTCCTAGAGAGTCTTTCTAGAGTGATTCTCTAGGGAAAAAAATGACTTCATTCATTCTTCTAAGCACACTATGAGATTATAAACCCACACTATCTTGTACATGTTGTATGTGAATGAATGTATGGGTATGCACGCCTCCACATGAACACCAGAGGAGGGCATTAGATCCCTTGGAACTGGAGTTGAGGGTAACTGGGCCTGGCTTGCTTGGAGTGCCGAAGCAAGGAGTGCTAAATTAGGTAACAAAATGCACAGAAGAGCTCTATCTAGTATTAGTTCACATTAAGTAAAGCTGTCTCAGGGACAAAGGGAACTGACAACCAGATTTATATTTTAAGCTGGAACTAAGCTATGAGCTAGAATTTTTCTGTCTTCTTAAAGTTGATGAACACGTTACATTTTCTAGCTTTGGTCTAAGTGGTTCTACCCAATGGCACATACACACTAACAAGTGCCCAAATTCTCCTTAAAAGAGACAACCACAGAGTAGAAGACAGCCATTAAAACAAAGCAAACAAAAAACAAATCCCCAAACCTATCTTTTAGAAGTGTATTTCTAGATAAGCTTCACAGCGCCTCTCACATGCAACAAACTTATTTCCTGTGTCTTTGCATCCTCACCTTTCAGAACACCAGATCTTTGTAACCCCTCAAAAGCTTTGTTTTGCTAATAATTTCTCATTATAAAACATTTTCAAGACTGAAAAGAGGACCTAGAAAGACAGCTCAGGAGTTAAGCTTCAAAGAGTTTCAGTCCCCAGTGTCCAATTTGCAAGACTCAGAACTGCCTAGTAACTCTCAATCCAGTTCACATCACATACTGGACTCAAAATATATTTATGTGCAGTAATAATCTGACATTTTTAGCATTTTTTTTTTTTTTGCTTTTAATGTGTAGGAGTATTTTGCTTGCATATATATGTCACATGCATTTCTGATGCCTGTGGAAACCAGAAAATGACAATGGATTCCCCTGGAACTTGAGTTTACAGCCAGCTGTGAGCTACTACGTGGGTGCTCAGAACTGAGCCCTGAATCTCTCAAACAGCAGCCCATGCTATTAACCACTGAGCCATAACTCTAGCCCTATGTTTTGAGGCAGTATCCTCATGAACATAAATATTATCACATGTAACAGGACTTAATCTTAAGTTCCCAAATTGAGATATATTTTAATTATTTATCCCACTGACAGGTTTTCCTTTAAAAAAATAAATAAATAAAATAAATAAATACCTGGGAAAGAGCCAAACTGAGATCCGGATTGTCTTCTGGCTTCTTCTTCCTTGAAAATGAAATGAAAATAAATTATACAAAAGAAGAAGAAAAACAACAGCAGCAGCAACAAAAAGAAAGTTTTCTTCCCATACCTAACCTGTCCAAGGAAATCAAAAAGTAAGAGAGAAGACAGTAAAAATGAGAAAGTCCAAGATGAATCCATCCACTTCCCACCCAGCTCTATTTCCAGCTGTCACAGGACATGTGCTTTACTAATGATTTCTAGCAGCTTTATTTCTCTGCAAAGTTAGAGCACAAACGCAGTCTGCAGTATTCATATACGAGCTATAAATTCTCACTTGTTTAAAACTTCAAAATGAAAGGGCATACTTAAATTACTTCTTAGGTTCATCTCCTGTACATTCTCCCAGCAAAATGTAAAACAGCACAGGAGGAGGCTTCCTGAGCTGGTTTTTAGAGTAAAGGCCAACTAGAACTTTCTTTCATACCTTTAGTAACAATCATGGAGATGGGCTATGTCCCAGTATACAGCACTTACACAGTGTGTGTGAGGCCCCAGTTCAATCTCCATGGGAGGAAACCAAATAAAGCATACACATGTATTTTTATAAACAGTAATAAGACTATATATGTACTATATATGCACACACACACATATATAATATGTATCATGATGCTTATTAAATGACCCCCACTTATGACTTACCACATAATTATACAGCTATATGTCCTTTCTTTCAACAAAGGTTGGAAACAAAAAAGTTACAATGGATAAAACCAATTGTGTATCAGTTTGCTTCAGAATTGAAACACTCCAACTTCAGGAAAACTCTTTCAAGAAGAAGGTAAACAACTCAAAATAGCTTTAGGAAGTCCCTGAAACTGACAAGATTAGCTTGGTCCTCTCCCCAAGAGCCAAGCTACAAAGACTCTGAGACCAGTAGAGCTGCCTAGAAAAAGCAGAAACAGCTAAACTGCCTGGAAGAGGTCATCTGGAAAGGTCACTCCGTAACCTGTTGAGCTGCCTGCAGGCAGAGTGCAGTGTCTACAGGTTCCCAGCTTTGTGAGCTATATGTCCACCCATGCTGGGTAGGCTTTGGTGATGCAGCTGTCTGAGTCATTTCTGCTCCTGTAAATAACCCCTCACCCACATTCCTGTAAATAACTGATAAAACTCATGGTTTACCAAGAAGGACTTTGTCAATCTAGGGTGAGTAAATGTGTGTAGTGTCTCCCCAGGAAAGTCTTGTCATACAACACCAATATACATGGGAATAAAACCAGGAAAATCAAGAAGACTATTAATAATACTGGAAAAAACTATCAAGAATCTCTACATTTCTATAATTATTAGGGTATAATTAAAAACAGGTAGAATTATCCCCTTAAGATAAGACTATGTAATTAATTTTTAGGTTTTCATTTGGTTTTGAACTTTTTACTTTAAGGTGAAAGTCCTCCCACTTCAACCTCCTGAGTGCAGGGGTTATAGGTGTAGCCACAATGCACAGGCAGAATTTTTTTATATAGTCATGGATTCACTGTTGGAAAGAAGAAAATACAGGGAAGGACTAGTGCACAAAATAATAGTACTATCAAGTTTTAATAAGCCTGGCCAGAACATTTTGAGTTTGAATGGGAGAGGGGTTTGCACTGCTGGGAAAGGGCTCTGTAAGTCATACTCTTGGCCAGTATTTGCAAATTTTAAAAGAACAAATATGTAAATTAGAGAAATATATATAAGTTCACTTAAGATGAAAAACAAGAAGAACAGAATACAAGTAAAGACTCCCCCACAGCCATCAGGCAAAGAAAACCGCCCTGAAGTCTAATCCACTGGGCTAGCTACAGAAGCTTACCCTTTGGGCTCTTTCATGCTCTTCTCGAGCCTTCTTCACCCTTTCTATTCGTTCTTTTATCTCTCGCTCTTCACGTTTTCGCTCATACTTTCTCCGATGTTCAGCAATTTTTTGAGCCTGAAAAAAAGCATAGGAAGTAAGTTTACCTGCAATGTTTGATAAAGTCAAGTGAAGTTTTGTTAAGAATTACTTCATGGCCTTCATGGTGGTGCACGCCTGTAATCCCAGCACTCAAGAAGCAGAGACAGGTAGATCTTGAGTTCAAGAACAGCCTGGTCTACAAAGTGAGTTCCAGGACTGCCAGGGTTACACAGAGAAACCCTGTCTCAAACAAACAAACAAACAAACAAACAAACAAACAAACTGACTTGTTTAATATATAGCTCTAAGAAATGACAGACTCATCTTAACAGAAAAATGAAAACCTAACTCATGGAAACTGGAGGGAGACTAAGGAGGTCCTACTCTACCCTGAGGTGACTGACAGCTGATGGCAGAGTGGTGGTCTTATGCACTGTGTAAAGATTGTCTCTGTATTATACAAATGCTGATTTCTGAATCAAACAGATCTGATTCCAGGCCAGACTTTGGTATTGCTAGGCATTATCTGTCTCTGTTTTATAAACACTTCCTCTCTCACCTTCTGATTGGTAAAATAAGAGGCTG
The DNA here is from genome assembly GCA_030674055.1 of Rhabdomys pumilio. Taxonomy (NCBI): domain Eukaryota; kingdom Metazoa; phylum Chordata; class Mammalia; order Rodentia; family Muridae; genus Rhabdomys; species Rhabdomys pumilio. Next base: position 21,213,796 of record JANHMN010000012.1, on the reverse strand, counting down.
ATGGCTTACAGTAAAGGCAGGAAGTAGAAGGTGGGACTTCCAGGAAGAGACAGGAATTCTGGGAGAGAAGAGTGGAAACTTTTAAAAGAAGCAGGTAGGTACTAAAAAGGAGAGGTTACAAACGAGCCAGGTGGCAGAATTTAGAATAAAATAGATGGGTTAATAAGTTTGAGCAAGCCTAGCTGTAAGGCCTAGGCATTCATAGTAAGTCTCCCCATCATTATTTCATAGCTGGCAGTCTCAAAGAAAGTCCCATTACAGTGGAGGAAGAGGCATTCTCCTTAGGTATACAGCCACTGGTAAGGAGCCATCCATGCTCCTGTAAATATCCTCATCCACACTACTTTAAGAAAGCCCTAATAAAACTCAATGGGCCAAAAAAAAAAAAAAAAAAGTAATAGGAAGTAAGAATAAAATACATTATGTGCATGTAAATGAAAACCATTATTACAAGTAAACAAACCTAAGCTAATGAACTCATTAGAAACAACCTAACATAAAGCCAGGCTTCAAGAGCAATGTCAAATACATTAGACATTGTGAAACAAGAAGAGTCTAGGACATGCAGTTTAAGCGAAATCTTTTCATCTCAAACAGATGACAAAACTCAAGGATAAATACATGACAAATTTTAGTACAATTCTTTTTTTTTTTTTTTTGGTTTTTCGAGACAAGGTTTCTCTGTGTAGCCCTGGCTGTCCTGGAACTCACTCTGTAGACCAGGCTGGCCTGGAACTCAAAAATCTGCCTGCCTCTGCCTCCCAAGTGCTGGGATTAAAGGCGTGCGCCACCACTGCCCAGCACAATTCTTGCTTCATGGCTTCTATCTACTACATGTTACTCAGGATTCACACGTCACAGATTAGTTCAGCAGAAAAACTATCATCAAAGACACTGCCACAGGAAGGCAGCTACTCCATACACATACCAAGTGCCACAGTCTGCCTAGATTTAAAGTTTCCTCCTCCATTAAACGGGGGACAAGGTGGTGCTGGGGAGAGATGGCTACTTGGTTACAAGCACTCACAGCTCTTACAAAAGACCTGGGTTTAATTTTTAGCACCCATACAGCAGCTTACAATCACCTTTATAAGTAAGTCCAGTTCCAGATGATCTAATACCCCTTGTGGGCATCACGGGAACATGGTACTCAGACACACATGCAACCAAAATATCCATATACATAAAATAAATACTTTTTTTTTAAAAATGGGGACAAGGTCAGAAACATTTAGTTTTGTGTTAAGTATATGGTTAACACATACAAGGCCCTGAGTTTGACCCCCTAAAACCACCCCAAGGGGCAAGAGGGAGGCAGGAACAAACAGTCCTTTCAAATTGCTTTGGAGGTAAATAGCTGATATTCAAGTGTTACTTTAGTGTCTGCACAAATATTTCTAAGAACTTTATAGGCTACAGTATATTCAACAACTAGTTTGCTAAGTTTCTTGGGGCTTTAAAAAAAAAAAAAAAATCAAGGGCCAGTGAGAGGGCTCAAAGTTAAAGCAATTGCTAAAAAATGTTGATGACTTGAGTTCAATCTTCAGAGTCAAGATAAAAATGACTCCTTCAACCTTTACACACACCATTATACACATCATATATATAGAAACATTATAATATATAGAAGAAAAAGGCTCCATTAATCAAATTAAGTCTGCTAAGTTTCATTTAATAAATCCTCTGTGTTAAAACATTTAAAGATAAAGTCACTGATAGACTATTTATATCTTTTTCTTCCATCCCTCATCCATTTGAATGGGAACAGAACTGAGAACTTTGTAAATATTACATAGCACCCCACCGAGCTATGTATCCCCAGTCCAGATTTCTGAAGTTTAAAAAACAAAAGGCTTGTAGCTGGGTGTAGTAACACATTCTTTTAAGCCCAGCTAGGGAGGCAGAGGCAGGTGGATCTCTGTGAGTTTGAGACCAGCTCTGCCTACAATCTAAATTCCAGGACAGCCAGATCTACAGTGAGATCCTGTCCTGGGAGCAAAACAAACAAAAACCTTGTATATAAAGGTTCTGTAGTTTTTAGATTAAACATTTTCATTTAAAAAAAAAAAAAATCTTACCAGGTAGTGGTAGCACATGCCTTTAATCTCAACACTGGAGAGGCAAGAAGCAGGTGGATTTCTGAGTTCAAGGCCAGCCTGATCTACAGAGTGAGTTCCAGGACAGCCAGGATTACACAGGGAAATACTGTCTTAAAAAATAAAAATAAATTGAAATTAAAGTCAGAAAGGCCACACCTTTGTATACATCATACCTACTACATAAGGTCAGAGTAGGTATGAAACATAATCTTCCCTTCTTCCTTCTTTCTTTTCTTTTTGGAGACAGAGTCTCTTTATAGCCCGAACTCAGAGATCCACCTGCTTCTTGTTCCTAAGTGCCGAGATTAAACACTTGTGCGCATGCCAACTTTCTGACTTCCTATATAAGCCCACTGCCAACTTGGAGAAAAGTCATACAGTCTGCTCTCTAACACAGCATCCAAATTGGAAACATGACAAACTTATGAGGTTTCCAAATGGAGCATACTGTCTGTCACTGACTGTAAGTTCTACATGTTTCTTCACCTGTGTTTCAGTCAAGCAAAAGGCCGGAGTCTTAATGAATGACATACCCGAGGTTGAACTTCTTTCAGCATTGCACTGGCATCTTCATCATAATCCAGTTTACAGGCAAGGGCAAGATCATGAGCTGCTTCTTCCCAGTGACCCAGGAGTCTGAAATAGATGTAAACTCTCACAAAATATACAGTACCAGCAAAGTTTTCAGTTAATTATTAACTATAAATTTTTACCAACCAATTCAAGAACTGTGTAACAGTCAGACAGTGGTTGTACACACCTTTGATCCTGACACTTGAAAGGCAGATCTTCCAGGCTAGTCTGGTCTACAAAGCAAATTCCAGAACAGCTGGGGCTATCCAGAGAAACCCTAACTCAAAAAAGCTTAAGAAGAACTATGCTACAGTGATGGCTAACTTTCTAAAAACTTGAAGAAACTGAAATTCCTACAATGATAATTCTAAGCCTGTTCTGCCACTATTCTTAATTGAGAGTACTGATGTACTTAGAAAGTAAAGCAGTTATAAAAGATATTTCATGATATTCTATGTAGGACTAAAGGAAACGCCATGCAACATGGGTCTGCTTTACTGAGAAAACAAAACATAACAAAATCTAGTACTCAGAACTAACAGACTGTGTGTGTGTGTGTGTGTGTGTGTGTGTGTGTGTGTGTGTGTGTGT
>JANHMN010000012.1:21157712-21199666 GCA_030674055.1 Rhabdomys pumilio | reverse complement strand
AAAAAAAAAAAAAAAAAAAAAAAAAAAAAAAACAAAGTCAGAAACTGTTCAAATAACAGCAGGCACTATACAAGGCCAAGGTAATTTTTAAAAATTAACAAAAGTTTAAACACTAAGCTGGAAAGTGGTGGTATATGCCTTTAATCCCAGAACTCGGTAGAACTCAGGAGACAGAGTGACAGAGAGAGGCAGGTGGATCTCTGTGAGTTCCAGGCCAGGTGTCCACACAGAGTTCCAGGACAGCCAGGGCTACACCGAGAAGCCCTGTTATCCTGGCATTCTGTTCTGAAGATAATGATGCAGAACACCACCACAAAGAATGCACACATTCAGAGATGGGTTAACAAGACATGACTTCAAATGAGTTTCACAACCGAAATGTCTACAACTGGCAAGACCATAGTAAGCAAAACCTAGCCCTCCTTCACACAGGGGCAGTCAAGTGGAGGTGGAGAAGGAAAGCTCTCCTGAGAACCCACCACTGGGCTGTTGATGTCTCAGCAGGCAAAGGTTCTTGACATCAGGCCAAATATGAGTCTCATCTCCAAGACACATGGAAAAGAAAAGGGTTTGCACAAGTCTAACCTCCAAGTACATACATACAAAATAAAATAAATATTAAAAAGAATGTTTTAAAGAGAAAAAAAAAGCCAAAACCATAAAGCCCTTGCTCATTTGAATCCCATATTACCAATGTCAACAAAAGCTATCCTGAGAATTAAGTGACAGCCTCAACTCAGACCTTTCATGGATGCAAATACATTCCTTCTGGGGAAAACACACAACCTACTCAGACCTTGAAAATTGTCCACAGAAAAAAATTCCAAAGAACTTGGAGTCAAAACACTACACAGAAGCAAGGCACAGCATGCACTCTGGTAACCCTAACACCCAGGAGGTTTTCCTGAGTTTGGATCCACCATGGATCAAAAAGGAAGACTGTACTACACAAAAATAAATCTTAAAATTAATTTATGTATTAAGACATAAGTAACCAAGGAACCCTGAAAAAGAATCAACATGAAAGTGTGGAGCTCACAACCCTGTGTGACTCCAGGTCCAGGGGTGCAACACCCTCACACAGACATACATGCAAGCCAAACACCAATGCAAATAAATACATGAATCATTAAAGAGATTTTTGTTTTTGTTTTTTTAAAGAAAGCTATTGAGGGGACTGGAGAGATTAGTCAAAGGTTAAGAACGATGGTTACTCCCCCAGAGGTCCTGAATTTAATTCCCAGCAACCAGATGGTGGCTTATAACCAACTATATAATGAGATTTGGTGCCCTCTTCTGGTGTGCAGGCATACCTGCAGGCAGAATACTAACATACATACATACATACATACATACTAAATAAATCTTTAAAAAAAGTATTGAAAGGCATTTTGAAAGCCTAAACTTACATACCAAATACATGAATTACCTCAATAATTAGAGGTATCCTTTCCCCAATTTGACTTAAATTGAATGCAATTCTAATCAAATCTCCCTATCCCAGCTCTTTCTCACCCCCAAACCCCTGTGAGGGAGACAAGAGGCAGGAAGGGCTGGAAACTGTGATTGAGAATAACTATGCTGGGACCCTGACAATCTACTTCTAAAATTTATTTGAAAAACAAAACATCGGGGCTGGAGAGATGGCTCAGTGGTTAAGAGCACTGACTGCTCTTTCAGAGGTCCCTGAGTTAGTTCAATTCCCAGCAACCACATGGTGGCTCATAACCATCTGTAATCAGATCTGATGCCCTCTGCTGGGTGTTTGAAGACAGCATCAGTGTACTCACATACATTAAATAAATAAATTTTTTTTTCCCCAAGGGGGAGGAGGTTTATTCAGGAGAATAGGGCAAAGGTGGAGAGAAGAAGGTGGAAGGATAAGAGAGAAGTAGAGGCCAGCCATGACCACGTGGAGAGAGAGAGAGAGAAGGGGGGGAGGGGACAGAAAGGCAAGAGGGTAAGAGGGTAAGAGATTAAGAGCAATAAATCTTTTTAAAAAAAAAAAAAAAAAGGAAAGAAAAACAAAACATCAAGAACAGCTAAAATATTCATCGTTCTATGGGTTGTTATCCTGGCAGACAAGACTTAGTACACAGCCTCATAAGAAAATGTGGCATTAATACAAAGAAAGCAATCAAAACACACAGAACAAGAGTCCCCAGAGTGCCAAACATAGTAAACAGTATGTCAGCACTGATGGGACAAAACCTCAATGAAGGTTCTGTTGAGTAAATTAACAAAAGGCAAATAAAGCTTTAGAGTCAGACATGGTGGTACACACCAGTAACACCACACTTGGGAGACTAAAGCTATATAGGATCACCTTGTCTGAGGACAGTGTGGTGTCTGTCTGTCTGTCTGTCTCTCTCTCTCTCTCTCTCTCTCTCTGTCTCTCTGTCTGTCTGACATACTGACACACACACACAATCAGAAGGAAGAGGCTCAGATATAGGTGGTCTGAGTGCAACTCAGTTCTGGATCTTATCCCGTAAAATTGGGCATAGTGGCAAGACCTATATTTGCAGCATTTGGAGAGCTAAGACAGAAATTCTCAAGTCAACCTGAACTAAGAGACTCTATCATATAAAAAGGTAGAGAGAGGGTAGAGACGTAAAAAAGGAAAAGACAACTGAAGAAAAAATTGAGAAAATGTCTGAACAGGATTGTGCAAACGCCCACTGATGACCAAAATAAATCAGAATATATTCAACTGTATTACAAGTCAGGAAAATATAAACTCAAAGCCCCAAATACAGACTACCTCACACAAGACTAGCAAAGATGACTCTGAGGATACCGGGTGCTAAAGGTCCACGTCTTAAGCTGCAGTGTTTATAAACAACTTTCCTTAGTAGACGACACCATGATAATTTTAAGACAGACTGTGGCCGTCTGGAAGGCCACTCCTCATTGCTAATTGAAACTGTATTCTACAGTTCCTTCCGAAGTACCAGTTTTCACCTCTTTGAGGAGAGGCTCCTTATGACAAAAGCATTTGGAAAATAATGTGCCACTAGATACTCCATCAAAAGACAATTCTAAGCCAGGTATGGTGGTACAGGCCTTTAATCTCAGCACTTGGAAAGCAAAGGCAGGAGGATCTCTGCATTCAAGAACAGCCTTGAAAAAAAACCAAAATCATCTCAGAAAAAAAGACATTTCTAATTGTAAGTATATATTTTAGGGGAACAATTTTACAGGTTAGTCAAACTGAAGTAAATTTAAAGAACAAGTAAAACCAAATACAAGACTTCAGAGATTATAATCAAAAGTAACATGGGAATTTGCAAATATTTCAGTGAGATTACAAAACGTGTCGTAAGTCAAAGGAAGACTTGTCATGCACATCTTGGGAGTTATAAAATAATCCCAACACTGGGGAACTTCACTGTCCTAAAACAAGTCACTAAACTTACCTCTGCATTTTCATCTCCCATTTCCTGAGGGTCATCTTTGTCTGAGTCAATTACACCTTCATTGTCAATTTCTGCAAAAATTGAAAAACCATGAGATTAAAAACTAAATTACAAGTGTGGCATAATAAACAGCCACTGGCTTGAAACTGTAAAATGAGATGAACTGATCTGTGTGGAGCTCAGGGCTAAGTGCTACCCAACAGGATGGAGGTTACAGGTATAACCCAAAAAGAAAATTAACTACTTGCTAGTACAACTATAAGCTACTTTCACCTAAACTCTGATACATTATAAACTACTTCCCCGCTAAAAACAACTACTAATAGATATTAGTAGGTAAGCTGGAGAGATGGTAACTCCAGTACCAGGGGATCTGATAGCCTCTTCTGGCTTCTGAGAGTACCACATCCGCATGTATGTGATAAATAGGTACACCTGTACACATCAAATAAAAATTAAAAAAAAACAAAACTACTATTTAAAACTGTTGGTCAAAATCAGATAGCTATTGTAATGGCAATGATAGTTAGATGCACAACATTTTACATAAAATACACCATTGATTTGGTCACTCTCCAAAATTCACTTGGGTAAGATTTGGGGGGTTAGAAAGATGACTCAGTGGGTAGAATGCTAGCTCCAAAGCCTGAACTTGAGTTCCTGCCCTGAAACTTCACAAGGTAGGAGAAAACTAACTCCCAAGAGGTGTCCTTTTGACCTCCACAAAACCTTCCCCATAAACTTCTCTAATAATCTTTCCAGATATACTACAACAGTAAAAATTTTAGAGTAGCCACCTGGCATTCAGGAGGCTGAGGCAGGAGGATTGCCTCAAATTCAAGGTTATGTGTGCCACAGTTCCAGGCCATCCTGGGCTACAAACTGAGACACCATATCAAAACAAACTGCTAAACAAAAACCCTAACCACACAGGACTGAGTCACCAAGAATACCTACTGCACACACCACCAGCACGCGCTCACCTAGATCGCTCTCCTCACTCGATGGCTCCTCTGTCTTTATGTTTTCCTCTGTTGTCTTGTCTCTTTTTTCTTCCTAGCAGAAGAAATTTAGATAGTGTTGTCAGTACTTAAATATGTAACACATTTTATGTGTGTCTGTACACACAACATACACAATGTATACCTTACTCGAATACACTAAATTTCAGTTGTTAATATCCTTTTACTTCTCATTTCTAATTAACTATAAGTCTGGTAGCATCCAAACCTTTAAGAATTTTAAACTGTCAGGGTTTTGTTTTGTTTTATAGCAAATTCAATTCACATACTACACACTACAGAACATGGTTCATAGGCACTGAATGGTCTCCATGGTCTTGGCTGTACGTGGAAACTCCTGCCTACAATAGAGGCACTGAGGATCAGGGGTTTATGAGATCAGATTACCTTGCATGAGGCTGTTTCAAAAAACTAAAACACAAATAGGAAAATTATATTTCATGCAAAATAAGTCATACTATTTCCGACTGATGTTTAAAAGACTGAAAACAGTCAAGACAGTGAGGTCACTTGAACCTACAAGTCTGAGGTCAGTCTGGGCAACAACATGAGACTTACAGGATGGGTGAACATTTTCAGTTTGTGAGGGGTATTTTGTTCTTGGTGGGTTTTTTTGTTTGTTTGTCTGGGTTTTTTTGTTTTGGTTTGTTTTGGTTTGGTTTTGGTTTTTCAAGACAGGGTTTCTCTGTGTAGTCCTGGCTGTCCTGGAACTCACTCTGTAGACCAGGCTGGCCTCAAACTCAGAAATCCGCCTGCCTCTGCCTCCCAAGTGCTGGGATTAAATGGTGTGCGCCACCACTGGGGGGGGGGGGAGGGCAGGGGGGCGCAACTCCCACCCCACCCCGTCAATCTTAAAACAACAAAGTCAGGTCTGGGGTGGTAAGCATATGCATTTAATCTTGGCACATAGTACATCTATTGAATTAAGAGGTAACCTTGTCTACAAAAATTCAGGTCAGCCAGGGCTACACAGTTAAGACTGTCTTAAAAAAACAAGGCAAGGACTGGAGAGATGGCTCAGTGGTTAAGAGCACTGAATGCTCTTCTAGAGGTCCCGAGTTCAATTTCTAGCAACCACTTGGTGGCTCACAACCACCTGTAATGTGATCCAATGCCCTTTTCTGGTGTGTCTGACGACAGCTACAGTGTGCTCGCCATATATGTATGTGTATATGTATGTGTGAGTGTGTATATGTATGAATAAACTAAATAAATAAAAACTTTAAAAAAAAAAAAAAAAGCCTGCAATGGTGACATTGAAAAAAAGAAAATGGTAAGATGGCTCACAGGTAAAGAGGCACTTGCCACCAAGTCTTAGGACCTAAATTCAATCCCTGGGATCCACATAGTCAAAGGAGAGAACCAATGTTTGCAAGTTGTTGTGTGACCTCCACACAGACACTGTGGCACACTCACTACCATCACTCTCCTACTCTCTCATAAACTTAAAAAGTAAAATTTCAAGCCAGGAGTAGTGGCAAAAGCCTTTAGTCCCAGTACTCAGGAGACAGAAACAGGCAGATGTCCGTGAGTTCAAGGCCAGTCAGGTCTTGCAGATCAAGTTCTAGAATAATCAGAACTACACAGAGAAACCCTGTCTTGAAAAACCAAACACTGGGCTGAAGATATGTCTCAGCAGTTAAGAGCACTGACTTCTCTGCCAGAGATCCTAAGTTCAATTCCCACCAACCATATGGTGGCTCACAACCATCTGTAATGGGATCCGATGCCCTCTTCTGGTATGTGTCTGAAGACAGCAGTGTACTCAAAAAATAAATCTTTATAAAAACCAAACACCAATGCCCCCCCAAAAGATAAAATTTCTCCTAAAACACAAATGCCTAAGTTTCCACCTTAATTCTATAAAATATCTGCTAAGTCCTTAGCAAACATGCCAACTGTTGATATGCTGGCATACACTTTTAGAATGCACCCTACAGTCTCGAGCATTTGAATGGTTAGGCACCAGGGAATGGCACTATTTGAAAGCATTAAGAGTGTGGCCTTGTTGGAGGAGCTATGTCACTGGGAGTCAGTTTTAAGGCTCCAAGCCCAGTGTCTCTATCTGTCAGTGTCTGTATCAGGATGTACTGCTCAGCTACTGTTTGTGCCGGACACCATGCTTCCTACCACAGTAAAAACTGACTAAACCTCTGAAACTGTAAGCATGCCCTTAATTAAATTAAATTAAGAGCTGCCTAGGTAATGGTACCCCTTCACAGCAACACAACAGTGACTGACAGTGTCTGTATGTAGCTCACACTGGTCTCAAAAATACAGTATCTTATCTTAAACAAACAAAACAAATTTGCACTCACTTACCTTGGTATTTTCTTCTGACTCAGCTTTATGAGGAGCAGGTGGCACTTTACCCCCCATGCTTGAAATAAAAAAAAAGATAGTTGTTTAGAATAGTCACTATAAGTTCATTAAAAAGGCTAAATGTTTCTGATAACTTTTCAAAACTTAGTGTACAATCTCAATTAACATGAATGCTTTGTTATGAGTAAGTTTTTTGTCAATTTCAAATTGTTTTCAGCACACCTTTCTCCTGCCTCTTATAAGCCTAATAAACTTGTATTACAGCTCTTCCTAAAGGCAAAACAAAAGGCATAAAAACCAATAAATGAAGTGATAAATCATTCTCTAAGCCATTGGCTTAGAAAACAGAGCTTAGGAGGTTGACATTTAACAAGAGTATGTCAGGAGCCTCGTGTAAAGTGACTCCCTAGCAGGCCGAAGCCATTGGATTCTTTGCAATGCCCTGCTTCCCAACTAGTCCAGGACAACCTGAAAATAACAAGACTTAAAGGGGAGAAGCCTACAAAACGAATAAATTTACATGTTAACAGCAGAATGCCTACCAGGCTGCTAGGTAAAAACAAACCAGCAAAAACAAGCGATTTAAGGATTTGTTAACTTAGAGTAGTACAAAAGTGCCTTACACACTAATCTTTTATTACTGTTGTTATTTGTGGTGTAAGTGCAAGAGCCCTCAGGGAGGTGGGAGGACAACTCAGTTCTGAAGTCCCAGACCTGAACCCAGGTTCTGTCAGCAAGCACTTGTGCCCACCCAGCAGGCATGGCTTCTTCTGTAACAACTCTACTCCCCACATTTCCACTGGTGGAATCCGGATGTAGGATGTGTATCTAAGTTGAATTTAGATGAGCATCAGTTTCCAAGTTCTTTTCATCAATTTATGCTAGTTATCAACAGTGTGTAGTTATTCCATCCTAGACTTCCAGCCTTCCTGGGTACATGGTGACATTCCATTGTATTAAGTCCCTTTTCATACAGTCTTGGCCATTGAAAGAGCAGCTTTTGAAGTGCTCAACTCTCACCCAGGTTCTCATTACATTGTCTTATCCATGAGCCTGTGTCAGTTTCACCCTTCAATAAACCCAACAAAGTAGCAAGTAGGAAAAAAAAAGTCTTTAACCTTTGTGAAGATTCTAGGTGGTGGATTGCTTTTAATGGCTGGAAAAATGATTCAGCAGTTAAGAGAATTCGCTATCCTTACAAGGGCTCTGGGTTCAGCTCTAAACACAGACAAAGCAGCTCAGAATTGTCTGTAACTAGCAAAAAAAGATTTATTTTTATTTTGTGTTTGTCTATATGTACATATGTATATACATATGCAAGTGCCACCATACTCTGTATATGTATATATATACAGTCTGACTTCTTAGCCCAAGGTGAAGGTAGTTTTGATCTTCCTACATTCTCTAAGATTGCAAGTATGTATGTCACCAATTCAACCAAATTTGACATTTCTTCTTAAGAACCATTCATTCAAGAAAACTGTACAGTTTATTTGTTCTAGTTACACAAATACACACACCCCTTCCATTACTCAATATATTAACAGATAATGGTTCTGACATGACAAAAGATTATATAATCCAAAATGTCTTAGTTTTTATTTTTAATTCAGTAATGCAAAATGAGTCAATAAAGAACAAGCATGTAAACACTACAAACATTTCTACACTCAAAAAAAGGAGAGGGGGCAAGAGATGGCTCAGCAGTTAAGAACACTGGCTGCCTTTTCAGAGGTCAAGGGCTTATCCCAGCACCCACATGGCAGCACACCACTGTCTATAATTCCAGTTCTAGGAGTTTTGACATCTTCACAGATACACATGCAGGCAAAACACCAATATACATTAAAAAAAAAAAAAAGATTGTTTAAAAGAAGAAAGAAAGAAAAGAAACACCTTTCAAAGGTACACAGTAACCAAACACTGGCTTGTAAGTTAAATTTTAATGAAGGGCCTCTTAGCTGTGTTTTTCCTAAGTTTCAAACTGCAGTGTCAGGAATGTAGGGTGACATCCAAACATAGTTACAACAGTTTAGCTCTGTGAAGTGACATCCCTGCCAAGAAATGTAATTCTAAGAAAAGCTCAGACAAATTCAAATGGAGGGAATTGCTAAAATAACTGGCTTGTAATACTAAAATCATCAAAATCATAAAAGCCAAGGTAAAACTGACAATTTCTAGAAGGAAAATGAGCTGGCAACAGAATACAAGCTGTAATCCTAAGGGCTGGACAGTATTAGCTCATCTGTACAGTTGGCTGACCTGGATGGTCACATTGTAGAGACTGTTCTTACTAACAGGAAACATACACTCAATGGCATTGAGCATGCTGGCAGGCTACTATCAGCAATCAACTTTGAACCAAAACTTGTTCCAAAATAAAAAGATTAAACGCAGAAAAATGTTTTTATGAGCTATACCTCATGTCTCTCACATTCTAAATTGTAGTTCACTACTCCCAAGACCAAACCAATTTTAAATGTGGATTATTTTGACCTAAGTGCTCTCTCAATGTTTGAAAGAAGTAAGCTAGCTTCCTGCAAAAAGTCACCATTCTGACTTTCTCAGCACTTTTTTTTTTTAAACCACCAACCAGGCAGAATAAAGAAGAAACCTTCCTCAAATATAATCACACAAAGCTTCATTCATAATTCTCTTGAGAATGAGAATCTCAATCTTCTTTGTGCTATTGTTATTTAAGCACATGTACAAACACTTGGGTATTACAGTCTAAATTCTGTACTGAGGGTAGAAATGCATGCTACTCACTTCAGGTATGTCCTAAAAGCCATGTTCCATCAACTACTGAAAAATGTGTTTGTTGACAAGGACAGTTTATCTGGATTCACATTTATTACTGTGAATTCAGATCTGGTTCTGTTTCTTTATTTTTTTTTTTTTTTCTTTTTCTTTTCTTGGAGGGTAACAGGGTCTCACTAGCGTGGCTGGCCTTGAACTCACTAGAACTAGGACTACTCATATTATTAACATTCCTAGAGTTGAAACTTTTGAGTTCTCTTTCTTATAGTCACACTGTCCACCCAAGGTTAAAATATTGAAACAGTTTGTTCTAAATGTTACCATTGTTCATAGACTAACTTTATATTTGATATATCTTTTAAAATTGCACAGAGCCAAGGATGGTGGCATATACCGTTAGTCCTAGCACCTGTGAAGTAGAGGTAAGACAGATTTCTGAGGTGAAACAGCCTTGTTTACAGAGCAAGTTCCAGACCAGCCAAGGCTACACAGTAAGACACCATCTAAAAGGAAAAAAAAAAAAAAAAAGAAAAAAACAGCTAGTTTATATTAACATCTCAATTTAAGTTTTGAAGGCTCTTAAGCATCCCAAGATTCTTCACCTCATACTGAAGTATGCCATGCCAAAACATCACAGACACAATACTTGGATTACCCATGAGAAATAACACAAGATAAGATGCTATTTTGGGAAATAGTGATGCCTAACAAGAATTCTACTGAATGTAATTTGGAATTCACTACATAGTCACAATTTCTTCAGAATAATTTTTAACATTCTTAAGAATGTTTTTAACTCTTCCTTTGGTATGTCTATTACCGAAAAAAAATGTTTTTGTTTTGACTTTTTAGAATTAGGTTTCTCTGTGTAGACTAGGAGCTGACCTCAGAGATCCTGCTGCCTCTGTCAAACAAGTGCTGGGATTAAAGGAGGCATGTACAAGATGAGTGGTTGAAAGAACAGAAATACCTTAAGCTTTTGGGTTAACAGGCTATTCATTAGGAAAAGCCACTAAAATCTAGTCCTCAATTCCTAGTCCTAACAAATATCTAATGGCAACTTGTGCATTTTTTGTTTTTGAGAAAGCAAAGACTTCAAGACACAGAATTGTTACAGGGTATGTACCAGGACTCAAAGCCATATTACACAAGTACACCACTAGAGCTCGCCTCCATTGTTTTAAGTGACTATAATTTTATAAGTTCTTAGAGTTCTATATACTTAACATGAGTAAATATCCTATAAAAGTGACAGAGGAAAAGAAGAAAAAGCTCAGCAGGCTTTGAAGAACGCCAGCACACCACCTCTGACTTCTGACTTTCTTTTTTCTTGAGCATATGCTTGTTGAAATAGTTTGCATTTTTTAGTAATCACCAGATGATTCCCCAAAGAAAGTTACTCCACCAGCTTTTGCTCGTGTCTTAAGGAGCGCCTATCCACGTTCCTGAAATGCAGCTTTACTGAGTGGGGTTTTGTTTGATTCTTTTGGATGGGAGAGACCTGTCTCTAATTGGCCCTGCTGTGTTTGGCCAGGTTGGTCTGAAACTCCTAGAATCACAGCTGCTGCAGCCTCAACGTGCAGAGTAACTAGGAACTCAGGCACACGTTGCCCCTGTTCCTCCTTAATAATCCCAGCTAGCAGCAGCTTTCCTGGGCAGGGGAAAGGAGTGCTGGACTAGCACTAAGCCTCCCCATTAAAAGGTGGTTTTTTTTTTTTTTCTTTTTGGTTTTTCAAGACAGGGTTTCTCTGTGTGGCTTTGACTGTCTTGGAACTCCCTGGCCTTGAACTCAAGAGATCCACCTGCCTCTGCCTCCAAAGCGCTGAGATTAAAGGCATACCGCCACTGCGCCTCTGCCACCTGATTAGAAGTACTTTCTAAAAAATCCCTTCCTGGGCAACAATTGTGGCCCTCCTTTAACAGCTGAGGAGCCTCTCCTCCAATACGTAAACTGTTAAACTATTAAACCGTAATTACCAAAAACAAATTTGTATCATTTATCTGTACCCTTAAACAGTACTTAGGTAGCTGTACTGACATTAGATGTCTTGAAGCCCAATCAAGATGGACAGACTTCTTCCCTCATAATCAGCCTTGGATTTGAAAGAGAAGCATTAGCTTTGCCCTTTGATAGGATTTAAAACACTGTAAGGACTGAAGAGATTACATCTCACCAACTAAGAGTACTCGCTGTTCTCTAGAGACCCCAAGCTCACTTCCTGGCAGGTATATGGTGGTTCACAACTGTCGTGACAACAGTTCCGAAGGATCAGATACCCTACTCTGGCTTCACTAAGAAGTACGCAGTGTTCGTGCTAAAGTACAAGCAAAATACTCACACAAAATAAATATATCTTTTTAAAAATTAAATAAAGAAAAGGGTCCTTCCTAGGTGAAGACTTTTATCAGGGACTTGGTGAGGCTCATTAAAGTTAAGCCACTTCCTCCTAGTCCACCTTTCCCTGGGAAGACTATATTCTAAACCACCCAAAACATTACATACTGGGGCTGGGAAAGATGGCTCAGTGATTAATTGTTGTTCCTACAGAAGGCCCAGGGTCCAGTTCCCAGCACCCACAATAGTGCTTATGACCACTAGTTCCAAGGAACAATATGCCCTCTTCTTTCCTCCCTGAGCATCAAGCATACACATACATGCAAAGCACTCGCTACACATAAAATAGCTTAAAAAATGAAATAGCTGGTGTGTTGGCAAATGTCTTTAATCCCAATAGATGGGGCCTCAGAGACAGGGGGATCTCTGTGAGGCCAGTCTGAGCTACATAGCAAGTTCTCAGCCAGCCAAAAAACAAAACAAACAAAAAAAAGTTTTAAAAAGAAAAAAATTACACATTTACTGGGTCCTCCCTTAAAGTTAATCCAACTGGACTTGCCAATCACCTGGCCAGAAAACCACCTCTCAGAAAAGCTGATTCATCTGAAGATATGCAAAAAAGTATGGCATAATTATCTTTAAAGAAGTAAAGCACTTAGACTGCTCAAGAGCCCTTCGCTCCACACAGCTGCTCTCAGGCCTTCATGGCTAAAAGGCCTGCTTGTTTTTTCTGGGTTCTAATTGAAAAAATATATAACTTTACCTTTCCCCATCTCTTTTTTGATATTAACCAAAGTCTTTAAACATGCTCGATGTGACACTCTAAATTCGAACACTTTCTCTGAAGACCCTCCCCCATTTCTACAAGTGCTAGGAAACTTCCAGAGTTGACCCTAATGCAGAAGGCATGACTTAATATCTTTTCATCTCCCTCCTCTTGGCAGCTGTATATTTACAGCTTGTCTGCACTGTTGGTTTTCACCCTCAAATTCTAATGGTGTCTAAGCTTCCTTCTATTTCTGTCTTTAAGAATCTCTTATCAACGAGACTAAAACAACAAAAACAAAAACCAATTCCCCAGTAATGCTGTTTCTCAGCAGTTGGCACAATATCTATTCACGGAATTCATAGTACGCAGGCGAAATACTCTCCAGTTAGTCCTGCAAGCACACTGGTCTTTAAAAAAATCATTTTCCTAAAGCATCTGACGTGACGGCGCTACAACTAACGTGGGTATAACTAATTCCCAACACAATTCCATGCAATTAAAATCGCTGTAAGGTCAAGTACAGGTAACTGAAGTTATTATAGAATAAAGAAGTTAACCACTACGAATATTTAAAACGATACATGGGTCAATGCGATTTAAACAAAACGCCAGATTCAAGAAAAACAATCTCTCTGTAAAAGCTTTGTCTTCGTTCGCGAACTATTTCCACTGCTTAAATATCCACAACCCTCCACATTTATTTCTCCCCAAACACACCCCCCTGGAGACTCCCCTGCGGGAAAACCAGCTCTACCCTCTGTTTTTCCACCTATAAATTGCCCAACGTTCCAGATCCCTTCGATAACCTCTCGAAGCCACTAAGGATCGAACCACGAAGGGGCCTAGACCCGCTACCCTCCTACTCAAGCCAGTTCGGGCCCAGCTCCGGCTCTTCCCGTCCCCAACGGTCCGCAGGGCCCAGGGCTCACCTCTCCACCCACTCCCTCAGGAAGCGCATTTCCTCGGTGTGCAGGATGCTCGGGTCCTGCCTACACATCTTCACGAAGGCCCGAAGCTCGCTCACTTTGCGGGGATCCATGGTGGAGAGGCTGGAAGCTGCAGGCGCTGGGCGGCTACCGCGATGCCAGGCCCGGGAGCGGCTCAACGTGACCAAGTAGAAGGGGGCGGCTGCCGCGAGGCAGAACAGACTAGAACCTCCCCGGCTGCTGGCTCCTCCCCCCCAACGGCCTCGTGACCCCGGCCCTTCGCTCGCTCATTCCTACTCCTACCTCTGGGCCTGTGCTCCGCCTAGAACCTTCTAGAAGTGTAGCTGCCCGTGATAATGCCTGCTTCGATTGGCGAACAGTCTTACTCTCATTCTTTCCTCTGATCTAGTTCCTGGGATAGATGAAGGACCTTGTGTGTGCGCTTTCAAGCGGGACACAAGGAGGCATTTGGAATAGGGCTATTTCTTTTGTGAAGGTAGGCACAAGGTAGAGCAAGACACCTGAATGAGGAGGGGGCGGGGGAAAAATGCCCGTGGGGCCGGCGTGCCAAAAGCCCAGCCGGGTGACATCACTGCTCTGCGCCGCTCCGGGAAGAAAGCCCGCGAGCGGCGACCGCCGGAAGGGGCGGGCGGTTGACTAGTTTCCTGGCGACGCGCCTGTGCTAGTGGCTTTTTCCCACAATTTGTACTTTCTCTTCCTGACTGGTGGGGTGCTGGCCATGTCGTCTCTGCTTTCAACCCCCAAGCTGGTTCCCGTTATAGGAAGGCTCCGCGGCCTCTCAGGTTAGAGTCTTTCCTGCCGGCGTCCCCTCCAGGTTTTCCCTTGGAGAAGCCTAAAGCATCCGAAAGAGCTACAGGTTGATGATCTGCACCAGTCGGCTCCTGGGGCCCCCCACAGATTTTTCTTTTGACCCGCTGCTCTGGAAAGAGTGGGCTTTAGGTTCTGTTATTTTGGGAAACTGGAATGACTCGAAGAGCAGGGAACTCTAAGGGATTGTCTTCAAAGTTACTCGAATTCTAAATCTATAGCTTTTATCATCACACTTGGTAAATTGTTTCATGTCAAGTAGCGTGTGTGTGTGTGTGTGTGTGTGGTCAGGATAAGTCTTTCGCCTTTTCATAGGTTTCATCGGAGAGCTAGCTCAATAGATAGAAGAAACACGTTTAGAAACAAATTCAGATTATAAAGAACTAGATGGGGGACGTGCCTAAAGTCTTACATAACAGTCAAGGTGATAGAGCACGGAGAATGTGAGCCCTCCGTGTACAATATTGTGAGCAATTAATATAAACTAAAATTTTTCACTGAAAAGGGAATCATCTACCTTGTAAGGGGACCTAATATTGGATTATACTTCAGACGAGGTGTGCAAAATGTGAACCAGAAAATAGGGGTATTTGACACTAAAATTAGTCTTGATATTTGTATATGATACTTGTGTTCGCTGAAAATGAAATTATATCAGCTATTTAAAATTTCTCCATTGCACAGAGCCTATTCTGTAATCCTGGTAGTTAAGACATGCCTTTGATGGAAGTGAATGAAAATGTGTGATTGATCAGTTATGTTCACAGAGTCCACAGCCTGTGACTAGACTAGTACCAGCTTTTTGTTTCTGATCGTCGACTTTCTTGAAGCTTCGTGTAAATCCTGACTTGATCCAGCTTTAGGACTACATACTGAACTAAAATAAATAAAAATCTAGTAAATGTATTTTAGTTTGTTTCTAAGGAAAGTAAGTTCAGTATCTCATTATATTACCACTAAATGTTTTTTAGCTTTAATGAAGGAGTGACATTGAATCTTCAGTTTACCATTGAAGGACCGAAACACAGTTAAGCCAGATGTTTGTTACATGATTGTGTCCAGTCTTTTATGCCAATTCTTTTTTTTCCTGTGGGGCGGGGGTTGGGTTTCCCTGTGTAGCCCTGGCTGTCCTGGAACTCACTCTGTAGACCAGGCTGGCCTCAAACTCAGAAATCCACCTGCCTCTGCCTCCTAAGTGCTGGGATTAAAGGTGTGCGCCACCACTGCTTGGCCAATTCTTTGTCTTAATTCTGCTTGATAGAATCCTTTTGCAACTTCTCATTTCATGAGGCAGAAAGTGCAGTTTCCTCCAGTAATATTTTGAGGGTGCTTCACAGTTGCTCACCATCAAAGGGGAGGCAGACAAGCAACCGATGATATTATAGCTGAATGATTATAGTCTTGACCCAACTGATACAGGAACTCATCAAAGAAGAAAGGAATGCTTTGGTTTTTTTTGTTTTTTGGGGGGTTTTTTTTGCATTTTAATTATTGTTATCCTTGGAGTTTAGGTTTTAAATCTCATAAATAGGACTTGGAATATGTGGTATTCTTGGTTACACCTTTTTTAAAAATATATTTTTATTGAGACTTCCATACAATGTAGTTTAATCATTCACTTCTCCCAGAACTTACATCTCCAATTCTTTAGAAAGGTTCTGTAGAAGTGGTTCTCAACCTTCCTAATGATATAAGCCCTTAATTCAGCTCATTTTGTGGTGACCCCAACCATAAAATTATTTTCTACTTCATAATTATATATTTTTGTGTCTTTTGAATCGTAATATAAATAGCCAATATGCAAGACTTCATGATACTGGCCCTCTGTGAAAGGGTTGTTTGGCCCCCACAGGGTTGTGACCCACAGATTGAGAGTTGCTGCTCTAACTACCATAAGAAACCAGGTATGGTGGTGAATACTTTTAATCCCAACACTAGGAGATTTCTTAGTCAGGGTTTGTATTCCTGCACAAAACATTATGACCAAGAAGCAAGTTGGGGAAGAAGGGATTTATTCAGCTTATACTTTCACATTTCTGTTCATCACCAAAGGAACTCACACAGGGCAGGAACTTGGAGGCAGTAGCTGATGCAGAGGCCATGAAGGGATGTTACTTACTGGCTTGCTTCCCCTGGCTTGCTCAGTTGCTTTCTTATAGAACCCAAGACTACCAGCCCAGGGATGGTACCACCCACAATGGGATTATAGTCATTAGCTCTCCTTTCTCTCTTGAGAGTTCCATTCTTCTGTTTCTGTGTTCCAAAACCTGATGGCTTCAACTCCTGTCACACCCTGTCAGCATACCCTATAGCAGTGGATCCTATTGCCACCACTGTGGACCAAATGACTATAATCTCTTAAATGGATTGTGATAATAGTTTGATTTCCCTTTTTCTAGCCTTGCTTACTTGAGTCTTTAGCAACAACAGAAGAGCTCAATTTCAATATGTGATTCCTCCTCAAAACCTCCTATGTCTTAGTCTCTCCCCATTAACAGTTAACAGGCATGTAATGATCAGTCAATCCTGAAGAATCCTTTCAGTGTTTGGTTTAATCCATTTGCTCTCCTTAATCTGTGGTACTGATCTCTGTGCTCCCCAGACTCTTCTCATGCAGCCTATATCTCAATGCTCCTCTGACTCCTCCTGTGAAGCCTACATCAGGAATGTTGTACCTTGCTAGTTCAAGTGTCTGGATATCTTATCAAATACCCACTTAACTTATCTTTTTAATCAAGCAACTAAAAAAACAAATGTGTCTCCAGTTTGTAGGCTCTGTGGCTTTTGTTTACTTGCTATTTATGTACGTCTCAAATACCTAACACTTTGTGGTGCCATATGCCGTTTAGGAGGCAGAGGAAAGCAGATCTCCCAGCTTGAAGCCAGCCTGATATACAGATGGATTTCTAGGATAGCCAGGACTACTCAGAGAAACTCTGTCCTCACCCCTCCCCTCCCCACCACCCCCCCAAAAAAAGACCAGAACACCTAATACTGCTCAGCAAGTAGTAGACCCTCAGATAGTAAAGTTAAATGAATGAAAGGATGAATAAAAAAGTATTTAGTTTAAACCATTTGTTTGGAATCTAATGTATTTGTAACTCACAGTGTTTTCTCCTAACATGATCCTTAAATAAAATATCTATGCTATTTTACAATAATGCACTTTTAGATCCTACATACAGATAAGATGAAACTAGAAAGTTTCATATCTGGAGAGAGTGACCAGTGCTCTGCAGCACATATATAGCCAGGTTGTTCCAAAGAATCTTGGCAAATACTGGCTTTTTAAAAACTTGTGGTATAAGACACTAAATTTAGTTTACCATATTAGACATTTTTTCAATGTGTAGCTTGATGGTATTAGTATATTCACATTGATGAGAAGTGGGGTTCCAGAAAATGTTTTTGTTTTGTAGGTCTGAAGCTCTTTACCCATAAAACAACCTCTTTTCTACTTCCTGTCTCTCACTTTGGACTGCTTTCAACATTAATCATTCAGTATTTGTCTATGAATGACTGGCTTATTTCACTTAGCATCTTAAGATTTTAGTAATTCAAAGTATTCCAAAATCTCATCCATATTGAAGCAAATGTGATAGTATTAACTGAAGGATTAAATAGGTCATAAACTCCACAGGGTGCAGTGGGGACTTTATGCTCAAACTGCTCAGAAAGAAAACAATTAAAAAAAAAAAAAAAAAAAACCTTTGTTGTTTTCCATAGTTTTAAAACCAGTCACCACATACTCATCTTTTTCTAACATAACTTATCTACATTCAGCTAACCAAATGTCCACAATCTTATTTAAAATATTTTTAAAAAAATAAAAAAGCCAGACATGGTAGTGTACACCTTCAATCCCAGCAACTAAGAGGCAGAGATAAGCAGATCTCTGTGAGTTTGAGGGTTAGCATTTCTCCTTAGCAAGCTCCAGGCCAGCCAGGGCTACAAAGTTGAAACCATATCTCTAAAACAAAACAAAAAACCCCACCTTCTCTTACATAGTATTAAACAAATGTCATCTATGAAACTCTGTGATTAACCAAAGCACACAAGAGTGGTGTTCAAATGTTATATGATCATAATGTGTCTAAACAGTCAGTTAGCGATTCCTTTTGTTGGACTTCTTCTTCTGCCCCTCTTTGTGCTTCTTCTTTTTCCTCCTACCACCTTCTTTGAATCCTGCTGAGAAAATGGAAGGTTCCTTCTTATTGGTGACCCAAGGTGTTCCTTGTTCATTGTTGTCCACAAGAGTATATTGAGTTGTGCTTGAGAGGGTGTAGGAATTTGGTGAATAACTGCTGAACGACTGTCTTCTCCAGTTACATTTGTCTGTAAAACCCTCTTCATCTGCCACACTATTTACAAGAAAGGATCTCAACTCACTGTCATCTTCAGCTTCTCTTTCTTGACGGTTCTCAAAAGTTTTTTTTGTATTAATATTTCTTCCATTAATAACTTTGCCTGAAGGTGTAATGGGTATATAGTTGCCCATCCCAGTATCGTCAAATGCCAGGGAAGAGAATGAAGTAAGGCCCTCATGCCCCAATGAAACATAAGACGAATATCCCGTGTCATAAGGAGAGAGCCTGGCAAATACTGGGTCGTCATAGGACCGGGAGAGAAAGGATCCTGTGCCTCTACTTCTGCTTCTGCTTCTGCTGGAGCTTCTGGAACTGCTTAAAAGGTCCTCAAGTGAGTCTTCAAAGAAGTGAAACGAAAATGGATCCCTTTCACCAAAAATTTCTTTAAAGACATCATCTGCCTTACGGAATGTGAAACCGTACTCACGTTCATCGTCAAGATGACTTCCACCTCCACCGTTTAATCCTTCCTTGCCATATTTGTCATAAATGTCCCGTTTTTCACCATTTGATAACACTTCATATGCCTCAGCGACTTCTTTGAATTTTCGCTCTGCTTCCTCTTTATTTTCTGGATTTTTGTCAGGATGCCATTTAAGTGCTACTTTACGGTAAGCTCTTTTAATGTCTTCTGGTGACGCATACCTCTGCACTCCTAGAACTTCATAGTAGTCCACCATAGTTGGACAGTATTAGAAACAGACACCCTTGGTTGTGAGCACTGTGTTTTCGTTGCAGCTCAGGCTCTGTTGCTGTTGGAGGTGGCAGAAGTGACTGCAAATAGGCATATTTTTACATTGAAGGTAATGTTAGTACTGTGGGTGGGCCACTGCTGAAAGATTTGAGGGTTCTGATTGTGTGGCAAGCAGAGGGACAAGCATGTCAGAGCTGCATTATGGTGTCACACTGGGCTAGAGATAGGGATTGGATCTTCTAAATGAAACTTCTCCCAAGTCACTCTGTGCGATCTGTAGCTAATAGCCACGGCATTTCTCTTATATATTCTGACCTCCAGATTACTGAGCCTTAATTTCTGCATAGTTCTGTGGTGTTGGTTGGTTGGTTGGTTGGTTGGTTTGGTTTTTCAAGACAGGGTTTCATTGAATAGCCCTGGCTGTCCTGGAACTTACTCTGTAAACCAGGATGCCCTCAAACTCAGAGATCTGCCAGCCTCTACCTCCTGAGTGCTGGGATTAAAGGTGTGTGCACCACTATCACCCAGCTTCTATGTTTTTATTTAGAAAAAAAAAAAACTGAAAACTTTTGTTGGGGTGCTGGAGAGATGGTTCAGAGGTTAAGAGTACTGGCTATATATGATGATATCTATAACAATCTGATGCCCTCTTCTGACCTGCTAGTTTTTTGGTTTTCAAGACAGTTTCTTTATGTAGCCCTGGCTGTCTTGGAACTAGCTCTGCAGACAAGCTTGGCCTCGAACCCAAAGATTTACCTGCATCTGCCTCCTAAATTCTTGGATTAAAGGCATGAGCCACCATAGCTAATAAAAATAGATCTTTAAAAAAGAAAAAAAAGTTGACTTTCCAGGTAAATTATCCACAATTTAAAAAATTAATTGTTCTATTCTGTCGTTTTGTTTTCCTAGAAAACCCCCTTGGCTCTCATCCCTCCCTGTTCACACCCGTTTGCTTTCTATCAAACCGTTAAATTAGTTTCAATGACACAGTAAATGTAGTGTGTGGTTTAGGCTCTTTGCTAGGTGTGATAAAATTGTGCTTAGTGTTTGGTTTGGTTTTGAGAGACTGGAAGGACTGTGAAACACTTAAAACTCAATATGAATTCTACCTAGTATACGTGCTTCCATATGCTAAAGTGATACATGCATCTATTGGTTGTATCCTGAGTCACACTCCCTGGTATGTTTATTTTTACCTATTTAATTGACACAGGTTTCAACCAAAACAAATATTTTATGTTCATAATGAAACTGGGTTCTAAGAGATAATTTGTAGAAACCTGTTACTTGTTAATGAAAATTTAATATTTCAACTTGAGCCTGATTTCAAATTCTCTTCTTTCCACTCTACTCTCATTTCTTAGACCAGAACTTTGGATTGTAGGGTCTAGACATTGTAAAATGTAAGACAGTCTGTGACCCAGAGGAAAGTTAGAAAATTGGGGATGAGAGCTAATTTCCTAAGAAGCCCTCAGAATTTGGGGAAACATACTGTAATAAAGTATAAAAGTAAGCCAGTCTCTCAAAACCAAACCAAACACTAAGCACAATTTTATCACACCTAGCAAAGAGCCTAAACCACACGCTACATTTACTGTGTCACTGAAAATAATTTAACGGTATGATAGCAAGCAAACGGGTGTGAGCAGGGAGGGATGAGAGCCAAGGGGGTTTTCTAGGAAAACAAAACAACAGAATAGAATAATGCTTTTAGTCCCAGCACCAGGGAGGTTGAGGCAGGTGAGTTCAGGGCCAGCCTAGTCTACATAGCAAGTTCTAGGCCAGCCAAGGCTACATAGTCCCAAATACACACAACACACACACACAGATATATACATGCATCTCTATGTGACTGAGCTCACTGAGCCAATCCCTGCTAACCTGGATTACATTGCAAGTTACAGGGCAGCGAAAACTATAGTGAAACCGTACTTCAGGAAAAAAAAATTATTTACCTAATTAGTTCATATAACTTAAATAAATCAACATACAGAATAGTTGGCCGAATATAATTTGTAAGCATCAAGTATGGCGTGTTTCTTCCTGTTGTGGAAAGGGAAAGTACGGCTATGCTGTTTTATATGAATTGTACTTGAGACAGTTATTACTCACCAGTAAAAGTGAGATGAGTCTGATAAATTCACTTATTTCTACACTCAGCACTGGGCTTTGATATGCTAAGAAAATGCTTCACCCCTAACCAATACTGCCAACTCTAAGTAGAGTTTCATCTGTTTTTCAGTGCCAGGGATTGTACCAGAGCCCAGCGTGTGGAAGTTAAAAGTTGTGTCTCTGAGCTGCAGCCTGGCCTCAGACCTCTTAATTGTGTTCTTTTTCTTCATACGACTTCACTCCATTCACCCTACTAGCATGCTTTTACATATGCCTGGCCACTGTGGTAGCCCTCTTGTTCTAGAAACAAATGTCGAGAGACAACTAAAAAATATAAGGGGCAAAGACTGCTGTGCTCTAGAGAAAGTTATTTTTCTGTAGGGGTAAATGTTTTAAAAATATTTAAGTTGCAAGTTCTAAAACAGAATGTAAAGTTGTTTTTCTGGTTCTGACTCGTGGATTTTTTTTATTTGTGGTGATAAGAGCATAAAAGTTTATTTGGTAGTGAAAATATGACATGCAATGTAAAGCTCCAAAGCTTCTAATTCCAGATGGCTGCTCACTGCAGATGTTCACTGACATGTAAACTTTGGGGATGATTGATTTGAGAATGTGATTTTTTTTTTTTTTTTAATTTTGGAAGTTCTGTATAATAAAGGTTTTTGGGTTTATTTTTGTTATTGGCGGTGGGTTTTTTGTTTGTTTTTTGTTTTGGGAGTGGGGTGGGAGGTTTGAGACAGGGTTTCTCTGTGTAGACCTGGCTGTCCTGAAACTCACTCTGTAGACCATGTTGGCCTAAAACTCAGAGATCTGCTTGCCTCTGGCTTCTGAGTACTGGGATTAAAGGTATGTGCTACCACTGCTTGGCTAATAAAGTTTATTTTTTTTTTTAAATCTTAAAAATTAGTCAACACCTGCTCTCTTTTTCTATCTGGCCCTGATTTAAGAGCAGACATAGACTTGTAATAAGTGCAGCCAATTATCAGTTGGTACCTTGAAAGCTTAGCAAGTCATTGCATTAGTCCCCAAGGCTGCTACAACAAATACCATAATACTTGGCAGGATCCAAGATTAGGAGTGTGTAAGTCTGCACATCTGGTTGTGGTGGTGTATGTCTGTAATCCTAGCATGGACTCAAGGGTTGAGGACCCTTGAAGCTCGCTGGCCAGCCAGTCTAGCCAGATTGGTGAATTGCAGGGTGATTGAGTCTCTGTCTCCAAAAATGCAGTGAAGTGCAGCTGAAGGAAAGAAGACGTTGTAACCTCTAGCTTCCATGCATGTGTGCGCATCTGTACTCACAAACTCGCACATACACCACATACAGACTCCTAAATATCAAATACATGCCCTCGATAATGCTTCACAGGCTCTAGAGAAATCTTTATCTTGACCTGACTTTTGGACTGAATATATGTCGAAGACTTTACAATCAATGCTAATTGTGTCAGGATTAAATAAGATCTGCATTAAATCTGGATGGAAGACTAAGTCCAGAGATTTTTAATTTAAATAATCCTACATTTGAATCTCATTTTGTCCAATGCTGTATGACCTTAAACAAATTGTTTTTCTATATCTGATCCTGATAACTCACTTTTGGGGGGTTTTTGAGTCGGGGTCTCACTGTAGCCATAGACCTCACTATGTAGACCAGTCTGTCCTCGAACTTAGATATCCATTAAACCATACCAGGCTTTTCAGATCTGCTAGCAGAGTAACCTGCTGTTGCACTGGTGCGTTCTCATGTGTTCTCTCTGCCTCCTCCTTCTCTACATTCAAGCACATTTGCACAAGTGCCTGTAGGTATAAATTTTTCTCAACCTTCTTTACCAAAGGTTTAAATTCCCGTCTAGCCTGCCAACCACCAGAGGTAGTGGAAAGAAAGGTTATCAGGATACAGGGGAAGTGGACCTATTTAGAAATAGTGTTTTGGGGCAATTCCAATCTTCATTGTTCTCAGTCCAGTCCACTAGCAGACACCAAACATGAATTGGCAGCAGTCCAGTCTACTCAGCAGACAACACACACGAATCAGCAAGGGCAGTTCAATTCAGAAGAAATAGCAAGGCTCACCAATCACCCAAGTCTACAGAAAGGGCAAGAAGCCTCAGGAACCTCCCCAGAAGTTCTTTGGCGAGTTTTTATGAAGTCACCACAAGCAAAGCTCAGAAATGCAGTGTAAGGCAAACCAATACATAGGTATTGTCAGCAAAGACGAGGGAGACAGAGCAAGACAAACTAATGCTCTTGTTTCCACTCTCTGGGGTCATATTTATATTCTTTCTAAACATCACATGTTCTTTCACCCGTGTCTGCTTCAGTGAAACATTCTTTCACCTGTGTGCCCCAATGAAAACATCATTTGACATAACTTACTTTCCAAAGAAACTGGAGGTTTTCACTTGCGGCGCCTGCCAGAGTGATGTGCATTGTGCTTCCTTTCACTTCTCCTCAAGGGGAAATAACGTGGATGGTTTCTGTTCAGAACCGTCTAAGCACTGGCTTCTGCACAAATGAATGACCTCTCCCATCTTGCTCACCCATCTTGTAGCCGTCGCTTTATATATGAATCTATCACTTTATTATGCTCTTTATTATACTTTTATGTTCTGTTTTGTCTCTGCTCCACCTTACTTCATTTTGTCTACTAGGGCAAACAGTCTTACCCTCAGTAAAGTTCTGTTAAATTAATGCTAACCATATTCACTTATATGTCAGCTATGATTAAGCATTTTCTCATACATTATTTTATCAGACTATAACCTTGATTAAATGAGATAGCAAGTACTTGTTTCCTTATAGCTAACATAGTCTCGGTAAAAACATTAACTCTAGTTTTCCAGATTTTAGCACTTAGGCTCAGGCTACCCTTGAACTCCTTTCTGACCCTTCTTTGTTTTCCTTTGTTCCTCCTCCTCCTCATAGCTCCTTATTCATAACTGTACTGTGTGTTTGTGTTCAGTTTACTGTAGTAGACTAAAATCTGTGAGGGTAAAGACCTTATTTCTGTTTCTTAGGGTCCAGTACAAGCTGTGGCACAGAGAAAGAGCCACATACGTATTGGAGGGAGGAGGAAAGAGATGCTAGTATGTATTTTGTAAGGGTTCAAACTGCTGGGAGTAGTATGGATGCTATGAAGATGCTTATATCCACTGTTCCATTTTATCTTTTTTTTCCCCTCAGGATGCATGTCATGTTTACAGCGAAGGTACTCCCTCCAGCCTGTGCCAGTAAAGAAGATTCCAAACCGGTACTTAGGCCAGCCCAGCCCAGTTACACATCCACACCTCCTCAAACCAGGTAAAGCCTTTGATGGTAACAACCATCTCTCTAGTTTAGATACTCTGTCTAGAATATTGCTATACATTAAATTTTTTCTCATTAGCTGTGTGTCATAATTATACACTGGTAATATTAATGTGACTGAGGCATTGAAGTTTTTATTTTAATTAAGTTTAGATGGATCCATTGAACTACCAGTACTCTATTGACATCCAGTTTAGAATAATAAATGCAATAAACTATGATCCAGAAGAGCCAGTAAAAAGTTTATCTTTCAGGAATTTTTTTTTTTTTTGATAATGAGAGTTTTGCCTTTATGTCTATCTATGTACCACCTATGTGCCTACTGCCCGTGGAGGCCACTGTAGCCTCTGGAACTGGAGTTAGAGATGGTTGTGAGCTGCCATATTGGTCCTGGACACTGAACTCAGGTCCTCTAAAAAAGCAGCCAGTACTTTTAACCATCAAGCCATCTCCAGCCTCATATTTCAGTATTTTTTTTAAAGAAAAATTCTAATTCATAGTTTATAGTGCTAGTTTTTAATAGATCCTTTGTTTCTATTTAAAATGTTAAATATATTTGTTTGAAATTTTTAATTACTTCAATGTAGGTTGAACAGAATTTCCAGATGTTTATTGCTATGAGAAGTGACCTACTCCAGCTGATTAAAAGTCATGTGAAGGACTTGGGAGGTTTCTTTCTCTCCCCCTCAACCCACCCAGAGCTACTTCTAGAACGTGTGCCATCACAGTTGTTCATGTTAAGACTTTAGGTGACTAGGCAGTGGTGGCGCACGCCTTTAATCCCAGCACTTGGGAGGCAGAGGCAGGCGGATTTCTGAGTTCAAGGCCAGCCTGGTCTACCGAGTGAGTTCCAGGACAGCCAGGCTTACACAGAGAAACCCTGTCTTGAAAAACCAAAAAAAAAAAAAAAAGACTAGATTATTTTAGTTTATGTTTAGGAAGACAGTGATACAGTTATGAATAGCATCCCAGAGATGGGATAGCAAAGTAAAACAGAAAAGGCTTCAAAGACAAAGCTGAGGTTTTGAGGAAAATTACTTATTTCTTCCACCATGGAAAGATAAAAGTGTATTTCTGTAAGTTGCTACAAAAGCACATGTATTAATAATGTAAATTCCCTTTAGAAATATGTTACTCTTTCACTGTTTCCACTCAGTGAATGATACCAGTGTATCTCTCAGTGAGGACTTCCTTTGGCTGATTCTTCATCAGACTGGAATTCCTGCTGGGAAGTCTGCTGACACTCAGGAAATGCAGCTCACCACTGAAACACACAAGAAATCAGAGTTTTTCAAAGCTGTAAGGTAAGCATAATGGTAGTCCAGTTGATATTTTTTACCCTATCAACCTACTTGTAGTTTCTGTTTAAAGGAAGAAGAAAAGATTGAATTGATACTTAAGTTTTACCAGCTTTGAAATTATTGATTTCTTGTGGTGAAATACTTTGTGGTAAGCTGCATTTCCCAGGCCTTGAACATACAGTTATCCATGTCATGTCTAAATCACTGCTTTCTACATTCTGTACATGACTTTTAGTTTTGCCTTTGTCACAGGTCTGAGTATCGCTCTGAAAAAAGTATTAAAAACAACTTAAAACGTCAATATTCAGTCTTGATGCTGATCATATAGAACATGAAATTTTCCTTTAAAAGGAGAAAAATAGTACTTTGAGTAGTTTTTGTGAGTGAATATGCACACTTTTTATATTCTCTCCTCCTCATCACAGCTTACATGTGGGAGCCAGAAAGTTTGCTTCCCCCCCTCCACCCATCCTCCAGCGGTCTGAGCTCTGTGCTTGAAAGGATGTGGCCACTCTTCAGTATTATGGTCCAGTACCTGGTCAAAGTATTATGTTAGGAACAAAGATCGGTGGTCTAGGCGCATACATTATATACATACATACATGCATGCATGTATGCATGTATGCATGCATAAAACAGAATCATCAAAGTCTAAAGAGTCCATGTGCCATGCCACTAAGCATGTGGACTTTACAGGGAAATGGTATTTAAGCATGAATCCTGTACAGTTACCCACAAATAGACATATACACGTTTTTTTAATCTGTTTTAGCCAGTAGTGATGACTCATGCCTTTAGTCCTAGCACTTGAGAGTCAGAGGGAGGAGGATCTTGTGAGTTGAGGCCACCATGATCTACATAAGAAGCTCAAGGGTAGCCAGAGCTACATTGTGAGACCCTGTAAGAACTTATATCACTGAAGTCAGCTTAAGGAATTGTCAGTTTAACTTTGTTCCAAGAAGAATCTCACATTTAACATTTAGTATAGTTACAGAATGCCTACAACTTTAGCAGAATATATCAATCTCTCTCCTGTTAAATGAGTCCTACCAAGAGACAAAGAGTACCAAATGTAGAAAAGCATACTTTAGTTGCTTATAATTTCACTACTTATAAAATACTGTTGAGTTATAGATTCACAGTCCCAAGATGTTGCCCCTTAAATGTTTCTAAGTCACTTACAAAACTCATCTTCTATGTAATTTAGGTAAGTTCTCCCTTTAAAAAGAAGTGTTTGAGCTGGGCGGTGGTGGCGCATGCCTTTAATCCCAGCACTTGGGAGGCAGAGGCAGGCGGATTTCTGAGTTCGAGGCCAGCCTGGTCTACAGAGTGAGTTCTAGGACAGCCAAGACTACACAGAGAAACCCTGTCTCAAAAAAACCTAAAAAAAAAAGAAAGAAGGAAAGAAAGAAAGTGTTTGTTTGTTTGTTTGATGCCCAGTTGTGTGTCAAAATTATTGGGTGAACTTTATCAAAGAAAATATGCATACCAGGACCCCATAGACCTACTTCATCAAATTTTAGCAAGTCAGGAGATCTTTAAGGGTTAGAAAGAAAGAAGGAAGGAGGGGAGGGGAGGGGAGAGGAAGAGAAGGAAGGGAAGAGGAAAGGAGGGAAGGGAAGAGGAAAGGAGGGGAAAGGGAAATAAATAATGGTGTTTGCTTTTGACACCATCCTTTATGTATCCCTTTCTGACCTGGAACTCATTAGTGACTTCCTTCCTTCACCTCCCCAGATGCTAGGATTAGCACCATGCCCACCACCTCAACCTTTTTTGTTGTTAGATTTATTTTACATTATGTGCATGAGTGCTTTGCCTTCGCGCACATGCATGCCCACACGCGCACATTAATAGACACATGCATGACTTATGTCTGGATGTATGGATATAAGAGGGCATCAGATATCAGATATCAGATTCCCTGGAATTGGAGTTTTTTTAGAAACCAGACCCAGAACTTCCTAAAGACTAGACTCTACCTGTGTTCTCCACTGAGCAATAGCCTTCGCCTCTGAGTCCTAAGCAAAGGCTGTCTGCTGTATACATTCGTTTGTAGCTTTCTACCTGTGTCTGATTCATATTGGCTATTAACAGTCTTGGTTCACCTTTATGTCTATCATCTGTGCACTGTCATCTAGAGCCGAAATGTAAAACTTTCCTATTTGATTTCATTTTATATCGTTTGTTTATTTACTTGTGTGGTAAGTGAACTGGAGTTACATATGGTTACAAGCTGCCATGTAGGTGCTAGGGATCAAACCTGGACCCTCTGAAGGAGCAACCAATGCTCTCAATTGCTCAGTCAACTCTCCAGCCCTATACATCAATCTTATGGAGGCATTTTCTCAATTGAAATCTCTGTTTCAAGATGACTGTGACTTCTGTTAAGATGGGAGGGTGGGGGAATATAGGGGAAACCTGACCAGCCTACCCCTGTGAATGGTCACTTCTGACTTGTTGCTGTTCGATGAGAAAACCAAAGACCTGAAACTTCTATGCACCTAATTACTTGGATGTGAATAGTGATTTTCCACATCTATTTTCCTCTTGAAAAAGTCCGACCTTCCATTGCATTACCATGGTGACAACCTCTCAAGTGTAGTACTTTTTGGGTTGGGTTGGGTTGGGTTGGGTTTTATATTGGCTAAAATGACTTTGAACTTGCTATGTAGCATAAGGATAATCTTGTTGTCCAAATCCTGCTACCTCTAAGTTCTGGAAATACAGAACCGCACATGCCTGATTCTACTGTCATTTTTGAGTTTGAGACAGGTGTTCATTGTGTAGCCCAGGTTGACGTCAAAAGCTTTTTCCTTTCTCTACTTTCTAGGTGCTGGTATCACTTGTATGCTCTACCACACAGCTAGCAATTGTAAATTCTTAATTTTTGGTAATAATTATAGCTTGTACTTATATTGTTGTGTTTATTGTTGTATTTTGACAGCTTTTTTTTTCCTCCTGACAACTTTGTGAAGTGCATACTATTTATTATTTGGTTTTGTTTAGTTTGGGTTTGTTTTCTTTTTAAGATTTATTTTTGTGTTTTATATATATATGAGTGTTCTATTTTCATGCACACCAGAAGAAGGCATCAGATTCCATTAAAGATGATTGTGAGCCACCATGTGGTTGCTGGGAATTGAACTCAGAACCTCTAGAAGAGTACCCAGTGGTCTTAATCACTGAGCCATCTCTCCAGCCTCTATTTTTTGTTTTATAGATGAGGAAACCGAGGCTCTTCCCAAGTTACTGAGTGATTTGCTAAACTAAGATTCCAACACACCAGAATTTACCTCCTCTTTTCCTTTCATGGTGCTACTGAAGGATTGGCTAGGGTATGGTGCATACTAATACTATCCAAGTGCTCTACCGCTGAGCTATAGCCCCAGCCTGTATTTCTAACCATGCACAAGTCCAGAACACTTAAGACAAATACTAATCTAGTAATATTTTCAGTCTCTCTTGCTACATAAAAAAGAAATACAATTGAGTTTGCGGGGTTGGGGGTTTTGTTTGGTTGGTTTTTTTTTTTGTTTTTTGTTTTTTTTTAAATGTGTTTTTGTTGTTGCTGTTTTAAGGGTGGTATACTGAGGTGTAATGGTATACCTTAGCTCATGTTAAAGAAATAGTCTATGCTGAACTCTATCCCCAGCCCTGAAAGATGTGTCCCTTAATATAAAAGTTTAGAGGGCAATATATGTTTTTAGTCAGATAAAATATATGTCCAGTGAGTTGTACAAATCTACAATTAAGTATGTTCTGGCAAAGAAAGCCACGAGTGTAACCTAGAACTTGATCAATATATAGGACATTATATTATCTTTTAAAATTTGTATTCAGGAGAATCAGAAGTTTAAGGTCCTCAGCTACACAGTAAGTTTGAGGCAAACCTGGCTATTTGAGGCTTGTTTAAAAAATAAAAAGGAGCAGGGTGGAGATGGCTCAGTGGGTAAAGTGCTTGCTGCACAGCAGAAAGCCCAGAACACATGTCAAAAGCCAGAGACAGTACTACACGTGTTGCCACAGCTCATGGGCCCGCTGGCCCAGCAGCAGCAAACAGGAGACCCTGTCTCAAACAAGGTGGCAGGTAAAGACAGAAACCCAGAGGCCTCTGATCTCCACACACACACTGTGGCAGACAGACACACACATACTCAGTACTCTAGACAGTTCCCTCGTGTGATGATCCCCCCACTTCCATAGGAACCCATTCCTCTGGTTTCAAGATCAAAATGCCTGTTTATGTTGCCCTATAAGTGAATTATATGGTGTGTGCCCTTTCTGTCTCTTGTTTTGCTCAATACATGCAAATGAAGTCTACTTGAGTATTATTTCATTTTTCAGAAGCCTATGTCTCACATTACAAAGGAAACACAAAATAGTTTCTCTTTCCTGTCTGTGAATCAGTTCATAAACTACTTTGTATACGGTAAAAACTACCTAATATTAAACAATTCTTTTTGGAATAGACTACCTTAAAATATCAGTCTAGTTTTGGGAAATAATTAAACTACATACCTAGAGTACAGCAAAAATCTGCATCTTTCCAGCCATTTTCAGTCTTTATTGCTCTTTTCTCTCTGGGTTTTCTGCTTGGCTAACAAAACATGAAGAACAGTCTTCTTGCTCTCTTAGCAGGCCCAGCCCTAAAAGTCTTGAAGGAACTTCCTTCTTGGCAGCAGTCTTAATTGTGAGACTTCTATCTTTTGATTGGTTCAGCAAAGTTATTAGAAGGGCCCCTCTGTCTTTAATTGATTCCACAAGATCAAATGCCAACTTTAGTCCTTAATCATTTACAGTTTCATAAAGTGCCAGCATGCCTAATCAGACATAACAGTTTTATCTGAAGAAATCCAGGCCAGATGAACCGTTGGTTCTGTGATCAAAGGCCTTTGTAACTGCCAAGCTTACTAATAGAGTACAAAGTTCATTCCTTTACATGCTTTCCACTCTCCCCACCAGATGAAAAGAAAAGGTACCTTTCCTATGTAAGCTTTCCCTTATGATTTATTACTTCACTGCTATGAAATTTTGGGAGTTTGAAAACATTTAGCTAATGATCATTCCAAATTGTTGATAGTTATTAGACTTGGAAAAATTCAGCCAATATTTTAAAGACCTTAAAATAATCATTCTCATGAGACTAGATTTCATAAACAAGTGCTTTAAATGAGGCTAGGGCTATAGCTCAGTTGGTAGAATGCTTGCCCAGCATGCCTGAGAATCTCATTTCAGTCCCCAGAACCCTGAAAACTGAGTGTGCTGAAACATGCTTGTAATCTCAGCTCTTATTGATAAAGGCAGCAGAATTAGGAATTAAAATTATAACCAGTATCTGCTTTTATGGATAGATCAGCAGGCCAGCCGGTTCTCAGACCTCCCTGCTGCAGTGAGCTGCCACTCTGCTGCTCAAATCTTGCTTTCCCTTCACATACATGTACACACACAGGCACATGCACACATGCGCCCACACACATTTGCTGCTTGGGTAACTAGGAAATTTCCAATGTTGAGTAACAATGACAAATTTAACATGAATAGTTATTAAAGAGTTAAGCTGTGCTTTAGCTCTGGTACAAAGTTCAGATTTCTGCCCAATAGTTCTAGGAGACTTGGGAGGCTCCATCTCAGAAGGAAAAAATATGGGGACGAGATCCTTGTTAATCTGGCTGAAGGAGAGTAAACACCATTACCCAAATTCTTTGGTCAAATTAAGCAAGCTTTATTTTCCATTGGACAGAACTCTAGAAAGGTTGAGAATAATAGCATTAAACATAGGAAAAAGTGGGACTTATATAGCCCAAACAAACTGTAAGGCTAAGGGGGTTCCAAGGGTTTTTGGTTATGTAGGAACTTGGCAGAACATTTCAAAATTATTTGGTAAAACATCTATTCAGGGAAGAGGTTAGGGTATAGGGTGTGGAACATGTCAAATTTCAGACAATTTGCCATGACCTAGTTAAATTCAAGTTTCACAGAAAATTAAAATGAAATCATTTTGACTTTATATCAGGGTGGCTTTTGATCATCAATAACAGAGAACAAAATTTTTATTTTACCTATTTTTAACTAAAAATAGTTTTGTTCTTTTCCTTCTCCTTCTCCTTCTCCTCCTCCTCCTCCTCCTCCTCCTCTTCCTCCTCCTCCTTCTTGACAGGGCCTCACTATGTAGCCCTTGGCTGGCCTGACATTTAACTACATAGACCAGGCTAGCCTTGAACTATAGTTTTATATGTATCTGCCTCTCAAGTGCTGGATCACAGACAAGTGCCACCATATCTGGCCTAAACATTATTATAATAGAGTGCATACTGCAGGATTTGCTGTACTTAGCTCTACACAAGTAAGTAAAATTAGACAGTTTCAAAGTAAAGCACAATTGAGTTATGTATGCTGAACATAGTTACAAAGAGAATTCTCAAGGTCCTCTTCTTTTTTCTTTTCTTTTTTTGGTTTTTTTGAGACAGGGTTTCTCTGTGTAGCCCTGGCTGCCCTGGTACTCACTCGGTAGACCAGGCTGGCCTTGAACTCAGAAATCCGCCTGCCTCTGCCTCCCAAGTGCTGGGATTAAAGGCGTGCGCCACCACTGCCCGGCAAGGTCCTCTTCTGATTACTAGAATTGCTCTGGGAATTATGACAAAGGCAGAGAGAAAACAGTGGTCATAGGACATAAAACTACCAGGATGCAAATGCAGTGACATTTATCACAGCAGCAAAAAGCTAAATCTATAAATGCTTATGATGGAGGGGATTGTCCAGAAGTGA
This sequence comes from Rhabdomys pumilio, assembly GCA_030674055.1. Lineage (NCBI taxonomy): Eukaryota > Metazoa > Chordata > Mammalia > Rodentia > Muridae > Rhabdomys > Rhabdomys pumilio. Next base: position 21,166,740 of record JANHMN010000012.1, on the reverse strand, counting down.
GGGTCCATTTATGCCAGTGATGTCATAGACACCACACCACACACACACACACACACACACACACACACACACACACACACACGGAGGGAGGGAGGGAAGGAGGGAGGAAAGAGGGGTTCCAGAGGTCAGCTTCAGGCATTTGCTTTAGTACTCTCTGCCCTATTTTTAGAGACAGAGATCTCAGTACACCTGGAGCTGGTCAGTTCAGCTAGACTGGATGGCCAGCAAGTCTCCAGGATCTTCTGTCTTTTTCTAGCACTGGGATTATGTGTGTACTAACTTGCTCATCTTTACATGGACACTGAGGATCCAAAGTCAGGTCCTTGTGTTTCAGACATCTCCCTAACCCCAATGTCTTTCTTTAACAATCTCACAGTGGACTAGACTGGCCTAGAATTCACAAAGATCAGATCTCCTGCCTCTGCCTGCCAAGTCCTGATGAAGGTATGCACCACTATGTCTAGCCCAAAGCTTCCCTTTTTTGCTTTATTTTTATCTCTATGAAATTAATTATCAAAGCATATATTCTTTAGAATTCAAGTAGTGTAAGAGCAGGTTAAACAGAGATTTTCATGTGTTCTAATCTCAGTCCCCAATAGAGTGCTATAAAAAGAATTTGCTTCTTTTCTAAAATTATGTCTGTGTCTGCTTTTACACCTGTTCCTTTTCACACAGCGCTGATACATAGTTGTCTTTGCATATTTACACCTGGAGATTGGTCACTACTGGGAGACTTAATAGTGCCAGTCATTATATAGATTAAATGAGTTGATACAGGGTGGTTAGTCTGTACATGTAGTGGGCACTCAGAAAACATTAGGTGTTTCATATTATTGGAAAGTTGCCACAGATAGCAGAGCTCAGTCCAGGAACAGAGATCAGGAGTCTGCAGTGTGAATTTAGCAGGGGAGACTAGGGATCCAAAGAGCTTGCAAGAATCTCTAAAGACACAGAGCCTCTTCCAGTGTGCTTTTAACCATGTTCACAAGCAGTAAAAATATGCTTAATAGATCACTAGGGAGGACAGAGACGAAGTCTGAGTAGAAACATACAGGAACATAACAAGCCCACACCTCCTCTGAAGTCGCAGATTCCAGTTCCCTTGAGGTGGAAATGTCGGTAGTACAGATCACTGTCCTCTGTCCTTGGTGTGCCATAGGTCAAAGTGCTCTTGAACGTGGAATATGTTTCTTTCTCAGCAAGTGAAGGCCAAAGGGATATGCTTTGGTAAATTACTCTCTGTTAATTTTTACGTTTTTATTCTTTAGTTGTGTGGATATGTGTCCATGAGTTCATATTTAGACGCCAGAGGCAGTGGAGCCCTGTGAGCTAGAGTTATAGGCAGTTATGAGCCATCTGTCGTGGGAGCTGGGAACCTAACTTAAGACTACAAGAGAGTGTCCACTCTTGACCACTGAGCCATCTTGTTAGCCCCTGAATGATTGTTTCATTGCTTCTTGTGCTTTGGAATATAGAATGAAAGTAGGAAAGGTTCACCCTGGCATCAAGAGATCTTGAAATTGGAGAAAATTTTTTACCAGCTGTATAACAGAACCTATAGACCATCAGCAAACATTTATCAAGTCTACTATATCCCAATTATTTTGTACCTTGATATTATATTGGACAGACAAAAATCTGTCATTGTGGAAGTTACATAAATTTTACAAGGAAGTCGTATAGAAATAATATATCAAAATGTTTTTAATATATTGAAATTTCAGGGAACCTTTGACTGTATGCCTAGCACTTCCTACCACATAATAATGTTCTGTAAGAGGCTAAACAGATAGTTCAGCAGCCAAGAGCACTGGCTGCTCTTGGAGAGGATCCAGGTTTAGTCCCCACCACCACATGGTGGCTCACAGTCATCTGTGATTACAGTTCTAGGGGACCTGACAGCTTCTTCTAGGCTCTGAGGGCCCAGCACATGATTCTCAGACATACATGCAAGCAAACACCCATTCAGGAAAAATAAATATTTTTAAAATAATACTTGATTAGGTGGATAAAAGAAGGAACCTAAGATCTATACTAAATCTTATGAGGTCATAATCATAATTTTTCCAATGTAATAACATTTGACTACAATATTGCAGCGAAATAAAAACCTGGATTATCTTAATTCCTTGTGTACTATATCGTCAATTAAAGAAATGATTGCATATGTCTCCATCTAATAGTAGCAATAGTAGCAACTTTAGATACTCAGCAGTAGAGCCATTCAGAGCATCAATTGACCCTTTTCTTTTCTTGCCATTTGTAGGGGAGGTGACACCAGGGCTATCTCAGGTGGAATATGCACTCCGAAGACATAAACTTATGGCTCTGGTCCACAAAGAAGCACAAGGGCACAGTGGAACAGACCACACAGTGGTAGTCCTCTCTAACCCTACCTACTACATGAGCAATGACATCCCTTACACGTTCCATCAAGACAACAACTTCCTGTATCTCTGTGGATTCCAAGAGCCTGATAGCATTCTGGTCCTTCAGAGCTTCTCGGGGAAGCAGTTACCGTCCCATAAGGCCATGCTTTTTGTGCCTCGGAGAGATCCTGGTCGAGAATTGTGGGATGGCCCTCGATCTGGCACAGATGGAGCAATAGCCTTAACTGGAGTGGATGAAGCCTACCAGCTGGAAGAATTTCAGCACCTGCTACCAAAACTGAGAGGTAATGCTGGTAAAGCCAAACCACAGGCCAAATCCAGCCTTTCTTGGCTTACAATAGAATTTTAAACTAATTCTCCTATAGCATTTCTTTGGGCATTGTGTAGAAAACAAAACTATTGCTAAATGTGGTGGTACGTGTTGTGTCCCAGCACTCAAGGAGGCTAAGGCATGAACATTTGTAAAAGTTGAAGGTCAGTCTGGGTTAGATGATGAGACCTGTATTGGGGCTGTGGAATCCACATAAATTTTGAGCTCAAAGGCATTTTCTTTCTGGCCTTTCAATTTCTTAAGATAAATTGCTGCCTTTGTTGTCTTTGGCAGTCAAAATTAATCTGAGACTGGAGAGGTGACTTAGTGGTTAAGATCATTGGTGGGTCTTCCAGAGGACCCGGGTTTGGTTTCCACCCATAGGTAAAAGCTGGACTTGGAACCGGGCAGTGATGGCGCACACCTTTAATCTCAGCACTTGGGAGGCAGAGGCAGGCAGATTTCTGAGTTCGAGGACAGCCAGGGCTACACAGAGAAACCCTATCTTGGGGGGGAAAAAAAAAAAGCTGAACTTGGTATACCTTTAATCCACAAAGTTGCCCTCATGGTGGCTCACAACCGTCCTAACTCCAGTCCCTGGGGATCTAACACCCTCTCTCTCCTGGCCTCTGCAGGTACCAGGCACAAACATGGTACATACACACATAATACAGTCAAAGTATTCCTACACTTATTTTTTTTTTTAATTTATTTAACCGTTTATACTTAAATCCTCATGTGTTTCTTAATAAGAGCTTTTCTTATTCACTGTCTTCCCCCCCCCCTCGCCATACCCCCCACCATTTCTTTAAAGTTTGTTTTTAGGTGTGTGTGCATGCCCACATGTGTGCGTGACTGGGTGTGTGTGTGTGTGTGTGTGTGTGTGTGTGTGTGTGTGTGTGTTATGGAGGGGACAGATGTGCCACAACGCATGTGGATGTTAAGAGAGCAACTTTATGGAGTCAGTTCTCTTCTTCCACTGTTACATGGTCCCTGAGTCTAGCAAAAGTTACTAGCGAAGCACCTTCAGTAGTCTTTTTGTTTGCTTGGGTTTTCTGCTACCTCACTTGTTTTGAGACAGTCTCACTGTAGCTCTAGCTGGCTTGAAATTCACAGAGATATGCTTTTCTCTGCTTCCCATGTGCTGAGATTGAAGGCATGCCAAGGCCAGCTATATCTACTGTTTTTCTTTCCAAGGCAGGGTTCTATATAGATAGCCCCAGCTGTCCTGAAACTCAAAGAGACCCAACCCATCTGGGATTAAAGGTGCTACCCAAGTGCTTCCATGCCTGGCTAATCCATTATTCTAAATGTTAGTAGTTTGAAAGGTAAAAGTGCTAGATACTGGAACGTATTAATGAATCTAATAAATTTATTTACAAGTTTTATTTAAAAACATGCATTGGAGTTGTGTCTTATAGTATATCATTTGCCTGGCACGTGCCAGGTCTCAGATTCTGACCCTAGCACTGTCATACAAAACCAACCCAATAAGTGCTGAGCTTTGATTTCATACACTGAATATAAGTAATACAGATTTTTAATTTTCAAATAAATAAAGCATACACTATTATAATTATTTTCCATGTACTATACATTTAATGACTTTTAAATCTTTTTTTTAAAGATTTATTTATTTATTTTATTTATATGAGAACACTGTAGCTGTTTTCAGACACACCAGAAGAGGACATCGGATCCCATTACAGATGTTGTGAGCCATCATGTGGTTGCTGGGAATTGAACTCAGGACCTCTAGAAGAGCAGTCAGTGCTCTTAACTACTGAGTCATCTCTCCAGACCTGACATTATTATTTTTAAAATGTTTGGCCTGTAGCATCATAATGAATACCCAGTCGGAGTTTCCTCAGTTCTTCCCCTATTGTGTCCCAATATACTTTTTAATCATACAACCCTACAGATTTAGTGAAGAATGTCATTTTTGATCCACTGTCAGCAGGAAGATGAATTATATACAAGCTGCTGAGTGGTATACATCATTTTCCTTATGAGCCCATAGAGCAGCGGCTCTCAGCCTGTGGGTCCTGACCCCTTTGTGGGTTACACATCAGATATCCTGCATATCAGATGTTTACATAATGTTTCATAACTAGCAAAACTATGGTTATATAGTAGCATTGGAAATAATTTTATAGTTGAGAGGAGTCATAGCATTAGGAAGGTTGAGAACTGCTAGCAGTCTTGGAGCACAGCCTTGGTGATAAATGTACCACCCTTTAGATCTTACAGCAAAACAAGTGACAGATGCAGGGCACGACTGTTCAAACTGGAAGCGCTGTGCTAGCTTGTCTCTAAACCATTTTATACAAGTGATTTAGCAGATGACTCTCATTTTCATGCCCAGTAATTCAGAAGGGCAGAAATCAGCTATGGCGGTAAAGAACAACTGTTGTGTTTATTCTTTGAAAGTTAAAAAAAAAAAAACATAATTCTCACTATAATAAAGCTTTAGGCCCATTTGTCCTTTTCATAAGAACATTGACATTTTGTGGTAAAAAGCTGTCTATATTCCAGAGTGTCACGCAACATTGAGAGAATGACCTTTCCAATGATTTATGTCAGAACCACCAGATGCTTCGTTCTTGAGAAAGTGTTACTCAAACCTTTAGGATTCTTCACAACAGATTTTTTTAGTTTTGTCTTATTCAATATATTTCTTTTTATTATGCTGTTTGTGTTTTCATTTTCGAAGAAATGAGGGCCTCGTGTACTAGGCAAGTGCTCCACCACTGAGCTAGTCCCTGTTCCAATGCAGTCTGCCATTAAAGTAGGCCTTCAGCCTCTGTTGCTTTTAAACTTATTTTTGGCTTCCCATTTTAAGCTGAGACGAACATGGTTTGGTATGACTGGATGAAGCCTTCTCATGCACAACTTCACTCTGACTACATGCAGCCTCTAACTGAAGCCAAAGCCAGGAGCAAGAACAAGGTTCGGAGTGTCCAGCATCTGATACAGCGCCTACGGCTAGTTAAGTCTCCTGCAGAAATTAAGAGAATGCAAGTTGCTGGGAAGCTGACATCAGAGGTATGGCTGCTATTGGGAATATATCTTTGTCAGATCATAAACTCAAGCCTTTCATGTTCAGAGGCCCCTGCCCCTCTGCCCCTGCCCCCTGTACTGTAGGAGTAAAGGCATGCACCCCACTGCCCAGCTCCTTTCCTCTGTTGTTGCTTACACTTACTTATGGACATACACACCATGGTGTGCACAAGAGGTCAGAGGACAATCAGTGAGATTCTATTCTCTCTTTCCACCATGTAGATTGTGGGGATCAAACTCAGGTCCTTAGGTTTAGTTGCAAGCAACTTAACCCACTGAGCCATCTCACTGGCTTTTGTTGTCTGTATTTAACCTGTACAGAAGGTTGATGAAACCTCAGTAAAAGTCTCCAAAGAGTAGTGTTATTTATTTGAGAATAGTATATAGCACAGATGTGCAGGCTGTGAGTATATGCAAAGGTTATGGCAAAGGAAAAACTTTCAGAGCAAAAGGGAAGATTGCAAAACATTTTGAAGCAATAATACTTGTCCAAAGAATGAATAACAAGGTTGGTGCCAATCTGAGGTTAGACAGACAGGTTTTACAGGAGTATTTTTTCCATAAGGTTGCAGTGACCTTTTAAAGGTTTGTGGTTCTTGTATCTTTTCTTATACTTATTATCAGGCAATCATGCATGAGACCCTTTATTTTTTATTATTGTGTGCATATGCTGCAGTGTACTTGTGGGGATCATAAGACAGACAGTTTGGACATTCCTTGTCTCCTCCCTTTACATGAGGAATTGTATGGCAGGCACCCTTACCAACTGTCCACTCACTGGGCCTGGTCTTATTCTTTAGTTAGGATTGAATGGAGCAACTTCACTTGACTCTGGTGACTTTAACTGTGCATAGTGAAATGGCTATTACAATCAGATATGTCATCAGGTTTTTTTTTGTTTTGTTTTTGGGTTTTTTTTGTTTGGTTGGTTGGTTGGTTTTTTTTTTGTGAGTTTCAGCAGCCCTCTGAACTGCCATGGAGGTTTATCAAGAGCAGTTACCTCCTGCCAGGCAGTGGTGGCGCACGCCTTTAATCCCAGAACTTGGGAGGCAGAGGCAGGCGGATTTCTGAGTTTGAGGCCATCCTGGTCTACAGAGTGAGTTCCAGGACAGCTAGGGCTACACAGAGAAACCCTGTCTCGGAAAAAAAAAAAAAAAAAAAAATTAAAAAAAAAGTGCAATTACCTATATGGAGGGTTCCCTTCCTTCCTTCCTTCCTTCCTTCCTTCCTTCCTTCCTTCCTTCTTCCCTTCCTTCCTTCTTTATTCCCTCTCTCCTTCCCACTTTTTCTTCTTCATACAAACAACTGTTATTGATGACAACAACAGTAAATGCCAAGAAGGAACATGCTTACCCTCACTCCTGGGGCAGCATACCCAGACACATCACTGTTGGATGGGGGTCCTTGTCCGGTTATTCATGGTCCACTTCTGCTTATTACAGCACTTGCATGTCTGTTGACAGTGAACCAAATGAGCATTCACCCAAGAGGTTAGGACCCTTACTTTTTAGGGCCCTTACTAGTTCCTTTATCGGCTACAAAGGCAACCTGTGTTTTGGTTCAGTGGTCACATTGTTCTTCCATTGAGATCTTACCCTCTTCTGAACTCTTGGTCAGGAGGCAGAAGGAACAAGAGGAAACGCAGGAAAAGCAAATTTAAGATTAGAGTATGAATAATTTGGGTGGACTTTAAAGGGGCTGCAGATAAAGACTCTGGTTTTCTGATATCTTTGCCTAAGGTAATTTAGGGCAAGGTACCGTGTTCTGAACTGCAGAAGTTTGGTAAAATGACTCAAATTGGGGGTGGATATGAGGAAGGATAAAAGATTCATGACTGGTGTGTTTACATGGTAAAGGTGTGCTCATAGGCAAGGTGGCTGCTGTATCTAAGATGTCCAAGTACTAGCATAACCCTGGGAAGAGCAGTCTTTCACAGCCACAGATGCCAGAGCATTACCCAGATTAAGAAAAAATACTTTTAAGACACCAGTTGTGCTAAATCTAGGTACTCTCTCACTGAACTGTGGCAATATAGGGAAACTACTTATTCTTTAAATATTCCCTGAAAAGATGATTGCTAGGAATCGAACCCAAGACCTCATGGTTTGCTAAGCACATCTACCACTGAACTGCACCTCCACTACCCACGTATTCTTGAGGTGATTCTGTAAATATGTTTGGAAATATAAATTATTTTTGTTATTATTGTTGGGGTTTTTGTTGGTAGTGGATTTTATTTTTTGAGACAGTTTCTCTGTGTAGTCCTGGCTGTCCTAGAATGACCAGTTTGGTCTCAAACTCAGAGATCTGACTGCTTCTGCCTCCCAAGTGCTGGGATTAAAAGTATGTGCTGCCACCACCCAGATAAGGAATATAAATTGTTATGACTCCCTGATGAGTCATAGTGAGAAAAATGTAATTGATAAGAGTTATACAGAATGCCACTCACCATCAACTTGTTCTCTCTGTTGGATACTTTATCAGGTAGTGTAGAGGCTCTTGGATAGTTTGTTTTGAGGCCTTGTATATTCTTAGTCTCTTAGTCTCCTGAGTTGTAAGCCTTCCACATTGGTATAGGCAGTGAGTTCTGACTGCCATGTGAGTATTAAGTTGTTTCATATTTACTGTTTGGGTTGGTGTAGTTAATCCCAGTGAGTACTGGAAGAAGGGAGAGTTTTGCATTTTTTCTTTAAATAGAGGGGTGGATTTCAGATGTTATATGCTTATCACCCACATATTCAGCAAAGAAGTACACCACCATTCATTTCCATCTTTAACCTAACTGCATTTTTATTCCAGCAGTATGTCCACAGTCCTGACTAAGTTTTGTCATTCCTAAGAGACTCATTAGCAGCCTACACAGTACTGTGTTCTTGTGTCTTCTACATCTAAAGAGCTCGTTCCACCTCCAGGCCTTTTACTCACATGTTTGTAAGAAGTCTTGAGTTCTTTGCCAGAGTTTGAGTCAAGAAGTCCTAGACTTCAAAGTTTTCTTCTTCCATTTCCACATTAATGTTCAGAGCCAGTGTTTTTGGCGTCTGATAATAAATACTAATTGAGTCTTTTTCTTTGTAAATTCCTTTAAGTTCAGATACTATTGAGTGTGTCTGCCTTGGGAGTTTTGTGACCTGAAGAGCTTGATGAGAGGCGAATAACAGGTCTCCTATCTATACCTTCCTGTAGACATCATGACAGGTGCTCTGTCTGTACCTTCCTATAGCCATCATGACAGGTGCTCTGTCTGTACCTTCCTGTAGACATCATGACA
>JANHMN010000012.1:21108965-21157702 GCA_030674055.1 Rhabdomys pumilio | reverse complement strand
TATACCTTCCTGTAGACATCATAACAGGTGTCCTGTCTATACCTTCCTGTGAACATCAGGTTTTTTGTTGTTCTGTGTCATTGTTAATTAACTGTATAAAAGCCGAGTTGGTTTAGACTATAATTATTATCCTTATTGTTTCCAACTGCATGTGTGCATATATTTGGGGTGTGTGTGTGTGTGTGTGTGTGTGTGTGTGTGTGCGCCTGCCTGCATGTGTGAGATATGCAGATACTTAAGTATTTTAAGTGTACAGATCACTGGTTTGAGATCATCACCCAGACTTACCATCTCAAGGGAAAACTCTACTCAATGGGCAACTTCCCCTTTCCTCCCCCACCTAGACTCTTGCAACTTCCTTTTCGCAGTCTGTTTCTGCCAGTTTGTCATATGTTGGCTATTGTGAATAGTGCTGGTGTGAACATGATTACTTAGCCAGAGGTAGAATTGTTAGATCATATAATAATTCTGTGCTTTGTATTGTTGTTTCATTTTGTGATAGGGTCTTACTCTGTAGCCTATTCTATCCTTGAACTCATAATCATCCTCCTCTCTCAGCTTCCCAAGGTCTGGGATTGCAAGTGTGAGCCAACATCAATTTTTTTTTTCCAAAATTGCCATACTGTTTTCTACAGTGGTTGGGTTATTTTTACTGTGGCTGAGCTACTCATAGACCTTATACACTCTAGTCATTAATCTCAGATCTATAGATATATCCTCAGTCTTTGGGCCCACTCTTTCTCAGTTGATAGTATTCTTTTCTATTATTTATTTATTACTGTGTGTGGGCTCGTATGATACTCCACGACATATGCATGCTTTGTGAACTTGTCTCTCCTCACCCTTACACGGGCTCCAGGGATTTGTGTACCTTTACTGTAAGCACCTTGCTGGGCTGTCTTACCTGCCTGATGCACAATTTTTTTCTAATTTTTATGAGGTCAACTTGCCTTTTTGTTGTTGTTGCTACCTGCACTTTTGATGTCATATCAGGAGGAAAAATCATTGGCCAAGTCACTGTTAATAAATACTTGTTAAAATATTGAACTTTAGTTTGTGAAAGGGCCTCAGTAAATAGCATGGGCTAACTTCAAGCTTTCCAAGTGTTGAGATTACAGATATGCACCACCGTGCCTGCTAATAGAGAAAGAAGATCTTAATCTTTTTTCCATCTTTCTGAGGTCCTACAGCCTACTCATGGAGTCTACTAGAGGTGCCTTTTCAGTCATCCCTACCTGAAAGACATGCTGTTGTCCTATAGTATCACATAGGCAAGCATCCATAGCATTCCTGCATCTTCAGTACACATTGATTTGACCAAGGAGGGTGGGGCATGATTATTTCATTTCAAGGCATTAGAGGGAATGGCCATTTCTTTTCATGCTTGATTTTTTTTTTTTTTTTTTTTTTTTTTTTTTTTTTTTGAGGTAGAGTTTCACTGTACAGACCAGGCTAACCCTGATCTCAAAATCCTACCCAGACTTACAAATGCTGGTCTTAAAAGGTACGCACCACCATTCCTGGTTTACGTATGGGTATATATGGTAGAATGCTCTCAATTAATTTTGATAAATACAGCACTTATCTGTGAATCAGGGTGAACACACTTTTAACCTGATCAGGCCATTGCTGTTTAAAGCAAAGAATCTCACTCACTGCAGAGCATGTTGGTACACACCTTTAACCCCTGTACTTGGGGGGCAAAGGCAAACAGATATCTGTGAGTTCAAGGCCAGCCTGATTTGCATACCAAGTTCCAGGCCATCTAGAGCTACTTTGTGAGCTCATGTCCACAGAGTGAGAAAGAAATGTCACTCCTTTAAAACTAAATCTAACAGGAAACGCTTTACAGAGTTTATGTACTTGTACACAGTGACCTAGAAAGTCAGTCGTTTCCTTCACTGACAACTCTCTGTTTCATGATCTCTCACCCTGCGTCAGCACCAGCTTGTCACTTAGTCCCTTATTCATTCCAGTTGTGATCTCACAGTTGCTCTGATAGTATTGTGAATGACACAAGTTATTTTGGGTAGCACTCCACCTGTTGACCAAAGAGAGATGCTCATCTGTAGGCATCCTTAGCCTAATCTGTGCCACTGCTGAAGGTGGTAACTACACTCCTGAATATTTAGCAGTCCTGTTGTCAATCTTCATTTTCCTTCCAATCTACTTTTCCAGCTCCTTAAGGTTTCCAAATACCACTGATTTCAGTGTATCTGGTAATTCAAACCAATCATGGTCTGGTTCACTGGGGAAAAAAAATTTTTTTGAGATAGGATTTCTCTGTGTGGTCCTGGCATGTGCCACCACACCCAGCTATGAAAGGTACTTCTTACTTGAACTCCAACCTTTTGAATGTTTGAGTGACAGATAAGATGACACTGCATTCATTTCCCCTCCCTGTCTTTGCAGGCTTTCATAGAGACCATGTTTGCCAGTAAAGCTCCGGTAGATGAAGCCTTTCTGTATGCAAAGGTGAGCTTCAAGTAGCGGGAAGGGCACGCTGGGGCAGATAGTGAATTCACTGGCTTACAGGTAGCATACACTGGCTTGCTGGCAGACACAGAAATGACAATATATCCTTCTCAAATGTTAATTTAACTTATTATACATGTAAAACGTATAGTGTTACATTGAAGAGATATGCAGAGCCAGTGAAGAAAGACTTAATCCTGTGAAAGGAGACCAATGCTGAGTGTGTTTACCAGGTGGAATCAGAGAGTATCAAAGGTGACAGAGCTTAGTTTCCCAACATCCTTTTCCATCTGCCCACAGCATTTTGGCTGGTGAGACTCTTTGCAAGACTGAAATTAGCCACTTAGAAGTATTGTTAAGAAGTGAGCTGTGCCTTGTTGTTTAACTGAACTCCTGATCACCAGAGTCATCCTTAGCTATAGTATAAGTTTGAGGTCAACCTAGGCTACCTAACTCCTGTCTCAAAACATACATGTATGTAGTAAAGTTGAATAACAGGGTTGATATAAGCGAATATTTATAGACTAGAATATAGTACAGCAGGAGAGAGTCAAAGAAATGTGGGAGTTGATGCTATAAACCATTTGGCTTTATAGTGTGGCTGGGTTCCCATAATGACTTACAGTTCACACAGCTGTAGTGCTTGAAGACAGCCTGGGTTGGGGAAGGTCCACAGAAATTTCGACTCATACTTCGTTGTTTTCACAGTTTGAATTTGAGTGCCGTGCCCGAGGTGCCGACATCTTAGCCTACCCACCTGTGGTTGCAGGAGGTAATCGTTCCAACACTTTGCACTATGTGAAGAATAATCAACTCATCAAGGTAATCACCAGAGCACTCCTGCATTCTGCTCCTGGAGAGCTCCCGGTCCCCAGAAGAGAGCTCCTGGTCCCCAGTATAGAGCTCCATACCTTTCCCCTCACAAATGGAGTGCCATTAAAAAATACTTTATTGCAAGGCAGTGGTGGTGCACGCCTTTAATCCCAGCACTCGAGAGGCAGAGGCAGATGGATTTCTGAGTTCGAGGCCAGCCTGGTCTACGGAGTGAGTTCCCGGACAACTAGGGCTACTCAGAGAAACCCTGTCTCAAGAAACAAACAAACAAACAAACAAAACAACAACAACAAAAAAAAACAACTCTATTACTTCTAAAATGGTTTAATGGATATTATTTCATTGATCCTTGGAGTAGCCCTATTAGGTGAGAACAGTTACTAACTTGCATGCTTAGTGGATAAAAAAGATAATCCCTAAACATTAGCAAGCCATAGTACACAGGCAGGGTCTGAGTAGCACCTGGGTGGAGCCAGGCAGTTCCTGTCCAGAATGCAGTGTGTAAGCTTGACTGTGGAGACGTTTGAGCTGGTATTTTCCTTTGTGGGTTTACTCTGCCTACTAATTCAGAGTTTTCTTTTTCCATGTATTTGTTTATAGTGGTGGTGATCATGTCTTTGTCTTTGTTTCTTTGTTTAGTTGGTGAGAATGGTGGTAGTGGTGTTTTAGAGACAGGTCTGATGTAGTCCTGACTGGTATTAAACCCATTATGTAGGCAAGAATGACCCTGAACCTTTCTGTGTGCCTCTCCCTCTCTAGTGCTAGGATTACCAACTACAGGAGGATCCCATCATACCCAGTTCTATATAGTATTAGAGACGGAACCCAAGGCTTTGTGCATCCTAGGCAAGAACTCTATGAGCAACATTCCAGCCCATACCTTAGTTTTTCTTTTTATTTTACCACTAATATAATCTTACATAATTTGATTTTGTTTACTTTTGAACTTTATATACTTCAGAATGTTTGGGAATAGGGTTGTGGTGTTGGCTCCATAGCCCAGGCTAGCTTAGAATTTTCTTCTGTAGCCTAAGCTATCCTCAAACTTGGAGCAATCCTCCTGCCCCAGTCTCCCAAGTGATGGCATTATAACATGCACCACATGCCTGGCTTGAAACCATTTACCTTTTGGACAGCATTGTAAGCCATTCACCTTTTGGACAGCAGTCCTAGTGACACAGAGCTGCAATTTGTCCATTTTAGTTTCAGTGATATAGAACAAACTGTGGTCTAAAGGGTTAAATTAATTTTTGTAAAGACTACTAGGATGTGATATGTCTTTTCTTTTTTTTTTTTTTTTTTGGTTTTTCGAGACAGGGTTAGCCCTGGCTGTCTTGAAACTCACTCTGTAGACCAGGCTGGCCTCGAACTCAGAAATCCGCCTGCCTCTGCCTCCCAAGTGCTGGGATTAAAGGCATGCACCACCACCACCACCGCCCGGCTTGAGCACTCTTCTTGCAGAGGAGCTGGGTTTGGTTCCTAGCACCCACAAGGTGGTTCCCAACCATCTTTATATCCAGGTCCAGGGGATCTGATGATCTCCTGTAACCTCCATGGGTCCATGCAAGCAAAACACTCTCACATCCACCCAGCCATGCACCCACCCAACCACGTGCAAGCATGCACGCACGCATACATAGTCTCGGGCCAGTAAGGTGGTTCAGTGAGTAAGGATGTTTGCTGTACAAGCCTGAGAATCAAAAGCTCCCTGGAGTCCACATGAAGGTGAAAGTAGAGGACTGATGCCCCAAAGTTGTTCTCTGACCTCCACACATGTACCTATCTACACACATATCATATACACAGTAAAACAACATCAAGAAGGCCTCCTAGTTTATTATTTGTTTTTGGAGACAATCTTACTGTATAGTTCTGGTTTGCCTGGAACTTGCTATGTAGGACAGGCTGACCTTGAACTCAGAGAGAACCACGTGCCTCTACTTCCTGAGTGTTAGGTTTAAGGATGTGTGGCACCACTGTCCATTATTTTATTAAACCAAACAAACGGCGATCTTTTAGGGAAGACTAATCTGAAATTCCTTCTTTCAAAAGAGACATTATTTAGGTCCTGAAGAGACAGCTCAATGGTTAAGAATACTGAATGCTCTTGCAGAAGACCCAGGTTTGATTTCCAGCATCCACGTGGTGGCTCACAACCATCCGTAACTCCAGTTCCAGGGGATCTGATGTCCTCTTCCAGCTTCTGGGGGAGGGGTATGTGTGTGTGTGTGGTACCCAGGCACACAGCATGCATACACACACACACACGCACACGCACACGCACACACACACACACCACATACACACATACACACACATGTAGTATGATTTATCTTGTACCTCTGGCTCTTTGAAGAATCACCAGTTGCTAGTCAACTGGCCCTTTAAGAATTCTTAGCTACGCCGGGGGGTGGTGGTGGCGCACGCCTTTAATTCCAGCACTTGGGAGGCAGAGGCAGGTGGATTTCTGAGTTCCAGGACAGCCAGGGCTACACAGAGAAACCCTGTCTCGAAGAAAAGAAGAAAAAAAAAAAAAGAAGAGTGCTCAGGTGCTCATACCTACCAGCCATCTTTCTCGTGCCTATAGACATTTAGATGAGCAGAAACAGCTGGCAGTTGTGAGAGTGCTACCTCCTTCCCTGTCTTTCCAGGATGGTGAAATGGTGCTTCTTGATGGAGGTTGTGAATCTTCCTGCTATGTGAGTGACATCACTCGGACTTGGCCTGTCAATGGCAGGTAAGGATTCTACACAGTAACATGCCCTATAGTATCTTGAAGT
Source organism: Rhabdomys pumilio (assembly GCA_030674055.1). Taxonomy (NCBI): domain Eukaryota; kingdom Metazoa; phylum Chordata; class Mammalia; order Rodentia; family Muridae; genus Rhabdomys; species Rhabdomys pumilio. The sequence continues at coordinate 21,151,613 of JANHMN010000012.1, read as the reverse complement.
TTGAGTTAGTGTGTGGTGGTATCTGGAACCAATGGCTTTTATAGGTCAAGTTTCCTGTCTTTACAAAGCTCTTTTACTGTTTTTGTTTATTTGTTTTGTTTGGGAGGGGCTAGCTGTTTTCTTCATTTCGTAGCATAGTAAGGCACATAGAAAGACTTAACACATGAACCATATGCACTTTGTTTTCATATATGTAGTTGTGGTTTTCTTTTTTTTAAAGATTTGTTTATTTTATGTATATGAGTGCACTGTAGCTGTCTTCAGACACACCAGAAGAGGGCATCGGATCCCGTTACAGAATGTCCAAAAGAGAAGTCAGTGCTCTTAACTGCTGAGCCACCTCTGCAGCCCCCAAGTTGTGGTTTTCTTTGTTGCTTTTTTTCCTTCTAATTTCAAACTTTATTCAAGATGTAGTAGAATATCTTTATTGGGTTAACACATCACAGATAATGATTATAAAATTTCAATAAAATATTAAGAACAACGCTAAGGCACTTGAAAGTATCCACTATAGGCCAAAACTCTAAATCTTATTTTTTAATATATATTTTTGATTTATGTGTATGGGTACTTTGCTTGCATGTATTGGCACCACATGTGTACAGCCCATAGAAACCAGAAAAGATCATTGGATCTCCTTAAACTGGAATTATAGACTGTGAGCCCTCATGTGGGCAGTGAGAATCAAACCCAGGTCCTCTGGAAGAGCAGCCAATGCTCTCAACCACTGAACCACCTCCCCAGCCCATGGAAATCCTCTTAAAATAAGTAGAATGGGTAAATTTAGTGGTTGGGATTTTCAGGTTGAAGCTATTTTCTTCATTTTTTAAATTTAGGTTTTGGGTAATTTTTTTAATTAGTTAGCTGTTTTAGTGCTAGGAACTAAACTCAGGTCCTCTACAAAAGCTGAGTCCTCTTCAGCAGGCCCTCTCTCCAGCAGGCCCTGTCTAGTCCTCAGTGCTTTGCAGTGTAAAGCTAGTTTTGTCTGCACACGATGGCAGCAAACATGATGGGCTAGAGCTGACTGCTTTCATGCTCGTACTAGGACATCACAGCCACAACATACAGTCTTTTAAGAAACAATGAGCCAGGTTAGTTTTCAGTTTTGATATAGTTTTAAAAACAAACAAACAAATAAATAAAAATGGAAACAGTAAAATTAATACAAACAAAATAGACATCAGGACAAGAGTATTACAAGCAGAATATTTATATATATATATCTCACTACCTCACAGGCTCAGTGCTTTCTACAGTTTTTATAATTTAATTCCACTGTAGTCACAGAACATACAACACTTCAGCCTTTTGAAATCCATTTAGACTAGTTTTACAGTCAGGGAAAATGTTCTTATGTGTTTAAAGGAATACATAGCCTGAAGGTACTCAGCACATCATTTTACAGGACGATCTCGTGATCTCCATGAACACATGTCCTGTAAATTAACAAGACTGTAAAAAATGACTATATGATTATTCGTTTCTCTTTAGTCTTTCCAGTTTAGCTGAGTGTGCTTTGCAGCTGTTGAGGAATCTATGCACTCAAAACCACTATCATCACCATCAATAGTCTGCTTTCCTTCTGACAACACTCATCCTCATATCTGTTTTGTTTGTGTTAATGTTACTGTTTCAATTTTCTACACATGATCTTAGCCAAAAGGTCAAGGAGCCATATATCATTTTAGCTTCTTTATGATTGATGTTTTCATGGTAATATCTTTCTCCATCTTTTCATTTTCATGAGCTTAAGGGTTTATATTTAAAAGTGACTTTTGTGCGGGGTGGCTATGGTGCATGTCTTTAATCCCAGCACTCCAAAGTTTGAGGCCAGTGAGTTCCAGGACAGCCAGGGCAACTTTCCCTAGCTCCGTTTCTTCAAGAATTTCCCCCACATTTCTTGTTTGCAGAATCTAAATCTGTTTTTTCAAGACAGGGTTTCTCTGTGTGGCCCTGGCTTTCCTAGAACTTACTTTGTAGACCACACTGGCCTCGAACTTAGAGATTTGCCTAACTCCGTCTCTGAACTACTGTGATTAAAGGCATGAGCCATCCTGCCCACTGACAAAATATATTTTAAAATCATCAAATAGTAGAGCTAGAGAGATGTCTCAGTGATTAAGAATTCTTGCTTTTCTTCCAGAGGCAGTTCACAACTACAAAATCTTTTTTTTTTTTTTTTTTTTTTTTTTAATCTCCAAATAGTTAGAAAACCATGACCAAGAGACAGATGTGGTAGTGTGCTTCTCTAGCCCCAGGACTCAGGAAGCTGAGGCAGGTGATAAAGAGTTAAAGCCCAGGGGCTAGAATGATGGCTCTGCAGTTACTGCACTTACTACTCCGTCCTAGGACTGTCCTTTGGATCGCAGCAATCACATCAGACTACATTTTTTAAAAAGAGTTCAAGGCCAGCCTACATTCTGAGGCTCTAATTTAAAAAGGTCAGAAGCTAGTAATTGCATCTGCATAACTTATGCTGCAAAAAAACACCAGCAACCTCAAGTTCATTATTTGTATAATAGATATCATTGTTAGTTTTATAGTGTTGAAGGAAAGGCATAAAGTAGAAATGCAAAGCAGAATGTTTTGTGAAAACATAAATTAACACTTTCATGTACTTACCTTATTGAACTAATAACAGAATTTCAACATACAGGTAAATTGTTTAAACTGACCAGTGTTACTTGTGAGGGTAATTACTTTAATTACTTGTGAAGCTAATGGTACTTTAATCTCATTATTCAATACCACATCGAGCCTTAACAGAATGTTTTAATAACAATGCCATGTTGATAATGCACATCAGTGCTATGGAATGTGCAGATTCAGATGGACATGCTTAGTGCTAGAAACGCAGCCTTCAAACTCGTACTCGACTGCTTTGGTGACACAAACCTATGTCATTACAGATCTTGTTTTGTACAATAGATAAATAAATATTTGAGTTTTGCTTCGGAAATTATTTTAATCTAGTACTTTATGTGTAATAGGAACTATTACTCTCAATTACCTGAATCCGGTTTCCTGGACTTGTTTGATTATTTGTTTGTTTGTTTGATTATTCATCAACCAGCAATAAGATACTCAACTGAAATCCTTTGGAATTCCTAAAAATGTGTGCCATTCAAAATATTATTCCACATTCTTAAGCAAAATTTTGCTTGATTATTTTATTTGAAAGAAAAGAAGATGAAAGAGAAAATGAATTTGTGAATTAAGACATAACTTTATCTTAATTTAAGGGATTATTCTTCTCCTTTGTGGACCATTTGGAAGTAGGATAATTAGAAACCAGGAGTAATGATTTTCCTTGAAAACTTCATAACAGAAAATGTCCGGAATTGGAAGTTGCTATTTATTTTTGATAGAGCACAGGGAGAATTTGTAAAATGTCTGCATTTTTTAGAGTTAAATGTTTAATCACATTTTATAAATAAAAGTAAGTTTTATTTTCAAAAAAAAAAGAAAGAAAGAAAGAAATACCAGCAACCAGACAATAGTGACGCACCCCTTTAAGCCTAGCACTTGGGAGGCAGGGGCAGGTTGATCTCTGAGTTGGAGATCAGCTCTGGTCTACCTAGTGAGTTCCAGGACAGCCTGGGCTACATAGAGAAACCGTGTCTTGAAAAAAAGAAGACAAAATAACAAAAAGGCATCAGTGAAGTAAATTACAGTGTATTTCTGATGGAACAGTAATGGAAATACTATATGTAAATATTAGGGAAATACAGATGAAGCAAAAATGTGTGACTTTTCTTTCAGGCAGGATCTCACTAAGTAACCCAAGCTATTGCAAACATAATGTATAGCCCAGGCTGGACTCAAAGACAGTCCTGCCTCTGCCTACAGAGTATTAAGATTACTGGGTCCTATACCACCATGCCCAATTGAGAAGTTTAAATGTTTAAACAGGAAAGGAAAATGGTAAGTACTTGCCTAGTATACACAAGGCTTTGGGTTTAAACTGCAGTACCAGGAAGACATTAAAAGGAAAAAAAAAAATGTTTAAATCAGTAATGTCTAAACTTCCACCTTAAGAAACTATTGAAGGTCCAGCAAGCTGCTGGCTGGTAAAATACTGCTGCCAGGCCTGATTCCTGGATACATAGCCCACATTCCTGGTTTCCTGTGCTTAGATTCACCGCACCTCAGGCAGAGCTCTATGAAGCTGTTCTAGAAATCCAAAAAGCTTGTTTGACACTGTGCTCCCCTGGGATGAGCTTGGAGAACATCTACAGCACGATGCTGACACTGATGGGACAGAAGCTCAAGGACCTGGGCATCACAAAGACAAGCAAGGAAAGCACCTTCAAGGTACCTCCCTCTTCACCCAGTCCTTAAGAATAGCTAACAACAAGCTGCCCAGTATTTGCCTGCTTAGTAAAGCTAATGAGACTTGGACACTGTCTTGCAATTCTTTGTAAAATGGATTTAGCTTTAACATGGATTAAAACAAAGGGAGTCAGTACTTACTTTTGCCAGAAGATGGCAGCACATTCTGATTCATTGCCTGCTATAGAGCCAGTGCAGTACTCGGAAACAAGATGAAGTCTGTATAGGCCGGGTAGGAAGAACACAAACAAGGAGAGAAGGTTAAGTCCTAATCCTTTCCTGGGGATTCTGGAGGTCAGAAGGGAGGCTGTCTGTTGGTTCAGTTACACTATTGAGACTTAGCAAAATGCCCAAGGGCCATATCGTTAATGGGTTTTCTCTACACCTAAATGTAATGGTATCCATTATAGTTGCAGACCCTGAGCCACACAAGCATTAGGCATCCTCCATTTCCAAATTTAGACTTCCAGGACTCCTATTAGCAAAGAAACAAAGTTATAAATTCCCTGAACCAAGCCAACAAATTTTTAGTTAACTGATAGAACTATCCACACCAGTAAACACAAAATCATGCCTATTCTACAACTTAACATGGGATACTTAGGGTATCTAGAGTAGGCTTCCCAAGAGATATATATGTGTATATCTTCTTTTTTTATTTCATTTATGGTGGGGGCAAGTTCTCATGTAACCTAGGCTTGCCTTGAACTCAATAGCTGAGGATGGCTCTGAACTCCTGGTTCTCCTGTCTCCACAGAGCAAGAGTTAGGATTTCAAGTGTGTGTTCATATTTTGTGTCTTCCTCTTTAAGACATATAAATTATAAGGATAATTGCCCCAGAAAAGCAATCTTCTCCCCCCTCCCCTTGCTAGGGATCAAATAGAAGACCGTGTGCGGTAGACAAACACCACTGAGCAATACTTTGGCCCAAAATGATTTTCTTTTGTCAGTTATTACTGAAATTCCTTAGCCAGTGTATAATACATTTGACAGTGGGATGGAAGGCATTGTAGTTTTAAGTGTGCATTGAGGAAGTAACAGTTTGCCAGGCATGGACATGGCTCAGTGGGTAAAGTGCTTTCTAAAACAAGCATGAGGACCTGAGTTCAGATCCCCAGCATCCACATCAAAAGGTAGGTGTAGAGGCTAGATAGATGGCCCAGAGTGTGGGAGCACTGGCAGTTCTTCCAGAGGACTCAATTCCCAGCACACATATAAAGCTCAAAACCATCTGTAACTACAATCCCAAGGAATCTGATACCTTCTTCAGGCCTCCGAGGTCATGAGGTAGAGACAAAGTACACATAGATACATGAAAAGACTGAGCACAGCAGCCTGATCCCATCCTCTCAGCACTGGGAGCTAGAGACTAAAGGAACCTCCGGGGACTTGCTCACCCCCTAATTAGCCAACCAGTGAGCTTCAAGCTCATCAAGAAGTCTCAAAAAAAAAAAAAAAACCAGCTTAGGGGTGAGGGGAATGACAAGATAATTCCATGTATAAAGTCACATGCCACCAAGCCTGATGGCCTGAGTTCAGTCCCAAGAGCCTAGGAGGTAGGAGGAGAGAACAGGGTGTGCTCTTCTCTCGACACACACATTAGGCATGCACACCCACACGAGAACACCAGCAGCCATCCACCATCGACTTCTACCTCCACAGACACATTCATGGGCCTGCACACACACACACACACACACACACACACACACACACACACACACACCACATACCACACACTCCAAAAAGTTGCAGTTTGTTGGGTCTCATAAGCATTAGTCCAAGGATAGGTTAAATATAAATCGTGGAAAGGACAGTTACCATCACATGTCACTGATTTATACATGCCAATTTCCCTGTGAGAGCTCACTGCCCTGATGACGCTGTGGTAATTGTTTTCCAGGCCGCTCGAAAATACTGCCCTCATCATGTTGGCCATTACCTCGGGATGGATGTTCATGACACTCCAGACATGCCTCGTTCACTCCCTCTGCAGCCTGGTATGGTGATCACAGTTGAACCAGGTAAGGGATGGGTTAAGCCCAAAGTATACATTGCTTATGTTTATTTATGTAACATAAAATGTTTAGGTTTGTCTAGAGTTTTCTTATTTAACATCACATTTTGTTTAATTTGAGTCCTCCGATAAACAACAGATGGCAAATACTTTCTGTAAGTCGAAATTAAGAAATAAATCTTCTTTTAATCCTGCCTTTACCAGAGCCAACTCATGATCGTCTCACAGTTAGTAGTGGTGGGTTGCAACATCCTGCCACCTACAGTGAACTACCCACCGTCCTCCCAGACAGTTGCCTGATACAAATGAGTGCCTATTAGGCAGAGTGGAAGAGTAAAGTGTGACCTCGGTGTGAGCAAAGGAGGTTAGCAGTTGACTATTCAAATGATGCTGCTTGCATTATGAGAACAGAACCCAAAGTCTGAAAATTAGGTGCATTATGACTGAGGAGTATCTCTTACTGTCCTGTGAAGAAGCAGTCAGTCAAGCTCTGTGGCAGTGGGGGCTGCTCCAGTTAGTGATGGCCACTACAGTTGCCAGGCTTTTTATTGGAGAACTTCTGAGGATGTTTGCAGGTTCTTTTGTTTGGTTGACTAGTTGGTTGGTTGGTTGGTTTTGGTTTGTCCAGACAGGGCCTTGACTTTTCTGGAACTCACTCTGTAGACCAGACTGGCCTCAAACTCAGAGGTTTGTCTGCCTCTGCCTCCTGCATGCTGGAATTAGAGCTGTGAGTTACCATGACCCATCTAGTTTGCAGGTTCTTTACTGTGCAAAGACCTGAAATCTGTTTGCCTTGAGATTTAGGAAGAGAGTCTGGAAACCAGGCATAGTGGTGCATGCCTGTAATCCCAGAATAAAAGAGGATTGGGAGTTCAAAACCAGCCTTGGCTACATGAGACTGTTACAGAAAGTTCCTGGGATGTCTAGACTTTTCCAAATGTACATTAACCTTTTTTTTTAATCCTTATTTTTATTTTATGTGTATGGGTGTTCTGCCTTGGTGGATGTCTGTGCACTACATGTGTACAGTGTCTATGGAGGCCAGAGGAAGATGTTGGATCCCATAGAACTGGAGTTACAGACAGTTGTGTTGTGGTTGCTGGGACTGGTCCTCTGGAAGAGCAGTCAGTGCTCTTAACTGCTCAGTCATCTCTCTAGTCCCTTAATGTCTTAAATATACATTTAGGCCTTTTTTCTTATAGTTTATTGAGGGGGAAAACCGACAGTTTCTGTAGCTTTGGCTAATACCTCTATATTATAAATATGTTTTAATACATTTTATCTTTTTTCTAATTCACTTTTGGGGTTTTCTTGAATTGGGACTTAACTGTTTCTTGTAAGCTAGCTTTAAATGTATTATCTGGCCCAGGCTTATACTCCCTCCTTAGCCTTCTAAGTATAGGTGCATGCGGTCACAGCTGACTTCATACGTTATTTTAGCTAAATAGCCATTCTGCGGAGGATTTTTAGGCAAGGAAAAAGACATTTACATAATCTGCTGCTTTCTTTGTGTATAACATATTTATAAATTAATGCTTCCCTGAACCACTGGACTATGACAGTCATGATTGGTATTATCATAGTTGAATGCAGCCTGTAGTCCACTAAACAAAATGGCTACCGCAGTAGTAATCCTAGCTAATGAGAGTCACCGACTGAGCTTCCTGTACACAGCTCAACTGTATGCAGTCGTTCATCTGATTATCAGAGCTCTGAGGTACACAGTGAAGAATCACCAGGCACAGATGAGGAAACTGTAACCGAGGTGAACTTGCTTCTGACCCACTGGTTACTGTCACTGATCACAGCCTTCCTCTCTGTTCTCAGGCATTTATATTCCAGAGGATGACAAAGATGCTCCAGAGAAGTTTCGAGGTCTCGGAGTTCGGATTGAGGATGATGTAGTGGTGACTCAGGACTCGCCTCTTATCCTTTCTGTAGATTGTCCCAAAGAGATGAATGACATTGAACAGATCTGCAGCAGGGCCTCTTGACCAGCACTGCAGCACACGCACCCAGGCCCAAGACTGGATCCCTGCCTACGCAGGTAGTGAGTGTCTCTGTGGGGATTAGATACAGCTTCCATGGGAACTGCATAGCCAAATGAGCAAGGACCTTTTCATGTTAAGTAGATGTAAATCTGGAAATGTGGACTCTGGAATAGTCTGTTATTAGGACTTTAGTGACATTAATTCTGAGAAGTTAATGGTCCAGAAAGTGTATCGTGTGAATGTAAGGTAAGGGCTTGGTTATGTGTGCCCTGCATCCCAGCTAACGCATTTCAACAGGAAACTCTCCTGAGATCCACTTAACATCCTAAGATGCTTGTGTGAGGCCCACATGTTTAACTTCTCACCAGAATTTCAGTCTATGATAAAAGCTACCGGTTAGTGTTTAAGGTGGCCAGTACTTGCTTGCCATGGCCTCCGCCTCCTGGTCCAAGTTCTCCACACCCACTGGGATCTCTCAGGCCTCAGGGAACACAAGTGGCTTGCTGTTTCCTTTCAGCCAGAATATAGCAACACAGCCAGCCAACAAGAGTCTTAGATCTTTCTTGCCATTTGCCTGCACAGGACTTGGAAAGTGTCTAGGTCCTTCTAGGGAAAAAAATGAAAGAGAAAGAAATGTATCTATGTTTCTCCACAGATCCAGACCTTGAGCTCTGTTTTTTTTTTTGTTTGGTTGGTTTTTTTTTTTTTTTTTTTTTTTTTGGTTTTTTGGTTTTTTTTTTTCTTTCAGCTTAAAGGAGATTTTTTTCAAATGTCCACCTTTGTCTCTTTTTTAGGTTCTTTTCTTAGACAAAATTGTCACTATGTGTCTATGTGTCTCTGGTCCTTCATAGATTGCTGTGGTTTATGACAGGCTCTTATGTAGCCCAGGCTGGCCTCAAACTCAATATAAAATTATTACTGACCTCAAATTATTGATCCTCCTACACCGTGCCCAGCTCACCTTTATAGATGTTTGTTTGTTTATTTGTTTATTTTTTTTAACAAGGTTTCTCTGTGTAGCCCTGGCTATCCTGGAACTCAATTTGTTGACCAGGTTGGCCTCACTCAGAGATCCGCCTCCTGCTTCTCTTAAAAGCATATCTACTTCCACTCAGTTCTTTATAAGTTCTTAATGAATCGATCCATGTAGCTACTTGCAGCCATATATTGTCAAAATCAGTCTGATACCTCTTCTTCTCCCCCACGCCCCATGGTGACTCCCCTGGTCACAATCCTTGGGGCCAGTGAAATTGCCTGAGAACAGCTTCCCAGTAAACCTCCCTTTAATTTAAAAAAAAAAAAAAAAGCATGACAAACTCAGTATGGACGTAGTGGTTAGTGCCTGTGACTCAGCATTCTGAATGCATAGTCAGGAATATTGTCATAAGATCAATGCCCAGACCAGCCTGGTCTACGTAACAAGTCACAAGCCACCCATGGCTATATGATGACCCTATCTAAAAATCAAAACAAAACAAAAAGTACTACAATCTTGTGTTAGATACCTGTACTACCAATAAAATTAAGTATATGGAATGCACTCAGTAGTTGTGGATACCCTGTGATCCACCTCTTACTCTGCTGCTAGGGATGGCATGGCAAGGCAATGGCAGAGCCGTGTTTCTTTCCCTACACACAGCATCAAGTTCAGTTGTACAACCCAGACTGCAAGGTGAGCAAGCCAGGGTCATATGAATACAAATGGTTGATTCAAAAGTTTCCGTGAGCTGGGCACAGTCTCTTAACCCTAGCACTTGAAGCAGACAGGTCTCTGAGTTCAAGACCAGCCTGATCTGCAGATTTGAGTTCCAGGACAGCCAGGGATACACAGAGGAACCCTGTCTCAAAAATAAAATAAGCATATGTGACAGAGGGCGGCCCTAAGAGCGAGTGTGTGTAGGCCCATGATAAACAAAACATGCCAACTATCACAACATAAACTCAATGGTTTTGTGGGATCTGCCCCCACCTCCCATATTTCTGTTAGGGAAGTGCAAGCTAGAAGATTAGCAAGCAGTCTCTGCAGTGCAAGTGGCTGACTCTTCTTAAGAAAATTTACAGTACACCTAGAAACCAGCAGGGGACAAAGGTAGTGTGAGAACCAAATATTAGGACACAAATGGCCTCTGACTGCTCACCCATAAGGCCTTGTCAATCTCTCTTGAGGGCTGTAGCAGCCGAGGCTGCCCACCCAGAGTCTGTCCTTTCTGCCTGCTGTCCATCTTCAGGTCTCAGACCTAACCTACTTTTTAAAGAAGGAAGAATGGATCCATTACCATGGCTTCTCACCCACCTGGCTTCTGTGCCTTCCCTTGGAGTAACTTTCTGTAAGTCGTTGTCTATAGTCCTCACCTTTCTAGCTGAAAGTCTGGATTGCTTTTATAGCAGAGTGGGAGAGGAAAACAACTTCTGCTTGCATTACAGTCAAGTTCCAGAGATGTTACTGATGGTTAGGGTGGCTTTGATGGAATTCTGGTGAATTTAGTCCATGGTCCAACCTGCTACCCATTGAGTCCCAGATTAACCTTGGCAGCCAAACCTTTCAGTTTGACTATCAGAACCAAGCCTCAGCTGCCTCAAATGTGTGAGGCCTTGCAGGGGTTCCAGGTGTATACCAGCATGTACAGTGAGACTCACTGAGCAGGGAGTCACACAGAGCAATGTAACTACCTCGTGTTTCTAGAGTTAGTGGTTTGTGCACGTGTGCTCCAGTCTTCCCTCTTAAAGTCTTTTTACCTGTTAGCTTGCTATTTGGTGTTTGGTTTGGTTTGGGTTTTGATACAGGATCTCTCCTGGAACTCACTATGTAGACCAGGCTGATCTCATACTGAAAGAGAACCACCTGCCTCAGCCTCCCAAGGGCTGAGATTAAAGGTGTACACCACCAGCACTACCACCACAGCCAGTAACTTTTCTTTTTTTTGTTTGGTTTGGTTTTTTTGTTTTGTTTTGTTTTTGTTTTGTTTTTTTGTTTTGTTTTGTTTTTGTTTTTCGAGACAGGGTTTCTCTGTGTAGTAACTTTTCTTTATGAGGCTGGAATTGAATACAGGAATGCTTTAGACAAGCTAAATAACCTCTGCACCTCTGCACCTCTGCACTACATCCTCAGCTCAGTTTTCTCCCCTGGGTTGGAGAGAGATGGTTGTATCAGTAATATAACCATTTGAATGAAGGGTACCTATCTGGGTACCCAATGTCACATGGTTTTATGCAGTTATTTCAGAATCTGGTGCATGTTTCCTGTAACAAACAGACTGTACCCAGGCATTGTAGTTCACACCTGTAACCATAGCACTTACAAGACTGAAGCAGGAAGATTGTTATGAGTTCAAGACTAGCCTGGGCTACAGATTAAGACCCTGGCTCAAAAAAATGAAAATAATATAATAATACAGAGACTGCAATAGAAAGTTTTATAACAGTGTCCCAGAATTCCCTGCCAGCTCAACAGTTAGAACTGAGTTGGAACCTTCTACCATCACTGACTAGAAGAGGTGAAGGTACCACTTACTAAACCAGGAGGTAATGGCACAAGCCTTTAATCCCAGCACTCATAAGGCAGAGACAGGCAGATCTCTTGAGTTCAAGGTCTACAGCCTGGTCTACATAGCAAGTACTAGGACAGCCAGGACTACCTGGAAAGACTGTTTCAAAAAAACAAAAAAACAAAACAAAACAAAAGAAAGAAAGAAGTGGATGCCCAAGCTAATGGTATCATAAACCCTGTACAGAAGAGGGTTTTACTGCGTAGCGAATGTTTTTATTCTTAATCTCCTGAAGTGGCATTCTAAGGCCGCAAACTGAGCAGATTATGTAAGTGTTAGACCTTAGCAGATCTTTAAACTGGTGTGTTTCCAGATGTTCCTAGTGGTGAAAAGGTGATGATGTCATCCTGTATATTCACAACATTGCAGTGGAATCCACATGGGAAGTGGGCTTCTTTGGCCACCAAGGAGCTTTGACTATCAGTATTGTATGGGTCTGGGGTCATCCCTGGACTTCAGGCCCCACAGGGCATGTGCCCACCAGAACCCAGAAACTACAATCTTGGTCAGCATTTCTTAACGCTTTGTATAGCTTTTGTGCAATTATATAAGTTCTGTTTGGACAAAATGCTGTTACTTTTTAAGGCCCCATTAAATGAAAATGGGTATCTCATTCCCAAATAAGAGGAATGCATTTGTTACTGTCATTTTTAAAATATACCATAAAAAAATACAGAGTGGTATGGTGTGTTTGTTTTATTGTAGCCTTGTGGTGGTTTAAATGAAAATTGTCACCATACATGTGAACTCTATCTGCAGCTAATGGCTCTGTTTGAGAGGTTACGGAACCTTTAGGAAGTGGAACCTTGCTGGAGGAAGTGTTTCTGGCAATGGGCCGTGAGGGCTGTAGCCCTAATTTACTTCCTCTTCTCTCCCTGCTTCCTGTGTGTAGACAAACAAGATCAACCAGCAGCTTCCTGCCACCCTGCCTTTTCCATCATTTGGACCCTTGTCTGGAAATGTTAGCCAAAATAAACTTTACTATAAGTTGCTTTCAGTCATAATATTTCACCACAGCAGCAAAAAATGACGAAGGCAGCAAAGTTTATAGATTGACATTAAGAACATCCTGCTTTACAAAATATTAACTGGTATACAGCAGGATGACAGTAAATCCAGGAAGAATTGTCTGAAGGAAGGAGAAAGCAGTGGGGTTGATCCAGTGTGTTAAAAGATGGACTACAGCACTGACCCTTAGGGCTCCTGACAGTCCGTGTCAGGCCTAGCATGTTGCCACACAGCTGCAAACCCAGCTAGGAGAGAACTGAGGCAGGAGGATCACTAGTTTTGAGTTCCAGATCATATGGACTACATAACAAGATCCTGCTTCTGAAGGAGACAAGAAGCCTTGTAAGCTGAAACCCTCGTGACTTAAAGGCCACTGCCCTGAACACCATAGAGGAGTAGATTCTTGTGAGGAAATATGATCAATTTGCAAAATTATGAATATTTAAACCTTTAAGTATCTGAGACTCGGGGCTGCGAGTTGGCTCAGTGGATCCCTACAGCACATAGCCAGCAGCCACCCGTGCCTCCGGCTCCAGGGGAACCTGACACCTCTGGCCTCTGGGCACACAGACACATAATTTAAAACAACAAAACCACGTAGGCAGAGACAGGAACATCTCTGTGAGTTTGAGGCCAGCTTGGTGTCTGGACAGGACTATATAGACCCTGCTTCAAAAAAATTTAAAATAAATCAGACACATTCTAGAGACTCAAGATAATGTTTTCATATTCTTCATGTCCACACACATACATACATACACACACACACACACACACACACACACAAAGACACTTTTTTCTTTCTGAGACATTTTCAACCATGGATTCTCTGCTAGCCTCAGACTGTCCTACCTCAGCTTTCCAAATACGAATGCTGTTTGGCACCATGTCTGTGTCCTACAAAAGATGTGTGTGTATGGGAATAAACTTAGGGAGACTTAGGGGTTAAGTACATGGGACTTGTAGAGAGAATGCATTAATTATGTAAGTTAAAATAGGAAAGTATGAACAAAATTCTACAGACATGTAATGAATAACTTTTTCCTTTTTTTTGTTTTGTTTTGTTTTTGAGACAGCCAGGACTATACATAGAAATAGAAACTGTCTCAAAAAAAAAAAAAAGGTCTGTAACTTTTTTTTTATATAAGGCTTATTTTTAATGATAGTTCTTAAAACACTTTAACCTCTTTTATAGCCCACCACCCACCAAAGGTAGTGGAAAAGAAAGGATATGGGGGAAGTAGACCTGTCTAGAAATGGTTCTTTGGAGCAACTTCTATCTGTGTTGTCTGAAAATCTGCAGTTCAGTTCGCAGGTCAGCACCGGGAGCTCAGTTCACTCGAAAACACTTCACCGATACACCAAAAGTCCAGTTCAGAAATCGGGATAGCAAACAAATCAGCAGCTGTAGCACTACTTAGCAGAGACAGCCAGGCCTCACTCAGCCTCTGCAGGAATCAGTAGGAGGGATCCTGAGAGACACCAGGAAAAATTCTCAGCTCTGCCTCTCTCAGGGAAGCAAAGATCAGTTAAGACATGAGACCCACAAGCATTGTGCAGCTAGCTCTATCAGCAAGCCAAGCTCAGGCTCCATCACTGTCCATTGAGTCCCATTTATATCCCTCTAAACTTCATGCATCCTCCCTGGGTCTTGTCTCAGGGTGTGCATCTGTCTCAGCTGACATCACTGTCAATCAGCCAAGCCCGAAGAGACAGCAAGAAACTGCCGCACACCCTAGAAGTTTTTGGGTGTGTTTCTTTCTGTGAAATCTCAAATGTGCCGGGCGGTGGTGGCGCACGCCTTTAATCCCAGCACTTGGGAGGCAGAGGCAGGTGGATTTCTGAGTTCGAGGCCAGCCTGGTCTACAGAGTGAGTTCTGATCTGAATATATTTAAATCCATAGCTATATTGTTCACAATACCCCAAAATTTGGGAAAACCCAAGTGTCCATTGGCAGATGAAAAGGTAACAAGATACAGCAGCTACACGGTGGAATATTAGTCAAATGTAAGAGGAAATGGAGCCGTTGAGATAGCTCAGCAGCAGAAAGCACAGGCCACATAGTCTGAGGACCTCGTGCTGAAACTCAGAACCCACATGGTGAAGGCAATGAAGCAGCCTCTGCAAGTTCTCCTCTGAGGTCCACATGCAAGCCATGATATACAGCCCCATTCATACACATCATACATACATACACACAAGTAACTACCTTGGCCAGAGGAGTGGGTCCTTGCCTCTAATCCCAGTTACTTCAAAGGCCAAATCCAAGGATCCAGTTCAAGGCCAACTTGGGAAAAAGACCTCAACTCTAATAGACAAGGGCAGTCACCGGAGATGCAGCTTGGCTCAGCAGTAACGAGCAGGTATTGATTGCTCTTGCATAAGACCCAAGTTGAATTCCCAGTACTCACGTTGGGTGGACAACAACAACGTCCTGTCACTCCAGCTACAGGGAAACTGATAATCTCTTCTGGCTTCCAAGGGCACCTGCACATGGATAGCATAAATAAAATTTAAT
This sequence comes from Rhabdomys pumilio, assembly GCA_030674055.1. Taxonomy (NCBI): domain Eukaryota; kingdom Metazoa; phylum Chordata; class Mammalia; order Rodentia; family Muridae; genus Rhabdomys; species Rhabdomys pumilio. The sequence goes on along the minus strand of JANHMN010000012.1, from coordinate 21,136,200 downwards.
CTTTAGGCTGAATATAGTGGCACACATCTTTAAAGATTTATTTTTATTTTATTTTATTTTACTTTATATTCATACAAATATATTGTAGATGTCTGGGTGTTTTGCCTGCATGTATGTCCCATGTTCATGGCTGGCACCCAGTGGCGAGTAGCCAGATGGATTCTAGTAAGGCTCCTCCCATCTCCCAGGTGTGGTTCAGAGTGGAGATAAACTTGTACCTTCTAAAGGTCCAGCTTCAGGAGTTCAGCATCAGAAAGGTGGAAGAGTACAGGCAGTGGCGGTGCACACTTTTAATCCCAGCACTCCAAAGGCAGGGGCAGGCACATCTCTTGAGTTCAAGGCCAGCCTGGTCCACAGAGTGAATACCAGGACAGCCAAGACTACACAGAGAAACCCTATCTTGGCAAAGGCCATTGGTTGTCTTTATGTTAAGACTCAAACCCTGAGACAAAGAGCTGAGGTGCCTATGTATCATATCTAACACTGGCACAGGGTATAGCTGGCAAACCCCAGCAGAGGGGTCAGTCGGGCTGCTGTTCCCACTGCTGGTCTTTTCTATATAATCCAGCCGTTTTGGTTCCCTACTCTCCCCTTGCTATTCCCCTCCCTCCTCTCCTCCTCACTTTGGCTCAGGGTCATGCCCACTCCAGACACTCCCAGATGTCTCTGCCTCTGGCTATGCTCTCCCTTTTATCAATAAACTTTCTGATCCACCATACCAAAGAGCAGTCATGGCCTTTTTTCTTTTCTTTTCTCTTTTCATTCACTTAGAAAGATAATCAGAATTTTTATTCTAGTTCCTCAACTGAAATCTTTCCCTAAAATTCCTAATATGGCTAGAGCAGGAACTGGGAAAACAAAAAAGAATAAAGTCCAAAGGGAAGTAGGTAGTGCTTAAAACAGAAGAATTCTGTCTACAACAACCAGAAAAGGCTGTAAGATAAAAGCCTTGAGCGGTGGTGGCCACGCCTTTAATCCCAGCATTTAGGAAGCAGAGGCAAGTGGGACTCTGTGACTTGTGAGGACAGCCAGGGAACAGAGCGAGAGACCCTGTCTCAAAAACCAAACAAAGATAAGCAAAAACATCCCGAAGCTGCACCCTAACTTCTGTGCACAGTGGAATCCGTGAGGCCTTCATAGAACTGAGTGGGCCTATGGGCCAGAGTGAATTGGATGGCAGCTGGCTCCGAAATGTCCCTTCACACAGCACAGCTACACAATCCAAAGCACAGAGTTGAAACTTTGTCTCCTGTCTAAATAAACTCATAGGCAAAGGATATTAATTGTGAACAGAAGCAAAGATGGCTCAATTATTGTCCACAGCCAAAAAACAAAATTTTTTTTTTTTTTTTTTAAATCCTGAGGCTTGGAGAGATGGCCAGTCCTTAAGAGCTCTTACTGCTTTTGTAAGGAGCTAGAGTTTGGCTTTCAGTAGCTGCTCTGGGCAGCTCACACTGCCTGTAATGTTCAACCATTTAAAATAGCATGATATAGTTGCTAAAGTTTGATATTAGCCACATCTCAGAAAATGAACATAACCATTTACCAACTCTCTGATTTTTTTTTGTTATTATTTCGAGACCAGATATTGCTATGTAGTTTAGACTGGCATGAAACTTCCTGAATGCTGAATTACATAATTCGCCTTGCCCAGTGTAACACTATAATCTTTTTTTAAAGTGCTTTATTTTGAGACAGGGTCTCTATATATAGCCCTGCCTATTCCAGCACTAAGTAGACCAGGCTGACCTTGAACTCACAGAAATCCACCTGCCTCTGCTCTGCCTCCCAGTGCTAGGATTAAGGTTGTGTGCTACCACACCCACCATGTGTTCTTAACCATCTGAGCTATCTCTCTGGTCTTCTTTTAAGTTTTTTATTAGCATATCTTATGTATTGTAATGATATGAACAGCATAGTTATACATAATAGTTTTATTATGATACTTTCCTGCATCTGCATGCTTTCTTAAAACTATGTATTTGGGTGTTTTGCCAGAATGTATATTTTGTGTACCACCTGTATGGCCAGTACCTGTGCAGGCCAGAAGAGGGCATAAGAGCCCCTACAACTGAAGTTACAGACAGTTCCAAGCCACCTTCTGAGTGCGGGAGACTAGAACCCTGGTATCTAGAAGAGCAGCCAGTGTTATTGCCTGCTGCTGCTGTGCCATCTCCCCACCTGAGTTCATGAAGTGTGACTCACCACCCATTATGCTCATTTGTCTTCCTCCTCTCACTGCTCTTCCAGCTAATCCCCTTTCTATTCCCATGGAGTTTATTTTTCAGGGGGCAGGGGCTCTGGGGGTGTCTGTATGTGTGTGTACTAATAAGTTTGAAACGGTTGCTTAATAGAAACATGGGTGTGGAGTCGTTACAGAAACATAAGCAACCAGTGGCAAGATCACCAAAAAAATGTCTCTCCCTTATCCCACTACCATGAACTCCCTATAGATCCTTGGAGGGGAGCCCCCATGAAGGAATGTTGATCGACCCAAATTTCTGCAAGCCTTGTGTGGGTAGTGAGAGCTCCTGAGCCATCATGGGTGTCATGGCCATGTCCTACCTGGAAGACAGCATTCCACAACACTCCACCCTTTCATCTGGCTCTTACAATCTCTTCGTTCCCTTTACCCAGTATCCCCTGAGCCTTCTCGGAAGTGATATCCCATTAGGGATGAACATTCAACAATCTCTCGTTCTCTTCACATTAATGAGCTACAAGCCTCAACATTAACCACAACCTACTGTGGAAAAGAAGCGTCTCTGACCAAAGCTGACAGCAGTGCTAGTCTCCAGACGAAAACATAGAAGGCAACTTGATGGGTACATGATATACATTTTAACGAAACAGAAGTAGTGTCCCTACTAGGGTTAATAGCCTCTCCTTGAAAAACAAACAAACAAACAAACAAATAGCCTCTCCAGCCACAGTCCTTTGACCAGGTTTGCAGTATCTGATATGAATTCCCTTCTGTGGAACAGGCCTCAAATCCAACTAAAACCAAGAATGGTTGGTTACCACTATAACAGTTATACCACTATTGCATTGGTGGGTATCTCTTGCCTGATTGGTTGAGTATGAGGACAGCCTGGTCTACAGAGAGAGTAGGGCTGCATACTGAGACCCTGTCTTAAACCAAAACAAAAATAATCCCTATGATCATCCTAATCCCATTCTAGTGCTATCCAAAGGGTTTGCTGATTAATACTGTTTCCCTTCTTATATTTCTATAATCCATCCTTCACAAAGTTTACAAACTAAAACTGTGAAGCTGGGTGTGCTGGTGAACGCCTATAATCCCATTACTAGTTGGGCGGAGACAGGAAGGTGGTGAATTTCAAACCAGCATAGGCTACATAGCAAGACCCAGTCTTCTTTAATCCCAGCACTTGGGAGACAGAAGCAGACAGATCTCCTGTGAGCTAGCCTGGGTTGCATAGCAAGTTCCAGGACAGCCAGAGCTACATGCAGAACAAGGGCACTTGGGCATTGACAGGCCACATGGAGCATGGTCCGTCCTATGAGTGACTGCCCTCTGGCCTAGTTAATATATAGTAGAGGACAAAACTCTGGACAAGGATATGTAAGGTAAGGATCTAAAGGTAATAATCTAGTAATCAAATAAATCTATAAGCAAAAATAATAATCAACAGGCTGCTTCCTGACAAAGATGTTTGTGGCTCAGACTACAGACGGAGAGATTGAAACAGATGAGTTTTAAAGATTCTTTTGGTTTTTGTGAGTTTTTGGAAGAGATCAAATGGGATGACAGCATGGCACCATCAGCAGAGTGTTGTGCGGCGTGCACAGAGCCTGCGCTCAGTCCCTAGCACTGCAGAACTGGGCTTAGCGGCGCACGCCTGGAGTTGTAGCACAGGGAAGGAAGAACATGAATTAGACGTTCAAGGTCTGTCTTGGCTCCCTAAGAGGACTTCAGGCCAGCCTTGGATACTCCGTCTCAAAGACAAACTATAAAAGTCAGACAGCCTGGTGGCTCTGGAAGACTTTCAGGAAAGATGACGCTCCCGTTGCTTATCACTCCAGCATGACTCATCTGACATCAGTCCTGCAGACTTCTTTTATGAAAAACCTACTGTACATGTCTTCTGTGTCTTCTTAATTCATTTAAAGAGCTAGTTTTGTTGTTGTTGTTTTGTTTTTTTTTTTTGAGACAGGGTTTCTCTGTGTAGCCCTGGCTGTCCTGGAACTCACTCTGTAGACCAGGCTGGCCTCCAACTCAGAAATCCGCCTGCCTCTGCCTCCCAAGTGCTGGGATCAAAGGCGTGCGCCACCACTGCCCGGCTCACCTGGCTGTTTTTATTATTTATATGTGTATGTGTTTCACTGAGTGTGTGTATGTCATGTGTATGTAGGTGCCCCTGGAAGCCAGAAGAGGGTGTCAGACCCGTCTAAGCTGGAGTTACATGTGGTTCTGAGCTATTTAACAAGGGTGCTAAGTAGTCAAACTCAGAAGAGTAGCAAAGGGAGCTTAACCCCTGAACCATTTCTTCAGCCCTCCATGATATTTATGTGCGTGTGAAGTGACCTGTGTGTGACATATGTGTCCCTCAGCACACGTGGGTTTTAGAGGACAATGTGTTGGAATCAGTTCTTTCCTTCCACCTTGAGGGTTGAACTCAGGCCCTGAACTTAGCAACAAATGCTTTTCCCTGCTGAGCCATCTTGCTGTTCTCTCTCTCTCCCCGTAGACCAAGCCTTGATTTTTATTTCTTAAAAAAGCTGAGTGTTTCTTCTGCCTTCTGACTCCGTGTTTGTGCCTTCAACACTTTCACAACGATTTTCTGCTCATCAATAAAGAAAGCCTGCTGGATCCTGTCACAGACACACTCGGCATACATGGAGTCACCACTGTCCCTGCTGACATGCTTGTTTGTCTTAGACAATCTCATAAGGACTTTGGGTCTCACAGCATGAACACTGCATGTGGATGTCGGTGCTTTCCCAACATTCTTGGTATAAAGGTAAACAATCCAGTTGCCAGGAGTTTGAGGCAGCCTAGTTTTGTTAGGGGCTGTATTATAGAAAAGCCTCTGATGACGGTATGTCAATGCTGGATCATTCTGAGTGCCTCTAAGCACCACTCCTGGAAGAGGAAAAGGAAAAACTGTTTCTTTTAAGATCTTGTTTTTACCATATGTATATGAAGTTTGGCATATATGTATGTGTGTGTGTCGTATGGCCAGCTATGTGTGCCACCTTCATGCCCACAGAGGCCAGAAGAGGGCATTGGATTCCCTGAAATGGAATTACAGATAGTTGTAAGCTGAGAACCAAACCTGGGTCTTCTGCAAAAGCCACAAGTGCTCTTAACCACCGAGCCATCTCTCCAGTCCCACCTTGTTGAGGATCAAGCTGCCCCACACTTGGCACCAAAATGTTGAGGTCCGGTACTCTGCCTGGCTTGGGGGCCAAAATGTCCTGGCCTGCACTGCTGCTTCGGTCTACGGGTCAGGGTCTCGAAGAATGGAGACAAGACACAGAGGTTCTGGAGTCAAGTCTCCTTTATTCTCTCTTGACTCAGATTCTCCTTGACTCAAATTCCCCTTGACTCATATTCTCTCTTGACTCATATTCACTCATATTGATTCCTCTTGTCTCCTATTCACACATATTGACTCCTCTTACTCCTATTTACTCATAGTCTCCTCTTAACTCTCTGCTGGCGCATATTGGCGCATATTGACTCCTCTTGTCTCCTATTGTTTCATATTCTGACTCCTATTACAAGGAAATCCTGGGTATTTATAAGCACACGCAGGAGAACACAGGTGAAAACATTTTACCACGTGCACTATGCAGCTGGGGTCACTAAACAGCAAAACAAACTATGTGGGATAAACAAGATATTATCAGAGTGTGCTCAGCTGTTGTAGACTGTTGAAAACCAAGTCTCTATCAGGGTAAATGGCTCCAGATGGCTGCAAAGATGATCTAGCCGCTTTCTGCTAAAAGTCGGCTCCCAACACCACCTGGTTCCATGTTCTCCACCTGGTTGTTGCAGTGCTGGAGATATAACACCGAGACTTGTGTGCACTACAACTGAGTTATATCGCCAGAATTTTTATAGCATATTTTTAATTTATATTTGCTGTGTTTAGATATACAAATACAATTGTGTTAAGCTTGCTTATGGTATTCAGCACAGTAACAATGTATAAAGGTTTGGAAACTAGAAGTAAGCCAATCATGTAGCCTAGGTGTGTAAGAGGCTACCTCATCTAGGTTTGTGTAAGTACTTTATAGAATGTTCACACAATAACAAAATTACCCAGTGCCTTTATTAAAATGTATGTGTATTAATCAAGATATTGCTGCCTCCTCCCCTCAATCTCATCATCTTGTTTTCTATAGCATGTATTGCTACCCGAGGCTCCCTGGTAGAGTTGTTGAGTTGTGTTTTATTTCCTCCCTGAGAGTTGACTTCACTGTGGCTTTCCTGTTTAAAACAGGTCCCAGTGTAGCTGAGCATGGTGGCACATCTCTCTATCCTCAGCACTTGGGAAGTAGAGGTAAAAGAATTGCTCAGATTTCAAGGCCAGCCTGGGCTACAGAGTGAGGCCCTGTCTCCATAATAATAATTAATAATAATAATAAAAATAAACCAAAAATTAAAAGACCAAGTCCCATACTCAAGATAGTTGTGAAGAATGGATAAGTATGTCCTCAGTATCTTTTTTTTTTTTTTTTGGTTTTTCGAGACAGGGTTTCTCTGTGTAGTCCTGGCTATCCTGGAACTCACTCTGTAGACCAGGCTGGCCTCGAACTCAAAAATCTGCCTGCCTCTGCCTCCCAAGTGCTGGGATTAAAGGCGTGTGCCACCACCTTCCGGCTCCTTCAGTATCTTAATTAACTATGGGTTTCTAGCATCCCTTAGGGGGGCTGTTGACACATAAATCAATGACAGTTTTAGTGTGGGAGGTATAACTTGGGCAAACACACACACACACCCTGCTGGGCTCTCACAAGTCTTCTTAGACTTGTGCACGTTAGAACTGTGCTGTTATTTCAGGTTGTATTGCCCTGCTCAACAAGGGCATCAACAACACGCTGCATTACATGTCAGTATCTCCTTTAAGAGGATATTTCAGATAAAACGTCTTTGTTGTCCTATTGAGGGAACTAGAACACATAGGAAATTCAAGGGTGATGTATTCTAGTCATACCTCTGCAAATTTAGGAGATAAAACAAGGGCTGGACTAATCATGGAAGCTTACAAAAAGTACATGTTCTTTAGCTCGATGGTAATGACCGGTAAGAAAATCAGAATGTCTCACCCAAATTCAAGTTCTGCCACTACAAATGTACTAATTTAACCGTAGCACAAGCAGCAAAACTCAGATAGGAGATGGGGAGAAAGGAGGACCATTTAGGGCTGGCTGGTTATGGGAGTTATTATCTTGTCCTTGTCCTACGTGTTTCCCATCACCTTTCTAGTGAGAAGGTGAAGGCAGAGCTACAGAATGCCAGCTCTGTTCCTGGGCAGGACATTGAGGCTTCTTTTCTTTCTATCAAATAATTTCCCAAACTGAAATTGATAAATAAGGCAGACCGTACCCAGGCCTTGGAAAGCCGGGCCAAAGGCCTCGCGAGAGACTGCCACACCGCCTGGCTCCGAAGCCTGCCACGGTCAGCTTTAGGCGGGTATGGAGTCTCGGGTTTTCACAGACCAGCCCATGCGCCTTGCACCGCGGACTCGGGGTCAGCGCTGTGAGTCTGGACCAGGTATAAATCCTGGGGCAGAAGAAGGAAGCAGCCGCCGCCCCAGATGAAGGATTTAGGCCACAGGGCTTCCCAGAACGTGAGCAGCAATGAGACCTCACAGCCATTCCCACCGGTTGGCTCCCTTCGCTCAGCCCCGCCCGGCCCCGCCCGACCCCGCCTCAATCACTCCAGCCTCCTCCCCGCAGCTGAGAGCGATTGGGGGGCCGGGGGGAAACCTCCGCCTGCACCTTTAAGGGGCGTGACCGCAGCCTCCGCCCCTTCTACCGGCGCGCGCCAATAAGTGGAGGGGTGCGGGAGGAGGAGCCTGGCGTGCAGGGAAGGCGGCGGAAAGTGAGTCGATGCGCAGGCGCACTGGTCGCGCGACAGAGAGTGTGTTTCCAAAATGGCGGCAGCGATGGATGTGGATACCCCCAGCGGCACCAACAGCGGCGCGGGCAAGAAGCGCTTTGAAGTTAAAAAGGTTGGGTCTCGCCAGCGCCTTCCTCAAGGAAGCTAGGGAGGCGCGGATGTGGCTGGCAGGCCCGAGAAAGAGCTAGGCGCGGGGGAAAGGTCTTCATTTCAGGGCGTTCTGGGACCGGGTACCACGATAGGAAGTCGGGGGGCGGGCCTTGGGTTGATCGGCATGATGGTGGCCCACTGTCTGGGACCATATTAGTTTCGCTTGGGGAAGCTGTGTGGCCAATCGTAGAGCTGCTTATTGGAATACGCTAGGTTGACTTCGATGCGGGAGCCAAGCGCTTGAGCTGTCACTGAAGTGACTGAAAGGTGGGGGAAGGACAGGGTGGGGTGGGTGCGATGGAGACTCGTGAAGAGACTGCGGCGGGTGGAGGATGGGGCAGTGCGGAGGAAACCCGGGAACGTGCGACGACACCGCAGAGGAGCTCTGCCGGTGTTCGTGCTCCGCCCCTTCCTGGATCCTAGAATCTATCGACTCCGAGGGACCTGGTGTGGGCCCTCGATTGTATGACGGCCTCCATTAGCCTCTAAACCCACAGTCAAGTGTAAAGCTTGGTTCTTCTGAGACGTCTACTAGTTGTCACATTGCTTCTGCCACTCCAATGGTTCTCTAATGTCCGTGTACACTTCTAACACAAAATGGTAATTAAAAAGTCTGGTGGGCTTTGTTTTAACAGCAAGCCCGGAACTTGTGCCTTTTAAGAAGGTGGAGTACTAATTGTTAATGACCTGGGAACAGAAAAACAAATATGAAACGTCCTTTTGTATGCTATTCCCTCTTCATAGTTTGGTAGCTAGCACTCTGAGAGAAAAGTGTGGGTTCCTACCTAAGATTACATAAATCTGCCCAAAATGAAGATCTTGAAGTGGGGAAAGGGTTTTCTTTTTATGTATTATTTTTGGATCGTGTCACTGAGAACACTCTCCACTCCCCCACCCCACCTCCCCTTTTTTTGTCATCTCATTATGGCCACTGCTGCTCAGTTACGGCCCGCAGCCATATTGAAGAATAGTAGAATTTACTGAACTCTTATACTTGAATTTGAGAAGACAAACCAAAGTAGTCCTTGAAAGGGATCTCCTGCCTAACATAAGAAGTCTTAGATCGACTTACCAGTACTGACAGAGTAATAGTTTGGACGTTTGAAGATTGAGAACATCAGTTTATTGGTAAGAGGAAAAGACATTGCAGTGGATTCTGCTTTGCAGTGCTCTTGTAAGGTTCAAGTGAGGACCTCATTCTGTGGACTGACACTGGGTGGGTAACTTGCTGTCCAGCTTATCCTATGGTTATCCACTTAGTGGTCCATTTATTATCTTAGTTCAGTCTGTTCACATCCCTGCCTCTGAGTCCAAAACTGCGTGGAGAGCAAATACTTGGGCAGACTTTGAATTCTTCCACGACTGTCAGGGAAAGCTGCACAATAGCTCAAGGTTGTATTTATTTAAAGCTAAAACGAGTGTTCAAAAATTAGTTAAAATATCCTCATGTTGGTTTGGCTAACTAAATTACTTTACATTATAGACAAAATTAAAAGATAGCCATGTTCATATACTCATCTTTCGAGGAATAAGGAAGTGCACACACGGGCTGCTGTTAGCCTCTGATGTAGTATAAATGGTATGATCCAGAATCATTCTTTGGTAGGCACTGTTACCGGGGAGTTGGTAACTGAAGCTGCGAGCTGAGATCCTAATGCACCTCTTATGTTACAAGGAAAAGGCATCATTCCCCTCTTCTCTTTGCAGTGGAATGCAGTAGCGCTCTGGGCCTGGGACATCGTGGTTGATAACTGTGCCATCTGCAGAAACCACATTATGGATCTTTGTAAGTAACTAGGGGTGGGTGGGAAGACGTTCAGAAAGTCCAGAAATGGTGGTCCTCCTGATATGCCCAGTTGTTGTCCTTAGCAGTGAATACAAAGCAGGTCAGAACTCTTAGGCACCTGTGTATCTCATCCATTGGTGTGTGTGAAGTAGATTGGTTTGTTGTTGTTTTTGGAGACCGGGTTTTTCTGTGTAGCCCTGGCTGTACTATAACTCACTGTGTAGACCAGGCTGGCCTTAGAGATCCACCTGCCTCTGCCTCCTGAGTTAAATTGTTTCTTAAAATGATGTCTTGGAAGCATATCTGGCTCTCAGGGTGAATTACTCATTGTAAATCAGGCAAGATTTCATTTAGAATGAGGTGTAGGTAGAGTTACTTTTTATTTCCATCTTAGACAGCCACAAAGGCAAAAATAGTGAAAGAAAATAACCTTTGAAGGTAGATGTGGTGGTACATGGCTGTAGTCCCAGCATTTGGGAGGCAGTGGCAGGAGTATTGTGGCAAATTATAGGCCAGCCAGGGCTAAAGTTTGAACTACTATACAGGGTTTCTCTGTGTAGCCCTGGCTGTCCTGGAACTCACTCTATAGACCAGACTGGCCTCGAACTCAGAAATCCTCCTGCCTCTGCCTCCCAAGTGCTGGGATTAAAGGCGTGCTCCACCACCACCGCCCAGTGAACTACTATACTCTTATCTAAGCTAGTTTTTGTTATCTAAGCTAGTTTTTATTGATCAAGATTACAGTCATAGATTGGAGAGATGGTTCAGGAGGTAAGAGCATTGGCTGCCCTTCCAGGGGACCCAGGTTTAGTTCCCAGCAACCACATAGTAGCAACCATAGTCTATCACTTCAGTCCCAGGGGATTCAGTGTCCTCTTCTGACCTCCAAGGGCACCAGGCACACTCTAGTGTAGGCAACACACCATATATATTAGGTAAATAAGTGAATACATAATAAAGTAAATTTGCAGCCAGCCCTATATATTCTCAAGTTTTACATTTTCAGGTTCAAACAGCTTAGTGTACATGCCTGTTATAAATGTATATCCTCCGCACCACGTTTACCCATGTAACCAGAGGCTCTCAGCAGGTCTCTCAGATAATCCCAGGACTTAACTGTAGCATCCCTTTATGTCATCTAATCGTGGGTCTCAGTTTTATCCACGTTATTTAGTACCCTGACATGTTGTCTAGTACATAATAAAACTGCACTCAGTATTTGCTAGATGAATAACAGAAACCAAATAGTGGAACAGTCTGTGATCACTGCAGCTCGGAAAGCATGAGTCGGGTCTTGTGTGAGAAAATACTTGTGACATTTGCTGGTAGTCCACAGCGCCTCAGAGTTTCTTTGAACTTTGACCTTTTCATTTTTGTACTACAGTGAGAACAGATCAGCAGCTACCATGTTTACTATAGATGGGGGAGCCATCACTGAAACAGCAGTTTAAACATGAGTGGAGTCTCTGGTGGATGTGTACCAGTCTCTGTCCCTTGTGTTTTCTCAGCTTGTACCCAGAGACTTCCTTGGAGCTTCCATCTGAAAGTAATGGAAGACGTTACAATACTCAGGTTCCTTCTTACCCCCCTTCCTTAACACAGTGTGTCCCAGGTAGGAGAGAACGTACTTCCTGGGGACAACAAAGCAGAAGTGTATTTTTCCATTAGATACTTTATGTCATAAATATGGTGTGGTTTGTTTTGGTTTTTTTTGTTGTTGGTGGTGTTTTTTGTTTGCTTTTTGAGATGGCCTTATAGGTAGCTTGGCCTAGAACTCTGTATGCTGTCCATAGTGACTACAAATTCATGACTCTCCTGAGTCTGCTTCCCTCATAATAGTAAAACATTGAACTTCTATAACAAAAACTTGTGACAGATCTGAGTGTAATGGTTCACACTTGGAATCTCAGTACTTGGGAGGTGGAGGCAGGAGGATCAGTAGTTCAGTGTCATCCTTGGGTACAAAGCCTGACCCTGCCTCAAAACAAACAAAGCAATCATGCTGGTGAGATGGTTCCTTCTGTCCCTGCCTCTGAAGTGCTGGGGAAACAAGCATGTGCCACTATGTGGATCTTGATTTGGGTACTTGAGTTTGAGGTGGTAATTTTCTTGGTTTTGTTTGAGACAAAGTCTCACTGTACAGTCCAGACTCACCTAAAAGTCTTTCCAAAACTTGTTTTTCAGAAGGGACTTTATTTGGTTGCCAATTTCAATAACACTTTGTAAATTCATTGCCAATTTTCCTGCTCTGTGCATGAAAATTGAAAATTACTAGGGGGAGCATGTGAGTAACCCTAGCTAGCCTCGGACCCACAGAGATTATCCTGCCTCTGCCTGCTGAATGCTGGGATTATAGGTTTCACCCACCACATAACCGTCTTCATTCTTTCCCATCCACTTGAAACAGCAAATGGCCAGTTAACCACTTGAGGATGTGGCTGGCCAGGTTGGAAGCCTCTGCCCCCAAGTCAGTGATGTTGTTACCCTTGTTCCCACAGGTATCGAATGTCAGGCCAACCAGGCGTCAGCTACTTCCGAAGAGTGTACAGTTGCGTGGGGAGTCTGTAATGTAAGGAGCCGTCTTTACCTCCGAATGACTTGTGCATGCGCTGCTGCTTTTCCTGCTTTGCCCGTCTTGAGAGTTATTAGGGGAAATGAGAAGCCCACCTTTCTCCCAAGAGGTGTACAGACAATAGAAGCAGATTTAAGTAGTTACCTTTAACTGGATAAACGGTAGTCCTTAAAAGAAAGACTAAGGCCGGGCGGTGGTGGCGGACACCTTTAATCCCAGCACTCAGGAGGCAGAGGCAGGCGGATTTCTGAGTTCGAGGCCAGCCTGGTCTACAGGGTGAGTTCCAGGACAGCCAGAGCTACACAGAGAAACCCTGTCTCGAAAAAAAACAAAAGAGAAAGGGAGAAAGAAAGAAAGGAAGGAAGGAAGGCAAGCAAGCTAATTTGTCGTAATTGCTAAGTGGGCCCTTCCTAAACAATGTCTTCGGTATTCATCCGCCTTCAGGGAAAGTCAATGAGGAGTCAGCAGTTACGGGCATACACTGCTCTTCCAAAGAACCACATCCAGTTCCCAGAAGCCATAGTAGCATAGCAAGCCTCTCCCAGCCACCTGTGATTCAAGTTCCATGGCCCTTCCTAGTGCCCAGTGCTTTCCTTGTGGCCTGTAGCTCTCTTCCTGCCCACTCCTCCTCCATCAGACCCTTTGCCACTTCACAGCCACATTAGCCAGAGGATGACGTCAAACGTTGATGGGGATAGAGGAGACACCCTGGGTGCTCCAACCTCACTACTTTGAGACTAAAGGTAACATTCTTCTGTAGGAAGGGAAAGGGGTGAACCTGCTGAAGTGTTTCATTGCCAAAGGTGCTTAGTGTCAAGCCTGACAACCAGAGCTCAATCTCTGCAAGCCCCACAATAGAGAGACCGGGTGTCACAGGGTCTCTGAGTGTCTGAGTGCCCTGCATACTTGTGCCCATAAAAAACACAAATAAATGTAACTTAAAAATTTCATTTGTGCTGGGTGATGGCGCACGCCTTTAATCCCAGCACTTGGGAGGCAGAGGCAGGCGATTTCTGAGTTCAAGGGCAACCAGGGCTACACAGAGAAACCCTGTCTCGAAAAACAAGAACAAAAAAAATTTTTTTTTTATTGTTTAGACACTTACTTTGTACCTCTACCTGGCCTGGAACTTACAGATATGCTTTTATCTGTCTTCAGGTCCTAGGATTAAAGGCATGTGCCAATATTCCTGGCTCTTATCTAAATTTAAGAATTTTTGAACCAGGTATGGTGGTACATACCTAATCCCAGCTTTCTGGAGGCAGAAATGGGTGGATTCCCAAGTTCAAGGCCAGCCTGGTCTACACAGCAAGTACCAGGTCACAGACCTACACAAAGAAACCCTGTCTCGAAAAAAAAATTTTTTTTTAACGAAAAGTATAGATGAAGATGAATTTATTCCAATAGCTTGCCATAAAGAAGAGCCTGAGCATGCTGCGCCAGAAGCCTTTATACTAGGCTAGAGTGCTAATTTTGAGTCTTGTATGATCCAGCTCTGTGAATTAGACAAGTCATTTGTCTGGGGTTCCATTTCCTGTCTGTAAAGTATAGATAGCAATATCTGTCTTGCCTGCCCGACAGGGTTGCAGTAAGCTTGCATGAGGTAATAGGTGTCAACATTTATAAACTTGGGCACTGTAAATGTGCCTGTGGTAAAATTGTACCATTTGCTAAATACTCTTTTCAGCATTTTAAATTAAAAGGAAGATGGGGTCCACGTGCACCAAAACCTCATTCACAGGCACCTTCCCCTTGAGCACATGTTTCTCTGAGGTTATCTCCAGGTTCTGTAGGACACTTGGCAGGGAGAGCCAAAGACAGGTGCCTTCCCTGTCTTTGGATGAGCTGTCCCCAGTACCTAGACATGGCAGGAAGTGTCTCAGCTTCTGCCTTTTGGAAATCCAGAGGGGTTTGTTGCCTTGTTTGTTTGGTTTTGGTTTTGGTTTTTTTGAGACAGGGTTTCTCTGTGTAGCCCTGGCTGTCCTGGAACTCTGTAGAGCAGGCTGGCCTTGAACTCAGAAATCCACCTGCCTCTGCCTCCCAAGTGCTGGGATTAAAGGTGTACGCCACCACTGCCCGACCTCTTGCCTTGTTTCTTAAAAAAACAGTCTCGAGTCTGAAGGGATAGAATCTTCCAGAAGTTGTTGTTGAGAAAGGATGGCTGTCTTTTCTTATCTCAGGGCCTCCTTTGTCAGGGAAGTAGAAGCATCCTGTTAACAGCTGAACAGCACCAGGATGCACATCCCTTAAAGAGGCAGGACCTCACTGTCAGAATGTAGCCCTGTGCTCCCTGAGTCAGTTCTTAGCAATAAAGGCATGTCACGTGTTCTCGTTGGAAATACCCTTGTATTTCCATAAGGGTTCCTAGATGTCATGTGGCATGCTGCCCTCTCAGCTGTTGTACCCCGATGCACAGTCCATGACTGGTGTTGGCAGTAGGTGGCTGCATTGACATGTAACTCCCTTCTCTTTCAGCATGCCTTTCATTTCCACTGCATCTCTCGATGGCTCAAAACGAGGCAGGTGTGTCCGCTGGACAACAGAGAGTGGGAGTTCCAAAAGTAGGTGTTTCTTCTCTGTTTGGGGTTCTAAGTCTGGGTTTTCTTGTTACTGTCATTCTACTGGCCTCAAGCTGAAAGCAGTTGGAGTGGTGGGACGTCACCTCCAAGCTCCCCCCTACTTTTGTTTTTTGAGACAAAGTCTATCTGTAACCCTGGCTGTCTTGGAACTTGCTCTGTAGACTAGACTTGCCTCAAGAGATTTGCCTGCTTCTGCCTCCTGAGTACTGAGGTTGATAAGATAAACAGGAATCAGCTAGCATTCCACAGGCTGTTGTTTCAACCTGCTCATTCTAGCAAAGTGGAAGATACGGGAGTCAGAAATGATTGGCCTAGGGTTCCAGGGCTAGAGTGTGAAGGTCAGTGGTGGAATACTTGCCAGGCCTGTGTGAAGACCTGGATTCAGTCCTAGAACCACCAAATAAATCAGTGAATGCCCATGACCCAGCCTGATAAGTTCCGTGGTACACATTTCATTGTCCACCTGTTACTCTCTTTGGGTGTGGGGGGATTGTCAAATGCTGTTTGGGGTATCTTGGTATAGGGATAACTGCCCTAGGACTTTGGGATTGCTGCTTTAGCCTTCCAAGCCCAGTGCCTCAAGTGATAAATCCCTTTGGCTTAGCTCAGCTGATTGTGATATCAAATTTACAACTAATCGATTACCTTTTTATTTTTAAGCAAAGCTCAGTAATATATGCCTTTTATCTTAGAACTGAGTTTGAGGTCAGTCTGGTGTACAGAGTGAGTTCTGGGTTAGCTGGGGATACACAGAGAAACCCTGTCTAAAAAATCAAAAAATGTGTGTTTAACAGGTTTTATGGTTTTACTCTCCAGCATTCTAATGAGGTAAATTGTTTTGTCTTTCAGGTATGGGCATTAAGAAAGACTCTCCCGTAAAACATACCCATTTGTTCCTTGTTTAGTGACTTCCTGTTAATTATAAATTAGATAGAACCATGGTTCTTTTTCTTTCCTTTGTCTTTGGAGTTTGGTGTTCCCACAGCCGTATTGTATTTTATGTCAAATAAAGCCTTTAAGTTGGAGGTGATTGCCGTTTCATGTATGTGGGAAGAGTGATCTGAGAAGGAGCCTCTTCAGAGCCAGGAAGCCAGCCTCAGAAAGTGCACTGTTTTTGAGGAGAACACACTTGTCCTGTGGGTTCATCTACACGGGGGCACAAGAACCTGTTAAAGCTTGGAAGTGCGGATCACGGGCACCTGGAAAGGCCTCAGACTCTGTCTTCCTTCTGAGGTAGCACCAGGCAGGAATGAGGAAGGACATGGCAGTCTTGGACCAGCCAGGTCTGCTCTGGGCTTTCATCTGAGGGAGTCCAAGAAAGAGGGAATGGCGTAAAGTGGGCACAGAAAGGCTTTGTAAGCTCTAAACACTACAGGGGAGTTGACTGTGAGTGACCTGGCATCTCTAGAACAAAACTTGACAAAAAACATACTATGTAATCTTGACCGGCAACATAGTGAGCTTAAAGTCTACTTGAAAACTGATGTTTGGACAGTGGGTGTATATATGCCTGTGATCCCAGGTACTTGGGAATTAGATAGAAGGATCCCTTGAATCCAGGAGACCTTGTTTCTAAAACAAATTGTAGTTTGGAGTCTAGGGGACGCTGTAGCTTAGCTGTAAGGCCTTGAGTTTTATTGCTGGCATAAATTAAAAAAAAAAAAAAGAATTGGAATTGAATTAACAAGTACTCAAGTTTCCTTTAAACCTGCTGGCCAGGGAAGGAGCGTCCATCCTTGTGCTGACTCCATGGCTGTAGTCTACTGAGACACCGTTTCTGCTGCTATGGTTTTCATGTAGTTAACGATCCTACAAAGGTCCTGAAATCCTTCAGGGGAGTTTTCCTTTTTCTGGTGCCACTCCAGGAGAAAACAGTGGCCAGATAAAGCAGGTCTGAAACTCCAACTGTCTTCTGTTGTGAGGCAGAAAAAGGTTGCAAAAAATGTGAAACAATGCTGTCATTTTCTTGTTTTCAAAGTTAATTTTAATAAAGATATTTATGTTAATGGATTCTTTATGTCATTTTCTAGATTGCATCTCTGCCCTTTAGAAAATCCTTTTGTGCTGGGCAGTGGTGGCGCACGCCTTTAATCCCAGCACTTGGGAGGCAGAGGCAGGCGGATTTCTGAGTTCAAGGCCAGCCTGGTCTACAGAGTGAGTTCCAGGGCAGCCAGGACTACACAGAGAAACCCTGTCTTGAAAAACCAAAAAAAAAAAAAAAAAAAAAAGAAAATCCTTTTGTTCTTTTTATGGGTGGTATTTTAGATGCTTTGGATATAAGTGTGCATGTGGAAGTTGCTGCTGGCTCTTATGTTAGTCTCCACGTTTTCCATACAAGCTCTCTTCACTGAATATGGAGCTCACCAGTTGGTTAGACTGCCTGGGATCCTCCTGCCTCTGCCTCCCACCACCTTACCTGGCTATGTGGGTGCTGAAGATGCAGCTCCAGTTTGGAAGGGATGCTTTACTGACCGCCATCTCTGCAGCTTCAGCTTCCTCAGTTTGATAGAGTTGTGATGTCTTTACTATAGAATTCTGTCCTCTGAGCAAAGTGGCCATTTCCCTCAGGTCACTAGTGCCTACCTGCAAGACGCCTGTTGACATTTCCTCAGAGAAGTGGGTAGGAAAGGGCTGATGAGGTTCCAGCCATGCCTGCCATACATTCCTATACAATTTACTGATTTTTGTGGCCTCTGCGTCTCTATCTTCTATACGGGATGCCTAACTGAAAGCTAGAAGGAGGCGTCCTTGCTGGATGGAGAACTTCCGGTCTGGTCATAAGCTCACCAGTTTCCCAGACTGAATCTGGGTGGAATTGCCTTTTGATCTGCAGTTAGGACCTTGAGAGTGTTGGGGTAGATGTTTGTGTCTCCCCAGGAAAGAATTCTCCCCAAAAAAGATAACTGGGCTCACAGTTTTTAGGATCTTACTGTTTGGTTATTTGGGGTTTTTTGTTACTTGTTTTTTAACAGTCTCACTATGTAGCCTAGGCTGGCCTGGAACTTAACAATGTTGCTAGCCTCAAACTCACACAGATTTATTTTATTATTTATTTTTTACTTTTAGAATTCTAAAAGGGATAATGGAGACCAGGAGTTGTAATGAATAAGGACTGTTGCCTTCACTGTAGATGTATTCAATACCTTTCCAGTTGGCATCCAAGCTGCATAAGTAATTTCCTGGGTAAACATGTTGCTTGCTATTCCCCAAGTGACAGACAGATTTGGAACATGCTCCTGTCTCAAACAACTGGATGGAGAGATGACCAGACAAATTACAATTTAAAAAAAAAAAAAATTTTAAGGCCCAGCTCTTGTTAAGAAGCAGGAAGATCAGAAATTAGAGGTCATTCTTTGCTACATACTAAGTTAAGGCCCAGCTACATGTGACCCTGTCTTAAAAAAACAAGAAATTTGGGGCTGGAGAGGTGGCTCTGGTTAAGAGCACTGACAGTTCTTCCAGAGAGGTCCTGAGTTCAATTCCCAGCAGCCACATGGTGGCTCACAACCGTCTGTAATGGGATCCAGTGACCTCTTCTGGTGTGTCTGAACATCTACAGACTGCTAATTTGTTCAGCCATGGAGACCTAGAACTAGATTAAAGCCCCTGGACACATTTCATAGTCTAGAGGAACTTGCTAAGAAGATGAATAAGTAAATAGCTGAATACACTGATTGTGTAGAGATTCAGAAGGCCTGGGTCTGAACTTGGTCTCAAGGTACCCGGCCTTCCCCGCCACCTGGCAGTGGTGCCTAGAGACTTCTGCATCTGCCTTCTGCCATTTCCTTACTTGGCCTGGGAGACCTGGTCCTTCTGTGCAGCCACAGCAGTGCCCTGATGACATGGGCCTCTCCATCTCTCAAATGCTGGAATTATAGGCACTGTCCAACACAGTTGGCTCCTGCCCTTCGGTGATTCTCAACTACCTATAAGCTAGGCAAGCACTGTGCCACTGAGTTTATATTCCCAGTGAATCCACCCACCCTTTTAATTTTCACCTTTTATGCTGAGACAGTGTCTCAGGTCCAGCCTCCCCTTGAGCTCGCCAAGGTAGGCCTTGAATTTGTTACCCACTCTCCTCAGACACCATGAGGAGTTCATGTACCCTGTATCACTATAGGCAGCAGCTCAGTCTCTGAGCATTCTGAAGGCAGAGGCAGGTGGATCTCTGTGAAGCCAAGGCCAACCTGGTCTGCTTGATAACTCTGTCTCAAAACTACAAATAAATGAACAAAACTAACAGGGACTGAAGAGATGGCTTGGTAGTTAAAAGTCCAAATACACTCAGAGGACACAGGTTTGATGGCCAGCACCCACACAATGGCTCACAGTCATATATCTCTCTCCAGTTCCAGGGGATCTATCTGAAGCCCTCTGTTAGACACGTGGACACATGTGATGCACATGTAAGCCACACATAAAATAATAACAACAAGAATGATGATGACAATGAGCAACATTCAACTCTGAACAAAACCAAAATGAGCTGATTATAATCCCAGCACTCTGGAGCCTGAGGCAGGAGGACCAGGGGTTGAAGATTTCATTTGCAAAAAGTTTGATGAAAATTATGCCACATGAGACTTGTCTTTAAAAAAAAATGAAAGAAAGAAAAAGGGAAGGAGCGAAGGAAGGAAGGAAAAAAAAAATCAGGACTGCAATATGGCTGAGCTTAAGGATACCTGCCAGCACCAAGCTAGACAATCTGAGCTGGATGTTAGTGGGGATCTGCTAGCTGTCCTTTGACCTTGACACGTGTGCCACGGGCACAGTGTTCTCCCTCAATAACACCACAATTTAGAAAAACTAAAACAATTTTTTGGTTTGGTTTGGTTTTTCTTTTTCTTTTTTTTTCTTTTTCTTTTTTTTTTTTTTTTTTTTTTTTTTTTTTTTTTTTTTTTTTTTTTTTGGTTTTTCAAGACAGGGTTTTTCTGTGTAGCCCTGGCTGTCCTGGAACTCACTCTGTAGACCAGGCTGGCCTCGAACTCAGAAATCCACCTGCCTCTGCCTCCCAAGTGCTGGGATTAAAAAAGGTGTGCGCCACCACTGCCCAGCAACAATTTTTAATTATAAAAATAACCCCTAAGTATCAATAAAGGACTGAGGTCAAGTGACCTACCTACGGTCACACAATCCTCCATGGTAGGTCTGGACTTTTAGACCGAGGTTTATCTACTTCCAGGATTTCCCATTTTCACCAGCCGTGGTAGCAAGAGCGAATCTCGGGGCATGACTGCGGCAAAGCCCTCTGCAAACAGTTACAAGCTACACAAAGGTCAAGCCTCCTTATTAATCAAGAGCTTGGCCAATCCTCCAGCCCCCAGTTTAACGAGGCGCTTTATTATTGTTGACTTGGACACTCAACTCTGACCTTCCCCATATTAAGAACCAGAGCTCTAAAAAACAAAGCGGAGATCGAACAAGCTGAAAACAACAGCAGTCGGCCGCGGTCCTCACTGCTTCGCTCTGTAGCTTCTCCCCTAAGGAAACTGAAAGGGAATGTCTGGCTACAGCCAAACTAAAATCTACTCTGGATTGTAAATGATGCCGCTTCAGGAGGTAAAGGGTGAGCTGAGGAGGAGTCAGAACAAATCTGAGACTAAATTGACCTACATGAGACCAGTCTCTAAAAAAACAAAAGATGAGACAGGACAACACTGGATGGAGTTGCCTAAACCATTAAAAGGGGTGGCTGCAGCCGGACTGTGGTGGCGCACGCCCTTTAATCCCAGCGCTCCGGACGCAGAGGCTAGTCTGGTCTGCAGATCAAGTTCTAGGAAAGTCAGGGCTACACAGAAATCATGTCTTGGGAAAAACAACAATAACAACAAAAGCAATGGCTGTTCTTGCTACAACCTAGGTTTGATTCCTAGCACATGCGCAAGTGTGGCTCATAACCTCTCTATAACCCCAGTTCCAGGAAACACTTAAGTTTCCGGCAGGAGATTCTCTTCCTTCCTTCCTTCCTTTTTTCCTTCCTTCCTTCCTCCCTTTCTTTCTTTCCTTTTTTTTTTAAGACATGCTTGTCCCATTAAAATGTTATTGTATTTTTATTATTGTGCATGTGAGCGCAGGGGCTCAGGAGCGTGAGTGTGGAGGTCAGAGGACAACTTTGAGGAGTCAGTTCACACCTCCTCGCCTTATTGAGGCCGCTCTCTCTTGTTTCTCACCCTCGCAGAAAAAAAAAATCACAAACAAACAAACAAACATCTCACATTCACGAAAATAAATAAGTAAATAAACAAATATATGAAAAGAAATAAAATCTGAGCTGGTTTTTTCTGTCTTATTACTGCTAAGAATAGAATTCACAGTATCATCCATATAGTTTATATTATTAATAAAAGAATCTAATGTTTTTAGTTTTGAGACTGGATCTCACTATGTAGATCAGATTGGCCTCTATCTCACAGATGTCTGCCTGCCTCTGCAGAGGTTAAAGGTAAGAACCAGAGCTAAAGATACAGAGTGCTCTTTCAGAGAATCTGGATTAAATTCCCAGCTCCTACATCAGGTGACTCTCATCTTCAGCTGCCTGCATCCACGCACACATACACATAATTAAAGCTAAATCTTCACTTGATCTTAGCCAAAAGGCCGAGAAGCGATAAACTTTTTTTTTTTCCCCATCAGACTCCGCAAAGGAGCCCAACGGGATTCGAACCGACACGGGAAGGACCGCGCCCGACCTCTAGAGGTGGACGCCCAAGCCACTGCGCCACAGCGCACTCGCTTAAAGCTAAATCTTTAAAAATAAAATAAAGGTGCACGCCATCATGCCCTGCTTTCTATTTTTCATTTTGTTTCTCTGTGTAGCCCTAGCTGTCCTGGAACTCACTACATAAACCAGGCTGGCCTTGAACTCATAGAGATCAGCCTGCCTCTGCCTCCAGATCAACTTTGTTTTTTATTTTATTTTAAAAATTACACATATGCATTTTGTATATGCCTGTATGTGTGTGTCCTTGTGCAAATGTCATGGTGTACATGCAGATGTCAGAGGACAACACAGAGAACTGAATTCTCTTCCTCCTCCGTATCTGGTCTGAGGGATGGAACTCAGGTCTCCATCCTTAGTTCCAGGTCAAGAGGGTGTTATTGGAAGAGCAAAAAAAGAGGCAAGAAAGGGGTACCTGTGTGTGGGGAGAGGACCAAAGATGGGGTAGTGGTGGTGAGAGGCCGTGGAGTCACGTGAGGAATCCTGGGAATCAGACTCCAGAGACCAGCATCAGGGTTCAGCTCTGAGTTTGTTGCACAGCGCATAAGCTTATGTAAGAGTCCAAGCCAATTATCACCAAGCCCCAATGAAAGCCCTGCCTCATGAAGTTACCCAGAAGGGATGGGGCGTGGAGATCGTCACCTGTTAGGACTTCCAAGAAGACCAGAAGACGTGGAAGCAGCCACTACCATGGCCTTGGTTTTTTTGTTTTGTTTTTGGTTTTGTTTCTGTCTCACGGGTGTTCCGGGAGCTATCTAAGATCGAATGCGGTATACGGGTCGCAGGAGCCTGTAGCACCTCGCTCTCCATCCCATGTTTTCCTTCACAAGGTTGACTTCCGCATCCTCCACACCTGTGTCTCTTCCCAATTGGATAGTCAGTAAAGAACTGGCACACAAGAAGTGGGAAGGGGCAGCTGTTCCCGGCCAACAAATTCCTTTTTTTTTTTTTTTGGTTTTTCGAGACAGGGTTTCTCTGTGTAGCCCTGGCTGTCCTGGAACTCACTCTGTAGACCAGGCTGGCCTCGAACTCAGAAATCCACCTGCCTCTGCCTCCCAAGTGCTGGGATTAAAGGCGAGCGCCACCAACCAATTCTAGAACAAACCAATAGGTCTTTGTGCGTAGGTTTTACTGGACAAGGAAGATTAAAACAATTTCATATACATACAAGTCTTACAAAGCAGAAGAGATAAAAAGATTTTAATCCCTTGTCCTAAATGTGAACTTCATAAGTTTGGGGCTTTGGGAGGTTTGTTTGTTTGTTTGGTTGGTTGGTTTGGGCTTTTGTTTTTTCCAGAAAGTGTTTCTCTGTGTAGCCCTGGCTGTCCTGGAACTTCTGTGGACCACACTGGCTTCAAACTCACAGAGATGCACCTGCCTCCTGGGATTTAAGACATGTACCGACAATGCCCGGCTGAATCTTATAGTATTTGATAGGAAAGACTCATACTTGGTATTTCTTACAGTGGCAAGCACCTTTACCCAGGGAACCAGTTCACTGGTTCAGAATCTATTTTCTTTTCCATTCACTTTTCTCCAGTGCAGATTTTAAAATACCTTAAACAATTCACATAATTTTGTTGATTGCTCTGGATTTTTTGTTTGTTTTTCTCTGCACAATGGGACAGGGTAGGGGTGGGAGTGTCTCACTATTTGGAGGCAGGCTTTGCTCCAACTCTGAGCAGCTAGAACACAGGCACTCACCAAGCATCTTGCCAAGCTGAGTGATAATCAAAATATAAGTTCTCCAACTAGGTATCCCATGATAAACCTATAAGCCTAGCAGATGGGAGGTGGAGACAGGAGGACCAGGGGTCAGGAGTTCAAGGTCATTCTGGGCTACTAGAGACCCTGTCTCAAGAAAAAAAAAAAAAGTTCCATGGTCCGGGAGGCTGCGCCTGATGTAGCGCTCTCTGGTGAGACCTTCCCTGGTTCTCTAGTGATAGGTCCTGTATGGCCCCTACTACACAGAAACCCTGTCTGGAAAAACAAATAACCAAAGCAAACAAACAAACAAAAAAGAGGAGGAGAAAGAGGAAGAAGAAGAGGAGGAAGAAGAAAGAAAAGGAAAGAAGGAAGAAGAAGAAACAGAGGGGGGGGCGGTCAGGTCCCTAAGAAACCAGGGGCAAGAACTCTCCAAGTACTTCTCAGCCCACTCCCTACCCTGAGCCTCTCCAGCCTATGGGTTGGGCTTCCATGCCCCCTACCTTCTGATTTCTTACGTAGGCCGTTTGGCCACATGCTTTCTTGGTTCCCGTGTGCTGTCTTAGCCTCTTGGTCCACTCCTCTCTTGGTCCTCTTGCCTCCTGTCTTAGTTAAGGTTTTACTGCTGTGAAGAGACACATGATCCGGGCATCTCTTATAAAGAAAAACATTTAATTAGGGCTGGCTGGTAGTTTCAAAGGCTCAGTCCATTATCATCATGGCGGGAAGCATGGCAGTGTGTAAGCAGATGAGGTACTGGAGATGAAAGAGTTCCACGTCTTGATCCATGAGCAGCCAGGAGGGGACTCTCTTCCTACAGGCTGCTAGGAGAGACTACCGTATGCACTGGGCGGAGCTTGAGCATAGGAACCCTCAGGGTCCGCCTATACATCTCCTCCAACAAGGCCACACCTCCTAACAGTGCCTCTGCCCACCGGCCTTGAAAACTTAAAGGGCCACACCGCCCCCTCTCCTCTTCTTTTCCTCTCTCATTCCCCTCCCGGCTCTCTGCTCTCATGGTCCAGTGTAGTCTGGACCTTTCCCAATGCCTCTGGCTGCCCTCTCCCTCATATCTACAGTAAAACCCTTCTCCACAATCAAAGCTTGAATTGGTCACGTCTCCATTTTCATTCAAAAGGGATATAGGTGTCTAATCCTGCTTCCTTCTTCCTGTCGGAGTCCAGAGAGAACTTGTTTTGTTTGAGCCGGGGTCTCATGTAGCTCAGGTTAGCTTTAAATTACTTTGTAGTCCAGGGTGACCTTGAACTCCTGAGCTTTGTGCTTCTAGCTTCCAAACACTGGGCTTCCCTGTGGGTACCATGTGCTGGGCTTCGTCTGTGATAAACAAGTTTACTCTACCAACTGGGCTACATTCCTCCACCTATCCATCTATCATCTATCTATCTATCTATCTATCTATCCATCCATCTATCTACTCTATGTATCTGTGTATTATCTATCTATCTATCTATCTATCTATCTATCTATCTATCTATTTTTTTTTCCAGTAGTAGCTAATGGCATGAAAAGCAGAAAATAATATCAGCTAGGCATATTAGCCCAGGCCTTTAATCCCAGCACTCAGACATTGAGGCGGGGCTAAATGAATTAAAGGTCAGCCTGGTCTACATAGTGAGTTCCAGGACATTCTGAGCTACATAATTGAAAGATCCTGTTTTGAAAATAAATGAATGAATGAATGAATGAATGAATGAGGCTGGGCGATGGTGGTGCATTCAAAAAGTAAAAAAAAAAAAAAGAGGAAAGGAAGGAAAGTTTGAAGGAAGGAAGGAAAGAAGGCAGGCGGACAGGCAGGTGGGCAGGCAGGCAGGTGGGCAGGCAGGCAGGCGGGCAGGCAGGCAGGCGGGCAGGCACATATCCAGCCCAGTGCAGAGGAACACATGCTGCCTGCCTCACCAGTAGCATCCACAACTTTACTGGCACGTCTGCCTCTCTACTCCCACCTGAACACTGAAGATGAATTGCCATGGGGAGAACTGGAGTTGCTGGAGCAGGAAGACATAAATTCAGCTTTTGACTTTCAGAATGAGCTCTTGAGACCCATAAGGGAAGAAAACATAAATAAAACAAGCCCGAAGCAGATCTGTTTATTCAACAACCATTTATGAAGCTCCTGTGTATGAGCTTTTGAAGGGAGCAGTTTGAAGGGCGGGACTCAATCTGCATGGAGGCGGTGCTTTGACTAGTCCACCATGGGACCAGCTCCGGAAGGAGAAAGAGTAGCATCAAGTCAGTGGGTAAAAAAAAAAAGCTAAGCATAGGGGAGCAGGGGGAGCAGGGGGAGCAGGGAGAGTGGAGGGGAGCAGGGGGAGCAGGGGAAGCAGGGGGCGCAGAGAGGAGCAGGGGGCGGGAGAGGGGGGTGGGGGGGGGAAGCAGAGGGAGGCAGAGGGGAGCAGGAGGAGGCAGAGGGGAGCAGGGCAAGCAGAGAGGAGCAGGGAGAGTGGAGGGGAGCAGGGGAAGCAGGGCTGGGTTAGGCAGGACCTTCTGAACAGGCCTGCTCTTAGAGACAATGACATTAGACCAGAGCTTTGAAGGCAGGCATGGCCTTTCAGACCCAGGTCAGATGTTGGGGTTGGAAATGACACAGATAAGGCTGCAGTAAACCCTGTGAGCTGTGTTGGGCTCTGGGTAGGCAGCGATTGCACAAGGCATCTGGCCTATGGCATGGGGTTGGTTCAAAATGGTAAAGAAAATAGAGGTTTCTTGGCGAGTTTTTAAATGAGACAAGTTTTTCTTCTCTTGCACTTGCAGTGCTCTTCGACGGCATCCTCGACCTGGGATTCTTTGCCACAGTCCTAACTACACAGCCGCAGCCACCCACTTTCCATGGCTCCCTCCTCAGTCGATGGCACAGAGGCCTGCTCCTTGCTCTGGTTCTTCCTGTCCCTTCATTAGGTCGATTGGGTGCTCAGCACAATGTCCCCCACCCCATGAACTTGACTATAACATAGACTTGTCACAGCTGGATGCAAGCACACAAGGATAAGGACTGACTTATCTATGGCTTTGGAATTTTTGCCAAGGGCTAGACTGCTATGGATGAGGACAGTCTTTGGTACCTCTTGGAGAGCAGTATTGATGTTCATTATACTTTCAGCCGCAATGCCTCCCTTCCTCAACCACAGGGGTGGGTTACAGGTGAAGCTGTCCTGGATTTGCTTTGCAGACCAGGCTGGCCTCGAACTCACAGAGATCCAGCTGCCTCTGCCTCCCAACTGCTGAGGTTAAAGGTGTGCACCATCATACCTGGCTGAGGCTGAATCTTGAATGCATCTGAGCCTCTGTCTCCAAGAACTCAGCTGCGGCAAGTGGGAGAAAGCCAAGGGTGACTTCTTAGTGTTTGTCCTAAGTGACAGAGGGATGGTGGAGCTATACATTTGGAGACTGACAGATTGGAGAGTTTCAGCACCTACCTGTGATGTCCACCATGTATGGTCAGAGCCCTATGGGCTTGTGGGGTCTGCAGGTGAAATATTCTAAGCATGGGACCATGGGCCATCTATGGAGTGGCTGTCCACGCAGAAAAGTGTTCCTGGTGCCCCAAGAGGACCAAAGCTCACCCACTCCACACTGCCCCAAACCTATATTTTACAGAGTACATTCACCACTT
>JANHMN010000012.1:21103965-21106465 GCA_030674055.1 Rhabdomys pumilio | reverse complement strand
GCCTAGTCCTTGGAGGGACTGAGCACTGCCCACACACCAAAAGAAGGAGGGGCAGCCTGTGTGAGCAATGCCCACACACCAGAAGGAGATGCGAAGACTGAGAGGCAGAAGTTGGATTCTTAGCCACTCACTTGCCCCCCACACCAGGCCTGCATGTCCCTAGCTGGGCACTCAGGCTGGAATGTGGGGGACCAGCTCTTCACCTGACAGCAACCCCTGGGGAACAGTTAAAGCGTGGAAGGAGGGGATTAATTGGTGGTGTAGGGGAGAATTTCTCTAGAAGAGTTTCTTGGGGGCCTCCTTGATCCAGGAGAACAAGTGTCAGAACCCCACCTCGGGTGAACTGTCTGCAGGAGACCTGAAGACCTAATCTGTGAATGCGGGTTCTGTGTGCCTTTCAAGGTGCCAGAGCTAGAGCCATGCTTCTGTTTGTTTGTTTGTTTGTTTGTTTGTTTGTTTTTAGATTTATTTTATGTATATGAGTACACTGTAGCTGTCTTCAGACACACCAGAAGAGGGCATCAGATCTCATTACAGATGGTTATGAGTTCCCATGTGGTTGTTGGGAATTGAACTCAGGACCCATGGAAGAGCAGTCAGGGCTCTTAACCTCTATGCCATCTCTCCAGTCCCAGAGCCATGCTTCTTGTCATCACATGAGGGCCTCTGGTGACAGTCTGCCTGCTTATCACCTGCTGGCTGACATCCTGCAGCCTGAAGTTCGTTCAGATCATCTAAATGAGGAATAAGTGCTGTGTGACAGGCAGTGAGCAGTGTCCCAAGACCCACACAGACACCCCAACAAAACAGAAGGTCTCCACTTACCTGGAGTGTTCATTGTAAGGACAACATGTACTAAACAGGACCTATCCAGAGCAAGCTGGAGATGTGTCCCCTCTGTGGTTCTCGACACCCTCATTTCCCTAGCATTATTTATCAGCTGGGAAGAGGAATACCAGGTCAACTCAAGTTCCAAAGGACCAGACAGCCTCTTCTGGCCTCTGCAAGCATCTGCACACAAATACCCAGACATACACTCACATACATAAAAATGAATCGTGGAGCTGGGCAGTGGTGGTGCACACCTTTAATCCCAGCACTCAGGAGGCAGAGGCAGGAGAATTTCTGAGTTCGAGGCCAGCCTGGTCTACAGAGTGAGTTCCAGGACAGCCAGGGCTACACAGAGAAACCCTGTCTCAAAAAACCAAAAAAAAAAAAAAAAAAAAAAAAAAAAAAAAAAAAAAAAAAAAGAAAAAGAAAAAAAAAGAAAAAAAAAAAAGAAAAAAGAAAATAAATCAAACAAAAAGCATCTTACTGAGACCGAGAACAGGAAGACAGACAGACATGTATGTAACATGTGACACATGAGTGTATAGAAAGCAGAAGACCACTAAGGGAGGAAGGGCTCCCGGGATTGAGAAGTCAGGAGAGATGCTACTGTCCAACCTTTGGCTCTGGGCTTATAAGAGAGATGGAGGGAGGTGAGGTGAGCCAGGAGGGAGATGTCAAGCACCGAGCAGGCCCAAGGCCAGGTGGGGTGTTGTATGGGTCACCTACCCAGTCCACAGGCAGGTGTGGAGTGTGAAAAGTGTAGCTGGGGCTACAGTTGATGTTGATTAAATGCAGTTGTGCAGGTGGGGACGTGAATGTAACATTGTAACATGAAGCTTTTAGGGTCAAGGTTGGGGCTGGAGAGAAGGCTTAGTGGTTAAGAGCACATAATGGTTTGTGCAGGACTGCAGTTTGGTTCCCAGCACACACATTAAGCTACTTACATCCCCTATAACTCTAGCTTCAGAAGGATTTCTTTTTTTTTTTTTTTTTTTTTTTTGGTTTTTGGTTTTTCCAGACAGGGTTTCTCTGTGTAGCCCTGGCTATCCTGGAACTCACTCTGTAGACCAGGCTGGCCTCAAACTCAGAAATCCGCCTTCCTCTGCCTCCCGAGTGCTGGGATTAAAGGCGTGCGCCACCACTCCCCGGCTTCAGAGGGATTTCATACCATTGGCCACCACAGACCCTTGCACACAGGTGCATATAAAAAAAAAAAAACAGATTAAAAAGCAGAGTGCTTGCTAGGCATGGAGTCACTGGCCTTTGATACCAGCACCACATAGGCAGAGGCAGGAGGGTCTCTGTGAATTCAAGGCCAGCCTAATCTACACTGTAAATTCTAGGCTACTTATGTAGCTTTCAATGACCCAACCCACACCCCTGAAAAAAAAGAAAAAAGAGCTAAGAAGAATGTTCCAGAAGAAACCTCAGGGTTGGCTGCAGAAGGCAGGAAGAGTGAACCAACTTGACTCAGGGAGAGAAGCATGGGCCCCTACAAGGAGTCTGGTGCCGGGCGGTGGTGGAGCACGCCTTTTAATCCCAGCACTTGGGAGGCAGAGGCAGGAGAATTTCTGAGTTCGAGGCCAGCCTGGTCTACAGAGTGAGTTCCAGGACAGCCAGGACTACACAGAGAAACCCTGTCTCGAAAAACCAAAAAAAAAAAAAAAAA
>JANHMN010000012.1:21086590-21103565 GCA_030674055.1 Rhabdomys pumilio | reverse complement strand
AAAAAAAAAAAAAAAAAAAAAAAAAAAAAAAAAAAAAAAAAAGGAGTCTGGCTAGAACAGGACCTAAACTGGTGGATGAGAAGGCAAACCCTAGTTTGTCTTTTGCTTTCTGAGAAGTTAAGCCAGTATAAAAATAATAACTGGATATTTCTCATAAATATTAATATTTCTATCTTTTTTTTTTTTTTGCTTTCTTTCTTCCTTTTTTTTCCCTCTTACCTATTTGTCTACTGACTGAGAGGCTCCATTCTCTATGGTCCAAATTAGCCACAGACTTAATAGCCTCTGACTTTCAAGAACTGAGATTGCAAGCCTGTACTACCATAGTAGTTTTTTGTTTATTTGTTTGTTTGTTTGAGACAGGGTTTCTCTGTGTAGCCCTGGCTGTTCTAGAACTCAACCTGTAGACCAGGCTGTACATGCCTCTGCCTCTCTGCCTCTCTGCCTCTCTCTGCCTCTCTCTGCCTCTCTCTGCCTCTCTCTGCCTCTCTCTGCCTCTCTCTGCCTCTCTCTGCCTCTCTCTGCCTCTCTCTGCCTCTCTGCCTCTCCTCTGCCTCTCCTCTGCCTCTCTGCCTCTGCCTCTGCCTCTCTCCTGAGTGAGTGCTGGAGCTGTGAGCCACCACTGCCTGGCTTATATTTAAGTTTCCAGGAATTGTCAAGCTATTGTCTTCACAGCATCAACCCTTTCACAGTCCCACCACAGGCTATAAGAATTATCTGAAGATCTGGTGACTCTGGATCTATACACTCACATGAGTGAGTCATCCTGCAGTTGGGCCAATGCACACAGACCCACAATTTGCCTGGTTTTCCGTGGATACTGCAAGAATCAGCATTCAGGGGCTGGAGGGATGGCTCAGTGGTTAAGAGCACTGATTGCTCATCCTGTGGGCCCCGGTTTGATTCCCAGCACCCACATATAGTACATATAGTAGTAACTTTTATTCACCTGTAGCAATTGTCATCTTGGACGATTACTGCCTCTGTCTGCTAACCTAGGCCTAGATCTGGAAGCTTTTAGTCTCTGTGTGATCTTATCTAGGCCTAGGATGTTCTCAGCCCCTGAGGCTTACTGCTGAACAAGATTGCCCTTTCTTCTCTCTCTGAGATCTGACTGGCTGGTTCAACTCAGCTGTTGTGGCTTAAAACTGACTGATCCAAACTGGGTTCTTTCTACTTCTCACTGAATTGCTCTGTTTGACCTCAAACTAGCAATCTGTTCTAATATTTTGGCTCCTTCTCCTTTTCTGGCTCATTCTGTCTTTACCTGTGTCTAGCTTCTTCTGTCTTCAACCTGTCTCCTAGTAAAACTGCCTCTGAATTCCATGAACTGACTGAACAGAGCTAACAAGAACTCAGAGATCTGCATGTCTCTGTCTTCAGAGTACTGAGATTAAAGGCCTTGACCTAAGCTCGTCTTTACCTGAAACTTGCTCTATCCCAGGCTGGCCTTGAACTCAGAGTGCCTCTGTCTCCTGGGATTAAAGGAGTGTCTGTATTTCAGGCAGATCACAAAGATCTAGTTATGGATATGAGCTCTTGCCAGAGCAGCCATGTCCTGAATTAAAATTCCTCTCCATTCACAAACAGTCAGATCACAAACAGGCAGATCACAGAAAATCTAATATTTCTGCATTTCTGGTCTCCTTAGACACCTGCACTGCACATATCCATCAAAATAAGTAATAAAATAAAATAAAATAAGAATAAAAAAGAACCAGCATTCAACTTGATCTCTCTTTGAGCCCTGGTGCACAAAAAAAAAACCAAAAAACAAAAACAAAAAACAAAACAGATTGGTAAGAAAGGTTTAGAAGCAACCTAGTTCACTGATAAAGAAGGTACCAGCTCCCTCCTCAGGCCAGGGAGGTGGCTCATCAGGGAAAGGCACTTGCCACCAAGCAAGTAAGGGACTGAGTTCTATCCTGGGAATCTATATAGTAGAGAGAACTCACTCCAGAAAGTTTGTCCTCTGATTTCTACATATATGCTGTTCTATCATGAATAGACACACGCATGCACACACTTAAAAGTATATATTCAAAAGAAGAACAAGCTTCTTTCTTGCAAGGAGTGTAACAAAGTTGTGTGTCTGTGTGTATGTATGTGTGTGTGTGTGTGTGTACTCAGAGGATAAGGCTGGGGGCCTGAGCTACAGATTAAGGCCTTGTCTCAAAAAAGAAAAAAAAAAAAAAAGAAAGAAAAAAGTTTTTGTTTGTTTTTTTGTTTTGTTTGTTTGTTTGTTTTAGTATGTATGAACCTTAAGCCGGACAGTCTGCTAAATTTGGTGTATGAGGCTAGCCTAGGTTTCAAATAAGACAAACAAGATGGCTAGGGATGTAGCTGTTTGCAGAGTGCTTGCTCAGCATGCACTAAATTCCACATAAAAGCAGGCATGGTGGTTCAAGTCTATTATCTGAATACTTGGAAGGAAGAGGGAAAAGGAGAAGGATGAGAAGCTCACAGCCCTCACCAGCCATGCCACTCTGAATGTTCCAGAGCCTGAGCGAGCCTGTCAGAAAATTATGCTGCAAAACATAGAGTTTGGAGCCAGACTGGGCTACAAGGGACCGTCTCAAAAAACCAAACCCAAGCAAAGCGGCCCTAGCCAACTGCATTCTCAAATGGTTTTTGTTTTTTGCCAGTTGTGAGTGTAAGTGGCATGTCACGTGATTTATCAGTGAGGCGAGTATGGGCATCTTTTGTACGTTTGAGAGCCAGCTGTGTTTGTTTCCTTTTCTCAGAACCTGTCCTGGTCCGTGGCTGCTTTTCTACAGGAATTTTGGGGTTTCCAGCTTTGATTTTAAGAGTTCCTTCTAAGGGATGGAAGTTACTCTGTCATACAAGTTGCTGTTCAGTTTGTACCAACTGTAAACAGCTACATCTCTAGCCATTCTGTTTATTTTATTTGAAACCTAGGCTAGCCTCATTCACCAGATTCTCTTGCTTAAGTTTCATAAATTTAAAACAAAAGTTTTTTAAAAATGATTTTCTTTTTTTTTCTTTTTCTCTTTCTTTCTTTCTTTTTTTCTTTTTTCTTTTTCTATTTGTATCTAAGGGGAAAGCACTGCTTGGTTGTAGGTAATTAAGAGTATTTCACTACTTAGCCCAGGCTAGCCTTGAACTTTTCAGCAGCCCTCCTGCGTAGGCCTCCAAAATGTTAGGAATTCAGGCATGAACACCTGGCACTGATAGAAAACTTTAAGCTTTTTCTCTCTCCTGTGGTCAGAGCTAATTTTTGAGTTTGGAATCAGGTTTAAATTAAGGCTGCCACAGAGTGACAAAAAAACACATTCTCTTTCTTTGTTTCTTCTGATTTTGTTTTGGTTTGGTTTTCTTTTCTTGCTTTGTTTATTTGTTTTATGTAAGTTTTAAAAGTCAACGTGGAATCCTAGCCCAGGATGGACCCCAACTCAGGCTAGCATCCATCTCAACCTCCTAGTGCTGGAATTACAGGTATAAGCTAGCTATCTAGCTCTGTCTGATACATTTTGTTTGTTTGTTTGTTTTGTTTCTTTTCTTTTTTTGGTTTTTTGAGACAGGGTTTCTCTGTGTAGCCCTGGCTGACCTGGAACTCACTCTGTAGACCAGGCTGGCCTCAAACTCAGAAATCTGCCTGCCTCTGCCTCCCAAGTGCTGGGATTAAAGGTGTGGGCCACCACCGCCCGGCTGTTTGTTTGTTTGGTTTTTTTTTTTCAAGATTGGATTTCTTTATGTAGCCCTGGCTATGTTGGAACTAGCTCTAAAGACCAGGCTAGCCTCAACAGACATCTTTAGTGACATTTTTGAGAAATTTAGAATTTTGGTTTCTTTAAAAAAAAAAAAAAAAAAAAACCACAGAAATAGTATAAGAATTTGCTTTTGTTTCAGTCCCAGATGTAGGCAATGTGGGGCTGCTTTAGACTGTCTGCAGCAGCTGACTATAATTTGCCTCCTGCTCAAGGAGAGGCATGGCTTTTCCCGCTGCAGATAGTTTCTGACTGTGTGATGTTTGGAATTCTGGGAACTCTTCAGAGGGTGTATAAATGCTAGGGCCCCAACAGGTGAAGTTGTTCAGGGGGCTTAGTTGAGGTTTGTTAGTAAGCATGCTCAAAGAAGAAACAAGAAAGAAATCAGATTCAGGGATCTCTGTCTCTCTCTCTCTCCCCTCTATCCTTTTTTTTTTTCTCTTATCTAATGATAAAAGGTAAAGGAGGGTGGGTTGGGAAAAAGAAGACCCACAAAGTAAGAAGGTACAGCTACAGAGATCTGCCTGCCTCTGCCTTCCTAGTGCTGGGATTAAAGGCTTGTACTATCACCACTGCCTGACTGATAAGTTTTCCTCTCTTTTCTTTTTCTTTCTTTTTCATTATTTATTCACTTTATGCCCTAGTTCCACCCCCACCTGCGTCCTCTCCTTCCAGTTCCATCTTTACTAATCCCTTCCCCCCAATACCCTCTCCTCTTCTCCTCAGAGAAGGGAGGAGCCCCCCCTAGGGTACCACCCTGCCTTGGGACATTCAGTTGCAGCAGAACTAAGCGCATTCTTTCCCACTGAGGCCCAACCAAACTATCCAGTTAGGGGAAGGGGATCCAACGCACTCCAATTGCCAGGGGACCCTCATGAAGACCAAACTACACATCCACCACAAACATGCAAGAGGCCTGGGTCCAGCCTCGGCATGCTCTTTGGTTGGTGGTCCGGTGTCCAGTCTCTGAGAGCCGTTATGGGCCCAGGTTAGCTGTCTCTGAGGGTCATCTTGGGGTGTCTTTGAACCCCTCGGCTTGCTCAACTCTGTCACACACTCTTCCACAAGATTTCCCAAGCTCTGTCTGATGCTCCAGTGTGGGGGTGTGGGTCTCTGCAGTTGTTTTCATCAGCTGCTGGATCAACCTCTCAGGAGACAGACACGAGGAGCTTCCCTGGGACATTAAGTCTCTGCCAGACCATCCCATCCTCCCACTGAAGCCAGACAAGACAGCCCTGTTAGGAGAACAAGATCCACAGGCAGAGTCAGGGACAGCCCTGGCTCCAGCTGCCAGGACCCACATGAAGACCAAGCGACACCTCCACCAACCTCGTGGGGTGGAGGAGGACAGGGAGTAGAGAGTGGCTAGGTCCAGAGCATGTATACTCCTCGGCTGGTGGTTCAGTCTCTGGAAGCCTTCAAGAGTCCAGGCCAGTGGTCCTCCTATCTATCTCCTCGGGCTCCCTCAGTTCCCCAGCCCCAAACTCCTCCACAAGACTCCCTGAGCTCCAAGACTCCCAGAGCTCCATCCAATGTCCAGCTGTGGGTCTCTGCATCTGCCTCAGTCAGTTGCTGGGTGTCCTCTTAGAGGCTCCTGTCTGCAAGCAGAACAGGGCACCACCAATAGTATCAGGGACTGATTCCTGCCAGTGGGATAGGTCCCAAGCTTGGCCAGCCATTGGCTGCCCAGTCCCTCAGTCCCTGCTCCATCCCCGTCCCTGCACTTCCTGTAGGCCAGAAAAACCCTGTGTGGAAGGTTGCTTGGGTGGGCCTGTGTCTTCATCTTTCCTCCTTGAGTCCCACCTGGCTACAGGAGGTAGCCACTTCAGGCTCCACATCCTCCACTGCTAGGAGTCTCATCTTGAGTCACCTCCACAGACTCCCTGGAGCCTCTGCCAGCCCAGGTCTCTGCCACATATCAGAAATCACCCCCTACACCTCCTATCCCTGTCTGCCATGGATTTCCTTTCACTCTCCTGACTTTCCCCACCCTGTTTCCCAGTTCCCTCCCTCCATTGACCTCCAATGGCCATTCTGTTTCCCCTTCTGAGTGAGACCCAAGCGTCCTTCCTTGGGTCCTCTTTGTTATTTAGCTTCTTTGGGTCTATGGATTGTAGCATGGTATCCTGTACTGTGTAGTTAATAGCCACTTATAAGTGAGAACATACCATGTGTGTCCTTTCGGGTCTGGGTTACATCACTCATGATATTTTCTAGCCCGTTTCTCCTTTGTATAAAGGAGGGCTACTGACTTTTTTGAGTTAATTTTGTATCTAGCCACATTGCTGAAGGTGTTTATCAGCTGTAGGAGTTTTCTGGTAGAGTTTTTGGAGTCACATATGTATACTATCATATCATCTGCAAATATTGATACTTTGACTTTTTCTTTTCAAATTTGTATCCCCTTGATCTCCCTTAATTGTCTTATTAATCTAGCTAGAACTTCAAGTACTATATTGAAAAGATAAGCCGGGCAACAGTGGTGCACGCCTTTAATCCCAGCACTTGGGAGGTAGAGGCAGGCGGATTTCTGAGTCAGAGGGCAGCCTGCTCTACAGAGTGAGTTCCAGGACAGCCAGGGCTACACAGAGAAATCCTGTCTCAAAAAACCAAAAAGAAAAAGAAGAAGGAGGAGGAGGAAGAAGAGGAGGAGGAGGAAGAGGAGGAAGAAGAGGACGAGGAGGACGAGAACGATGAGGACAAGGAGGAGATACAGAGAAAATAGACTTGCTTTAAGCTTTTCTCCATTTAATTTGATGTTGGCTAGTGGCTGGCTGTCCTTTATTGTGTTTAGGTATTTACCTGTATTCCTGATCTCTCCAAGACTTTTAGCATGAAGAGGTATTGAATTTTGTCAAAGGCTTTTTTGGCATCTAGTAAGATGATCATTTTTCCCCTCAGTTTGTTTATGTGGTGGATTACATTGATGGATTTTCATATATCGAACCACCCTGCATCCCTGTGACGAAGCTTAATGATTATGATGGATGAGGGTTTTGATGTGTTCTTGGATTCAGTTTGTGAGTATTTTATTGAGTATTTTTGCATCAATGTTCATAAGGGAAATTGGTCTGAAATTGTCTTTCTTTGTTGAGTCTTTGTGTGATTTGGTGTTAGGGTGACTGTGGCCTCATAGAATGAGTTTGGCAATGTTTCTTCTGTTTCTGTTTTGTGGAATATTTTGAGGAGTATTGGTATTAGCTCCTCTTCAAAAGTCTAGTAGAATTCTGCACTAAAACCATCTGGCTCTGTGCTTTTTTTGGTTGGAAGATTTTTAATGACTGCTTTTATTTCCTTAGAGGTTATAGGACTATGTAGATTGTTTATCTGATCTTGACTTAACTTTGTTAAGTGGAATCTATCCAGAAAATCATCCAATCCGATTTTGTGGAGTGGAGGCTACAGAAGTAAGATCTAATGATTCTTTGAATTTCCTCAGTGTCTGTTGTTATGTCTCCCTTTTCAGTTCTGACTTTGTCAATTTGGATATTGTCTCTTTGCCTTTTAGATAGTTTGGCTAAGGGTTTGCTTATCTTGTTAATTTTGTCAAAGAACAAGCTCTTGATCTCCTTGATTCTTTGTGTTGTTCTCTTTGTTTCCAATTTATTGATTTCAGCCCTGAGTTTGACTTTTTTCCTGCCATCTACTCCTTTTGGGTGTGTTTGCTTCTTTTTGTTCTAGAGCTTTCAGGTGTACTTTTAAATCGCTGATATGAGAATGCACCAATTTATTTATGAAAGCACTTAGTGCTATGAACTTTCCTTTTAGCACAGCTTTCATTGTGCCCCATAAGTTTGGGTATGTTGTGCCTTCATTTTCACTGAATTCTAGAAAGTCTTTCCTTCCTATCTTATTTTTTTCTTTGACACAGTGGCCATTGAGTTCAGTTTCTACACGTTTGCAGGTTTTCTGCTGTTTCTGTTGTTAAGTCCAGCTTTAATCTATTGTGATCTGATAAAATGTAAGGGTTTATTCCAATTTTCTTGTATCTGGTGAGGCTTGATTTGTGCCTGAGTATATGATCAGTTTTGGAGAAGGTTCTGTGAGGTGCTGAGAAGAAAGTATATTCTTCTGTGTTTGGGTGAAATGTTCAGTAGATATCTGTTAGGTCCATTTGATTCATAATGTCATTAAGTTTCATTAATTCTCTGCTTAGTTTCTGTTTCAAAGACCTGTCCATTGGTGAGAGTGGGGTGTTGAAGTCTCCCACTATTAATGTGTAGGCTCTGATGTGTGATTTAAGCTTTAGTAATGTTTCTTTTATAAATATGAGTACCCTTGCATTTGGGGCATAGATGTTCAGAATTGAGATGTCATCTTTGATGGATTTTTTTTTGCTTTGATGAGTATGAAGTATCCTTCTCCATATCGTTTTATTACATTTTGTTAAAAGTCTATCCTATTAGAAATTAGAATGGCTGATCCAGATTGTTTCTTGGCTCTGTAACCTTTTCCAGCCCTTTACACTGAGGTAATGTCTATTTTTGTTGTTGAGGTATGTTTCTTGTATGTAGCAAAATGATGGATCCCATTAGCCTGTGTCTTTTTATTGATGTTGAGAGATATTAATGACCAATGATTGTTAATCTCTGATATTTTAATGCTCTTGGTGGTTCTCTCTCTCTCTCTCTCTCTCTCTCTCTTTGTGTGTGTGTGGTGTGTGTGTGTGATTCTTTTCTTTGGTTTTGCTCATGTGAAATTAATTATGTCTTGTGTTTTCTTGGATGTAGTTACCCTCCTGTTGGAGTTTTCATTCTATGTCCTATGGAGGGCTGGATTAGTGGAAAGATATTGTTTAAATTTGGTTTTGTCATAGAATATCTTGTTTTCTCCATCTGTGTGATCGAAAGTTTTGCTGGATACAGTAGTCTGGGTTGACATCAGTGGTCTCTTAAGGTCTGCAAGACCCTTCTGGCTTTTAGAGTCTCTACTGAGAAGTCAAGTGTAATTCCAATAAGTCTGCCTTCATATGTTTGCTACTTAGTCTTTTTTATTTGCAGCTTTTAATGCTCTTTCTTTGTTCTGTATATTTAGTGTTTTGATTATTATGTGGCAGGAGGATTCTCTTTTCTGGTCCAATCTGTTTGGTGTTCTGTAAGGTTCCTCCATGTTTTTTATGTTTTTTTGGTTTTTCGAGACAGGGTTTCTCTGTGTAACCCTGGCTGTCCTGGAACTCACTCGGTAGACCAGGCTGGCCTTGAACTCAGAAATCCGACTGCCTCTTCCTCCCAAGTGCTGGGATTAAAGGCATGCGCCACCACCACCGCCCGACCTCCTCCATGTTTTTAAGCATCTCTTTTTTTAGGTTAGGAATATTTTCTTCTATGATTTTGTTGAAGATATTTTCTAGGCCTTTAAGCTGGGAGTCTTCTTATTTTTCTATTCCTATTATTCTTAGATTTGGTCTTTTCATAGTATCCTA
This sequence comes from Rhabdomys pumilio, assembly GCA_030674055.1. Classification (NCBI taxonomy): domain Eukaryota; kingdom Metazoa; phylum Chordata; class Mammalia; order Rodentia; family Muridae; genus Rhabdomys; species Rhabdomys pumilio. The sequence goes on along the minus strand of JANHMN010000012.1, from coordinate 21,094,415 downwards.
AATTCCCTGGATGTTTTGTGTTAGAAACTTTTCAGATTTAGCATTTTCTTTGACCAGTGTAACAGTTTCTTCTGCCATATTTTCTATGTCTGAGATGCTTTCTTCAGTCTCTTGTATTCTGTTGGTGATGCTTGTGTAGTTCCCGTTCTCTTTCCGAGGTTCTCCATCTCCAGGATTGCCTCAGATTTGCCTTAGTTTCTTTACTGCTTTTATTTTTATGTTTCAGGTCTTGAGCAGGTTATTTATTTCCTTCAGCATTTGATTGGATTTTCCTGTATTTCTTTAAGGGATTTATTCATTTCCTCTTTTAAAGGCCTCCTCATAAGGTTCATAAATCATCTTTATAAGATTATATTTAAGGCCATTTTCTTATGCTTTGTGTGTGTTAGAATATCCAGGGCTTGCTGTAGTAGGATACCTGGATTCTGGTGGTGCCATCTTGCCCTGGCTTCTGTTGATTGTGTTCTTATGCTAGCACTGGTGTTGGCAGTTTGTCCCTAGTGTTGGCAGGCCTGGTAGTTCTTGATGGCAGCAGGCCTCTTGGACTGCAGGTAGAGCTGGTAGTGTCTGATGGCAGCAGACCTCTGGGATTGCACGTAGAGCTGGTTATTCCAGATGGTAGCAGGTTCCAGGGATGCAGGTAGAACTGGTAATCCCAGATGGCTTCAGGCCTCTGGTTGTCCAGTTGGCCTCCAGGGATTCAAGTAGAGCTGGTGGTCCCTGATGGCTGCAGCCCTCCAGGATTGTAGGTAGAGGTGTGGACCAGAAGATAGAGTACTGGGGAAACAGGGCAGAACTCACCACTGAGGGACTTGCTGGCAGGCAGAGGATTGGAGTGTGAGAATCTCACCTGGTTGTCCTTGGTGCCAACATATCTCCAGGGATGCAGGCAGAGCTGTGACTGAGCTCTCTCATGGTTGCATCTCCCACCCCCAAGCCCCCATGTTTTTCAAGACAAGATTTCTCTGTAGTCCTGGCTGTCTTGGAACTGAGACATTTGGCTGACTCTTCCTGTTGAGTATTGGAATCAAAGGCATGGGCCACCTCCACCCTCCCTAGTCACATCCTTTTTTGATCTCTTGTCTTTGAACCTTTGGAGACTTATTGTAGGTCTCATGCAGGGAGCAGGCAATGGGTTTGTTTCCAGATGACAACTGACTTCCTCAAAATGAGCATAATCTACCCTACCCAGTGTTTTCATTTATTTGTTTGAGTCTTCTGTAACCAAGATGACCTCAGATTCACTGGGTAGCTGAAGATTAGGTCAAATGTCTGATGGTCTGCTACCACTGTCTAAGTACAGACCTGCAGGTATCTGAAACTAAGCTGGTCTTGTGTAGTGCTGGGGTAGGATCCAGAGCCTCAGGGATGCTGGGCCAGCACTCTATGAACTAACCACCCAGACCCCCTTCTCTTCTATTTCAAACTGGTCTAGAGAGGTGGCTCATTCTTGCAAAGGACCTGATTCCCAGCATCCACATAGCAGCTCACATTCATCTTAACTCCAGCTCCAGAGAACCCAACTTTCTCTTCTAATCTCTGAAGTCACCAAGCACAAACCTGTATATAGGCAAAGACCTCACACACCTAAAAATAAATAAATCTATATTGCATACTAATCTTCCTTTTAGATGTGCAAAAGCTTTTGGGTTTTATAGATTATTATATTTGTACATAGATTCCTTATGGAATTAACCTTTGTGGTGGTTTGAATAGGTATGGTGGACCTAGATTCATCTGTTTGAATGCTTTGCCATAGGGAGTGGCCCTATGAGGAGGTATGGCCTTGGAAAAGGTGTGGCCTTGTTAGAGGAAGTGTGTCACTGTGGAGGCAAGGCTTTAAGGTCTTTGCCGGTTAAGCTCTGCCCTGTGTGAAACACATCCAGTTTCCTACTGCTGTCTGCAGATCAAGACGTAGAACTCTCAGCTCCTCACCTCAGCACCAAGTCTGCCTAGACTCTACCCTACTTCCCACCATGATAATGGACCAAATATCTGAAACTATAAGCCAGTCCCAATTAAATGTTTGCCTTTATAACAGTTGTTTTGGTCATGGTGTCTCTCCATAGCAATGAAACCCTAAGTCAACTTTGTACTACATTTCCCTTTCTCTCTCTCTCTCTCTCTCTCTCTCTCTCTCTCTCTCATGAGCCCTAGCCCCGGACTCTATGAATGGGCACTACTCTAGCCCTGCACTATGCATTTTTTAGTTAAACTTCTGAAAATTTGCTATTTCTATTTATTTATAAATGATAATTATTTTTCTTTTATTTATTTACTTTTTTTAAAATTTGGGGGCAGGATCCCATTATGTAGCCCTAGCTACCTGAAACTTGTTGCATAGACCAGGCCCTCTGAAAACTCACAGAGATCTGCCAGCCTCTGCCTCCTGAGTGCAAGGTTACACTAGGGTACCACTATACCCAGATACATTTATATTTTTAAAAACTTATTATGTTTCTAGATATGGGTGTTTTGCCTGTATGTATGTTGGTACATCTGGAGTTACAGAAGGTTGTAAGCCACTATGTGGGTGCTGGGAATTGAACCTGGATTTTCTGGAAGGGTAGACAGTGCTCTTAACTGCTGAGCCATCTCTCCACACCCCCACCCCAACCTGTCCTGTTTTGTTTTTTTTGTTGGTTGGTTGGTTGGTTGGTTGGTTGGGGTTTTTTGTTTTGTTTTGTTTTTTAAGATTTATTTATTTATTATGTATGTGGGTATACTGTTGCTGTCTTCAGACACACCAGAAGAAAGCATCAGATCCCATTACAGATGGTTATGAGCCACTATGTGGTTGCTGGGAATTGAACTCAGGACCTCTGGAAGACCTCTCAACCACTGAGTCATGTCAGTTTGGTTTTATAAAGCAGAGTTACTTTTTTGTTTGTTTGTTTGTTTGTTTTGTTTTTGTTTTTGTTTTTTTTTTCGAGACAGGGTTTCTCTGTATTCCTGGCTGTCCTGGAACTCACTCTGTAGACCAGGCTGGCCTCAAACTCAGAAATCTTCCTGCCTCTGCCTCCCAAGTGCTAGGATTAAAGGCGTGCACCACCACTGCCCAGCTTAAAAGATCTTTTAAACCAGGGCAATGGTGGCCATCATCTTTAATCCCAGCACTCTGGATGCAGAGGCAGGTGGGTCTCTTGAGTTCAAGGTCAGCCTGATCTACAGAGCAAGTTTCGGGACATCCAGAGCTACACAGAGAAACCCTGTTTCAGGGGGGGGTGTGGAATTAGTGACTTCAAACACTTTATTTATTTGTGTGTAAGTGTGAGCGCAGGCATATGCTTATAAGCATATGTATGTGGTCAGAGGATCTTTCAGAAAGCACCTCTACCTTACTGAGGCTGACTCTCTTGTTTCTGCTGTACCCCAGGCCAGCTGGCCAGCAAGATTCCAGCCAATCCTCATATCTCCTCAGATCTCAGCATAGGATTGCCAAGATTATAGGTGCATGCAGTTCTTGTCAGCTTTTTTTTTTTTTTTTTAAAGTTAAAAGTTCCTTAATTTTTTTTCCTGGTACCACTACCAACCACAATTTGCAGAGCAATATACCTGATGTAATGAAAAGACAAAGACAAAGACAAAGCTACAACAGATAAAAAACCTCAGGAATGTACATCTAATTGACATTACATCGAATTAATCAATAGCTGAACTTTTTGCGAACTGTGGCTCTGAGAGTCCTGAACAGGAAGGGTTTCCTGTCTAAGCTGCAGTAACTTTTCTGACTATGGATCATCATTCCTTCTGTGGCAGCTTTTTACAGTTCCTCCAATGCATTCGGGACGACTGTCTCAAAGACCTGCAGCTTTCCTGACAACTCCTCGCTCTCTCTCCTGCTAAGAATGTAGCCGTTTCTGTTTTGTTTTAAAACCTTCTGCTACCATACCCACCACTTCTATCTCCAGATCCACAGCCACCACCATAGAGACTGCCTGAGCTGCTTCTACCAAAACTGCCCCCATACTTGGATTGCTGCTGTCCACTGTATTTTCCAAAGTCATTACAGTTCCCACCACCATAGTTACCTCTACCAAAATTTCCTTCTTCAGCCGGCAGTGGTGGCACACGCCTTTAATCCCAGCACTTGGGAGGCAGAGGCAGGCAGATTTCTGAGTTCGAGGCCAACCTGGTCTACAGAGTGAGTTCCAGGACAGCCAGGGCTACACAGAGAAACCCTGTCTCGAAAAACCAAAAAAAAAAAAAAAAAAAATTTTCCTTCTTCATTGTAACCATCATATCCTCTACCACCACCACCATATCCACCACCTTGGTTTCCATATCCCTGTCTACCACCTCCATAACCTCCTCTATGACTGTAACCAGGACCACCACCATAGTTGCCACCATCACCTCCAAATCTATTATATCCACCATCACCACCTCCATAACTACCTCTGCTGCCACCACCTCCACTACCATACCTCCTCTTCCACCAAAGTTTCCTCCACGACCGGTGAAGTTGCCAGATCCCCCTCCACGACCTTTCTGTGATCCAGCAGACTGCATCTACTCTTTAGAAAGGGCCCTTTTCACTTCACAGTTATGCCCATTAAAAGTGTGGTATTTCTGAATAACAATTTTATCAACTGTGTCATGATCATCAAAAGTTACAAAAGCAAATCCTCTCTCTTTCCCACCCTGCCTGTCTTCCATAATTTCTATGGTTTTAATCTTGCCATACTTTTCAAAGTAGTCTCTCAGATTATAGTCTTCTGTATCCTTAATACCACCAACAGAAATTTTCTTCACCGTTAAATGGGCACCAGGCTTTACACAATCCTCTCTAGAAACAGCTCTCTTTGGTTCCACCACACGTCCGTCAACCTTGTGTGGCCGAGCACACATTGCAGCATCCACCTCTTCAACACAAGAGCAGGTCACAAAACCAAAGCCTCTGGAACGTTTTGTTTGGGGATCTCTCATTACCACACAGTCTGTAAGTGTGCCCCATTTCTCACAATGTTCTCTTAAGCTATCTGTGGTTTCAAAGCTCAGACCACCAATAAACAGCGTCCTCAGCGGCTCTGGTTCCTGTGGATCACGGCCCTCCATTTTGAGACCGGACTCGCCTCTTCCAACTCGAGTTCCTCTATTCAGCTTTAAAAAAAAATATTATTTTTAATCATTCCATTTGTTTATATCTCAAATGATATCCCACTTCCCAGTTACCCTCCACAAGCCCCTCTTCCCACATTCACCCTCTCCTCCCTCCCCTTTGCCTTCCACCCACTCTCACCTCACCACTCCAGCATACCCCTACACTGGGGCATCCAACCTCCACAGGACCAAGGACCTCCCCTCCCATTGCTGTCAGACAAGGCCATCCTCTGCTACATATGGATCCACAGCCATGGATCTCTCCCTGTACACTGTGTGGTTGGTGGTCTAGTCCCTGGGAGCTCTGGGTGGTCCGGCCAGCTGACATTGTTTTTCCTATGGGGTTACAATCTCCCTCAGCTCCTTCAGTCCTTCTGCTAGCTCCTGCACCATGGTCCCTGAGCTCAGTCTGATGGCTGGCTCCAGGTATCCACATCTGTATTGGTCACTTGCTGGCTGAACCTCCCAAGAAGCAGTCATACCAGGTTCTTGTCAGCAAGTACCTCTTGGCAATGGCAACAGTGTCAGGTTTGGTGTCTGCAGACAGAATGGGTCCCCGGGTGGGACAGTCCTCAGATGGCCCTTTCTTCAGTTTCTGCTTTTTTTTTTTTTTTTTTTTTTTGTCCCTGTTCTTCCTTTGGATAGAAAAAATTCTGGGTTAAAAACTTTGAAAAGCCAACAGTGGTGGCGCACGCCTTTAATCCCAGCACTTGAGAGGCAGAGGCAGGCGGATTTCTGAGTTTGAGGCCAGCCTGGTCTACAGAGTGAGTTCCAGGACAGCCAGGGCTACACAAAGAAACCCTGTCTTGAAAAAACAACAACAAAGAAAAAGAAAAAAAAAGAAAAGAAAAAAACAACACTTTAAAATGTGTGTGTGGCTTCCACCAGCAGGGGCTGTGCCAACCTACTGGAGGTGATCACTACAGGTTCTGTTTCCCCTTCTCTGCTAAAATCATCCCCATTGGGTCCTGGGAGCCTCTCATTTCCCTGATATCTGGAACCCTCCAGTGGCTATCCCAGGTTCCTCATCCCCACTCCCACCCCGCTACATATTTTTATTCCGGGCATTCATAGGATACATAGACATACATGCAAGCAAAACATCAATATGAATTAAATTCAAATTTTTGAGAGATGGCTCAACAGTTAAGAGCACTGGTTGTTCCTCCAGAGCTCCTGGGTTCAATTCCCAGCAATCTCATGGTGACTCACAACCATCTATAATGGGATCTGATGCCCTCTTCTGCTATTCATGAAGACAGAACACTCATGTACAAAAAAATACATAAATAAATGTTCACAAGCAGAACATTTGTACACATAAAAACAGCTGGACAGTGGCAGTGATGGTGGCTGTGGTGGAGCACACCTTTGATCTCAGCACTCAGGAGGCAGAGGCAGGCAGATTTCTGAGTTGAGACCAGTCTGGTCTACAGTACAGGTTCCAGGACAGCCAGGGCTACTCAGGGAAACCCTGACTTGAAAAACAAACAAACAAACAAATAAAACATTAACTATCCCTAGTGCTAGGATAAGAGGCATGTACACCTGACCCGAGGAACAGTATTTACAAAATAATTATTTAATGGGGCCTCGAACTCAGAAATTCGCCTGCCTCTGCCTCCCAAGTGCTGGGATTAAAGGCATGCGCCTGGCTGTCTTTTGACTCTTATGCTCAAAAATTAAAATCTGGGCCGGGCGGTGGTGGCACACGCCTTTAATCCCAGCACTTGGGAGGCAGAGGCAGGCGGATTTCTGAGTTTGAGGCCAGCCTGGTCTACAGAGTGAGTTCCAGGACAGCCAAGGCTATACAGAGAAACCCTGTCTCGAAAAACCAAAAAAAAAAAAAAAAAAAAAATTAAAATCTGAGTGCTGGAATTAAAGGGTGTGCCACTACTGCCCAGTTTTGTTGTTAGTATTATTTTGTTATTACTATTAATCGTTTTTAAAATATAATTGTTTTTTGGGATGGTGTGCACACGCCTTAGCATACATGTATATACCCGAAGACAACATTTAAGAGTCAGTTCTCTCCTTCTACCATGTAGGTGTGGTCGATCAAACTTATGTCAACAAAGCAGACTTGGTGGCAAACTCCTTTACCCACCAAGTCACCTTGTTAGCCCAATTATTTCTTTCATGTCATTTAATCTCAGCTCAGCACTTTGTTGGCCTGTGTTAACAACCCCCATCAGCTTAGACAAAAAAGTGTTAACTAGTTTAGTGAATGTCTACTACTGTTTTTGTCCTGAATTGTCTATAGCTGTTACCATGGCAACGATGTGACCTTCCTGTGATATCTGTTAACTTGGAAGGGTGACTCCAGACAGACATGTGGCAGTGTAGAAAGAACATGGTTTGACTGTTCATTTATTCTTTTTTTTTTTTTTTTTTTTTTTTTTTGAGACAGGGTTTCTCTGTGTAGCCCTGGCTATCCTGGAACTCACTCTGTAGACCAGGCTGGCCTGGAACTCAGAAATCCACATGCCTTTGCCTCCCAAGTGCTGGGATTAAAGGCATGCATGTGCCACCACTGCCTGGCTCATTTATTCTTTTTGTTTGTTTGTTTGTTTTGTTTTTTGTTTTGTTTTGTTTTGTTTTTTTTTCGAGACAGGGTTTCTCTGTGTAGTCCTGGCTGTCCTGGAACTCACTCTATAGACCAGGCTGGCCTCGAACTCAGAAATCTGCCTGCCTCTGCCTCCCAAGTGCTGGGATTAAAGGC
>JANHMN010000012.1:21073467-21086580 GCA_030674055.1 Rhabdomys pumilio | reverse complement strand
CTCAGAAATCTGCCTGCCTCTGCCTCCCAAGTGCTGGGATTAAAGGCGTGCACCACCACCGCCCGGCTTCATTTATTCTTTTATCAACTGATTTTTGTCTTTCTTCTTCCCCCTGACCCCATGTATGTGTGTAATATGTGTATATGTGTTTTTGACATTATGTGTCTCACCTGTCCCTGAACTGCCTTAGTTAGTATGTTACTGAAGATATGTATTTTAGACAGTGTCTCAGGTATCCCAGAATAGCCTTCAGTTACTGTGTAACTGAAGATGAACTTGAATTTCTTTTTGTTTTTTTTTTTTTTTTTTTGGTTTTTCCGAGACAGGGCTTCTCTGTGTAGCCCTGGCTGTCCTGGAACTCACCCTGTAGACCAGGCCTAGAACTCAGAAATCCGCCTGCCTCTGCCTCCCAAGTGCTGGAATTAAAGGCGTGCACCACCACCGCCTGACTAACTTGAATTTCTGTTCCTCTTGTCTCTGCCTCCCCGGTACGGGGATTACAGAAGTACACCATTGTGGGCAGTTTTATATGGTGCTAGGGATATAACTCAGGGTTTTGTGCTGGATAAGCACGTGTGCCACCAGATGAGCTACATGCACAGCTTTGTTTTTGTTCAGTTTCTCTGTGTAGTCCTTCCTGGCTGTCCTGGAACTGGCTCTGTAGACCAGACTGGCCTCCAACTCAGAGATCCGCCTGCCTCTGCCTTTCAGTGCTAGGATTAGTGTGCCCCACCACTGCCTGGCCATGGCAGAGGCTTCCAAGGAAATACTGGCCCACCTTGAATTTGGGGCTGACTTCCTCTCTCAGCTTCCTGAGTGCTGAGTTTTCACCCACTTCAGTTTCCATTACCCTCAACCTCCACGATCTCAAAAGTCCTCCCCAGTGCTGGGGGAGGGCTGAGCAGTAGAGAACCTGCCTAGTGTGCAGGAGGCCCTGGGTTCTAAGCCACCAAAGACGAAAACAAAATAAACTCCCTCCCAGATCTGAGATCCTCGGAGCCTGAAGGGTTAAACGCATGCCCTTGGAGGCCTTTTTCTTCCCAGCCCAGGAAGTACAGGTCCTCAGACCACAACAACCCTCAGACACAGGTTTTCCTGGGCAGGGCTGAATTCAACAGGGAAAACGATTCTTGTTAGACCAGATTTCCTGGTTTAAGGTTTGGGAAATCCAGTTGCCCTCATGTAGCCTTGCTTGACAAGTCGCCTCCGAACTTACTCCTCTGTTCCTGAGGCTGAAGAGGCTGTAAAAGTCTCCCAGTCCAGCTGACAGATTTATGAAGGAAGCAGCGGAACCGAATGAAGCCTTGGGACTCAGGAACCATTGCATTCTTCACCAAGGCTCCGCCTCACACACCTGTTTGTTTGTTGTTGAGTTTTGTTTGTTTGTTTGTTTTTAAGTGTGTATCCTAGTTGTCCTGAAACTCAATATGTAGGCCACACTGACTTCAAATTCACAGATATCTACCTACTTCTGCCCCCGACCCACCACCACAAGATCTGGGATTAAAGGCATGCGCTACCATGTGAGACTTTTTTTTTTTTTTTCTATTTGGGACTCTAGAGACTGCTCAGTGGTTAAGACTGCTGGTTGCTCTTTTAGAGGACCTGCTACCCTTTTCTATCTGATTCAGGCACCACACACACACACACACACACACATACACACACACATACACACACACACATACACACACATACACACACATACACACACACATACACACACATACACACACACACATACACACATACACACACATACACACACATACACACACATACATACACAAATACACATACACACACACATACACACACATACACACACACATACACACACATACACACACACATACACACACACACACACACACTAAAGACCAGTATAAAGAGTTTTTAAGATTTTTGTTTTTATTCTATGTGTATGAGTATTAACCTGCTTGTATGTATGTCTAATATGTTTATGCAGCGCCCACGGAGGTCAGAAGAGGATGACAGACCTGTGGAACTGCAGTTATAGACAGTTGTGAACTGCCTTGTGGGACCTAAGAAGAGGCCCTCAGGAAGAGCACCAGTGATCTTTAACAGCTGAGTCTCTCTAGCTCCAAGTTTTGAGGTTTTGAGACTGTATAACCCAGGCTTGATTTTAAAAATAATTTTCCACCTGGTGGTAGTGTTTCCATTACCCCAAACCTTTACCCCAACACACACACACACACACACACACACACACACACACACACACACACCCCTTTAATCCCAGCACTTTGGAGGCAGAAACAGGCTTATTTCTGTGAGTTCGAGGCCAGTCTGGTCTACAGAGTAAGTTCCAAAGCAGCCATGGCTACACAGAGAAACTCTATCTCCAAAAAACAAAACAAAATTATTATTATTTTCTTTTTTGCATGTGTACTTGAGTTAATGTGTATGCACTGATGTGTGCATCTGTTTGAACAGAGGGCAAAGGAGAATACCAGATGGCCTGCTTGTATATATGTCCAATACGTGTATGCAGCGCCCACGGAGGTCGGAAGAGAATGACATCTTATTTCCTTTATCCAGAGTCTCACTGAACCTGGAGCAGAGCTGGGAACTGACAAGTCCTGGTGAGTCTCCTGTTTCTGTCCCCTACAAGTCTGGGGTTACAGGGTCTGAACAAGGATGGTCATGCCAAGTGTTTCTTTCTATAGTTGCTGGCAATTCAGGTCTTTGTGCCTGTACAGAAAACACTTCATGTCTCCAGTCCATTTTATTTTTTTTTAGATTTTTTTTTTTTAATTTTTCAAAACAGGGTTTTTCTGTGTAGCCCTGGCCATCCTGACACTCTCTGCAGACCAGGCTGGCCTCAAACTTAAGAGATTTACCTGTCTCTGCCTTCGTAATGCTGGGATTAAAAGCCTGAGCCACCACCTCCTCTAGGCTGGATTTATTTTTAATTATCCATGAGTATGTGAACCTATGTATATACATTTGCATATATGTGCAGGTGCCTAATGAAACCAGAAGTAACAAGTGGTTGTGAGCCATCATATGGCTTCTGGGAACCAAACTTGGTTCCATAGCAAGAGGTCTTAACCACTGAGCCGTCTCTTCTGTCCTTAAAAAAAGTCTTCTTAAAGTATATTCATAAACAGGCCAGTGGAGCACACCTTTAGTCTCAGAGCTCTCAAAGCCAAGGCAAAAGGATTTCTATAAATTCTAGGTTTACATAGTGAGTTTTACAATAGCCAGAGTCCCTGTCTCAAAGAAAGCCACCTCATGTGTGCGTGCGTTCACCTGCACACAGTTTTGCTGTGGTGGAACAGCCTTTAACCCCAGTTTTCTGTAGGTGCAAAAAGGAGGATGAGGAGTTCAAAGATATCCTTGGTTACATAGTAAGTCTGAGAGTAGCCTGGAATGTGTAAGACAAATTCTGGAAAACCACACCACCAGCTGAACATGGCGGCATACCTTTAACCAGAGCAGAGGCAGGTGGATCTCTGTGAGTTTGAGGCCAGCATTGTCTACAGAGCCTGTTCTAAAACAGCCAAGGCACCAGGCAGAGGTGGCACACGCCTTTAATCCCAGCACTTGGGAAGCAGAGGCAGGCGGATTTCTGAGTTTGAGGTCAGCCTGGTCTACAGAGTAAGTTCCAGAACAGCCAAGACTACACAGAGAAACTCTGTCTCGAAAAACCAAAACCAAACTAAACAACAACAACAACAAATAGCCAAGGCTACACAGAGAAACCCTGTTTCAAAAAAACAAACAAGCATACACACACACACACACACACACACACACACACACACACGCACCCCACCTGGGATGTATGAGACCCTGTCAAAAAAGTAAAACACAAACACACACACACACCAGCCAGCTACAGGAAGGAACTATGTTGAAAGCCCCGGGGCAACCAGGAGCAGTGACAGGGTTAGGGGGTGGAGCTGTCGGATAGGGCGGGAGGATGGAGAGATGGAGTCTATAAGGAGGCCGCCCTTCCTGTCCTACTGAGCTGGGCAGGGCTGGGGTGGGGCATGCAGAGCTGCACCCCGGGAGGTCAGCCTGGCCAATCCTCCCCTTTTGCTAATGGCTATTGCTCCATGCAGAGGTAGCAGCGCCCCCTGGCCCAGCTTTGGTCTCTGTTTCTCGTTGCTTCCTTCTCCGGGCTCCTGTACCTAGTGCTGGGTGTGTCTTGTGCCTCCTTCAGCCTAGAGAAGCTGCTGGGAAGACTCCCGCCAAGGGGCTACTGGAAGGAAGCCCTCTTGGTGCATTTACTTAGGCCTTTGAGACACTGTTATTTAGACACTGGGAACCAAGCCTATCCCTGGTAAGGTCCATGACTTGCTAACCAAGGTCTGAGTCCCCTTTTTAAGATGCACAGGGCCTGGAGTCCTGGTGGGGGAGGGGAGGGAGGCTGGCTTGCAAAATATTTGCTGAATAAGGAATGAGTGAATGAAGCAGTAGAAGCCAGAGAGCCAGGGAAGGAAGAGCCTGGAATCCCAAAGTTAGACGGGTCGACCTGAGTTCCAGTCCTGAAACTCTCTGAACCTCAAGTACCTTAAGTGCAAAATGAAACCAACTAATTCGACCTGGTCTAGGACATTGGCCTGGAATGCTTGTGCAGATGGGACATGGGTAGATTTACAAAGTGGTAGATTTACAAAGTGTTAATAAGCTCTGGCGACAACCAGGAAGGGTTTATTATCTTCAGCCGCCAGCGGACCAGTAAAGGAACAGTCAGTTATTCAATGTAGCCACATTGGGAAAAGAAACAGATCTAGTGGTTCCCTAGGTCCATCTGGGGTGTTCTAGAGAACAAGGGTATGCATGGGTTAAGCCCCCCCCCCCATCAGGCCGGGCGGTGGTGGCGCACGCCTTTAATCCCAGCACTTGGGAGGCAGAGGCAGGCAGATTTCTGAGTTCGAGGCTAACCTAGTCTACAGAGTGAGTTCCAGGACAGCCAAGGCTATACAGTGAAACCCTGTCTAGAAACCCCCCCCCCCCCCAAAAAAAAAAAACCTGGTCAGAGTGCTGCCTGTGAGCCACTCGGCCTCAAAGGTGATTCAGTAAGTCTTCAATTGTATACACAGGTACACAAACCATGTGGACCCCCAGGGACTGAATTCCAGTTGTCAGGCTTGGTGGCAAATGTTTTTACCCACTGAGTCATCCTGGTTTTTTGTTTGTTTGTTTGTCTTGTTTTTCTGTTTTGTTTGAAACAAGATCTCATTGCATAGCCTCAAACTCGCAGAGCTCTCTGTCTGACTGCATCTACCTTCCAAGTGCTGGAGTTAAAAGCATACATCACCACCATCATCCCAGTTTTCTTTCTTTCCTTTCTTTCTTTCTTTCTTCCTTTCTTTCTCTTTCTCTCTTTCTTTCTTTCTTTCTGAGATGGGATCTTTTGTAGCTCAGGTTGGCATCAGACCAACTATGTAGTTGAAGCTGGCTTTGAACTCCTGATCTCTTTTCCTACCTCCACCTCCCAATTGCTAGGATTACAAATGGATGCCACCTTGTCCAGCATTTACCCTTTAAGATGGAAAGTTTCATTAGTTAAACAAGCAGGACTTGAACATGAGACTCTCCTGCTTCTGCTCTCATAGTAGCTGAATGACAAGCCTGGCCACCAGGCCTGACTGCAACAGTGATGCTTTTGAAAGCTGCTCACGTATTTCACTTCGGTGGTTTGTCTTCTGTTTTCTCATTATTTGTTTAGCTTGGGAGTGGGTGGGAGGGATGGGACCAAGACATGCAATAGGAGGGCTGAGGCCCTAGCTCAGCAGAAAGGATGCTAACCATGAAACCTGAAGACTTTGCTTCATTCCCTAGGGCCTTCATGGTACAAAGAGAAAACTCCCTCTCCAAGTCATTTGTCCTCTGACCACAAACACAAGAGCACACGCAAATACATATACACAAATGCATAAACAAGTATCAAGTAGAAGACATGCAGAAACTTTCTTCTGGGTATGTCAGACACCCAGTATCTATTTCTCCTGAGGTTTCTTTATTATCCGATCTTCTTTCCTCTCTCCTTCTCTTCTCTCCCTGGCCCCTGTCCTTTTTTTTCTTACAAGGTCTCACATAGCCTAGGATAGCCTCAAAACAGTTGTGTAGACAGTGAAGACCTTGGACCTTAGATCCTCTAGGTCTGCGCCGCATCCATGTTAGGATTCTAGGCGTAGGTGTGCCCCATCGTGTCTGGCCAGACTTATGTGGTGTTGGAGAGCAAACCCAGGTCTTCCTGCATTCTCCAGATGTTGAGGGGACAGATGTTGAGACTAGATCTCACTGTATAGCCCAGACTGGCCTTGAACACACTGTATGGTCTAAAACTGCCTCCAACTCACAGGGGAATTCTCTTGCCTCAGCCTTCCAGAGGTTATGATCACAAAGGTGTGATCTACCATTTCTGGCAAACCTTTTTTTTTTTTTTTCTTTCTGTTTTTTGTCTTTTTGTTTTTGACAACTGCAATGTCTCATGCAGCTCAATGTACCTTCCAGCTGTGAATGACCTGTGACTTTTGTGGGGGAGTGATGGTGTCAAAACAGGGTGTCTGTATAGCCCTGGCTGTTCTAGAACTCTCTCTGTGTACCAGGCTTGCCTTGAATTCAGAGATCTACCTGCCTCAGCCTCCCAAGTTCTGAAACTAAAAGTGTGTGTCACCGCTGCTGGGCTTAATGATTCTTGACCATGTGTCCTCCTCTGCCAAATTCTGGGATTACAGGCTTGGGCTGTTTTACCTGGCTTGCCTACCAGTCTTCACACCCCCCTAATTAGGGGGATCTTCCTGAAGTCTTTACCTTTTAGTGAGGGTCTTACTATATTTCCGAGATCAGCCTCAAAATTCTGTGTTCAACCGATCATCGCAGGTCAGTCTCAAGTAGCTAGGACTCCAGGTCCCATGTGCAACTGTGCTGTCTTTTGTAATCCTTATTTTTTCTCATGACTTTTAATTATGGGACAAGAGATGGCTCAGTGGTGAAGACTCAAGTTCAATTCCCAGCACCCATATTAAGTGGGTCATAACCGCTTTTAACTCCAGCTCCAGGGGGATCTGACACCTCTGGTCTCATTATCCACCACCCACATGCATGCACACGCACTCATGAGCGCACGCGAGCACACACACACACACACACAAAGTAAATATACAAATAAACTTTTTTAAAAAATATTTTTATTTATTTATTTTTGGTTTTTAGGGTGGGGTTGTGGTGCTGTCTTTCTACTAACAGCAATCTACTGTCTTTTTGTTGTTGTTGTTGTTTGTTTGTTTTGTTTGTTTTGTTTGTTTTTTTGTTTTTGGAGACAGGGTTTCTCTGTGTAGTCCTGGCTGTCCTGGAACTCACTCTGTAGACCAGGCTGGCCTCGAACTCACAGAGATTTCCCCCCTCCCTCTGCCTCCCAAGTATTGGGATTAAAGGCAAGCACCACAAACACTTGGCTACAGATTGAGATCTAGACCAGCCCAGTTACTTGAGAGTGCTCCATTCCCTCCCCCCACCCCACCCCCTCCCCCCAGAAAAGAAGAGAAGATGACAGTGAAGAAGGCCTGAGATAAGCTTCTCTAGCCTCAGAACTTCCTGCAAATCTGACCGGTTTGTAAGGTTCCTAATTTGTCAACAGCTCAAAAGACTACCAGTTCTTCCTTTTTACAGAGACCAAAGCCAGAGGGCTTTCTTCCCTGTCTTTGAGATAGGATCTTACTACACAGTCCTGGCTGGCTTGGAACTCTACATAGAGTAGGCTAGCTGGCTAGCCTCAAACTGACTGCCTCTGACCCTCAAGGACCAAGACTAATTGCCTGGTAACCGGACTTTTTTGTTGTTGCTTTTGTGTTTTTTTTTGGGGGGGGGGTTGGTTTTTGTTTTGTTTTTTTTGGTTTGTTGTTGTTGTTGTTTTGTTTGTTTTTGAGACAACGTTTCTCTGTGTAGGCCTGGCTGTCCTGAAACTTGCTCTGTAGCCTCCAGGCTGGCCTGGAGATCACAGAGATCCACCTGCCTCTGTCTCTTGGGAGCTGGGATTAAAGACATCCGATACCACAGCTGCCAGGACTTTCTTCATAGCCCCACAGGGTGAGTACAGGTTAGAGGCTGGGAAGCTTTTCTGTTGCCTTCAATTAACTGGCTCCAGGCTAATGTGTCTCTAACACAGGTCAGCCCCCGGGCCTCTTGGTTTTCACTGGCCCCAGCCTGCTCCCTTACCTTCGCCATTCTTAGAGTTTCGGAGACATCTACATTTCCGACAGTCTTTACCCTCAGAACTCTTCCGTTGTAACCACTGTTGGTGGAATGTATGCCTCCCGCTGAGATCACAGGGAGCAGGAGCAGAGGGTGTGTTCAGGTCTTTGCTGAGTGAGTTCTGACTCCCAGACTTCAGGGCAGGGACGACAGACTTGCTGAGCCAATGGATGCTTATCGCTGGGACAGTAATGAGGAAAGGTTTTGTTCACTTGATTTTTCCTTATGGGATTACAGATTGAACCTAGGACCTTGTCCATGCTAGCTATGAGCTATGAGCTATGTCACTTAAAGGGGAGGAAGGAAAAACAGATATAATCTCCTGTTGCTCAGGCCTTGGCCTTTTTTTTTTTTTTTTTTTTTTTTTTTTTTTTTTTTGAGAGAGAGAATCCCTTTTCTAGCCTGGACCTCTATATAGACCATGCTGGCCTCCAGCTCAGAACCCACAGAGATCTATCTGCCTGTTTCCTGTTGCTGGGATCAAAGGCATGCACCCCTCTATCCAGCCTTGAACCCTTCAACCTAACTCTCATGCCTTTGGGAGCTAATATTGTAAGTAATGCCCCACTATGCTCAGGTAAGTTTTTATTTTTTTTATTTTGAGACATGTTCTCCTATAGTCCAGGTTAGCCCCAAATTGAACATGTAGCCAAGGATGACTTTGAATTTCTGGTCTTCTTGTGGCTACCTCAGCTGCTATTAGGATGACTAAAGTTATGTTTTAAGTTTAAATTACTGTGCTTAAGAGACCTATAAAACAAAAGTGCCTCCCACCTGTAAGCCCCGCTTTCCCAAGGACAGAAAACTCTCTGGAATGCTGGGGTCATTGTTCTTGTAAGTTACAAAGCTTCGGCATGTTCTCACTTCTGTAGATAAGCTTGGTTGCCCGAACTGCACAGCACAGCACGTGCCCGATCACACTTTGGGGAAGGTACATGGGCAGGAAGTACTACATCAAGAAGTGTGCTTGTCCCAGATTGAATGAAGGCAGAAAGAATGTAGCGCCTTGTGGGTTTTGCTTTTGTAAGGTAATGTTAAGCTACATGTTCAATTTGGGGCTAACCTGAGCTATAGGAGAACATGTCTCAAAATAAAAAAAATAAAAACTTACCTGAGCATAGTGGGGCATTACTTACAATATTAGCTCCCAAAGGCATGAGAGTTAGGTTGAAGGGTTCAAGGCTGACTAAGGTAATTTGGGGTCATATTCTTAGAGTCCTAGGTATGGATCTGGCCAGTGTCCATCTTCCTGGCCAGTATTTAATAAATACTGAGTTGGCTCAAAAAATTGTGGTAGTGGTCTGATTCTTGACTGGTGGGATTAACGCTACCTCCTCAGTGCTGAAACCACAGGTGTGAGCCGCCATGCCTGGTTTGTGTGGTAATAGGAATGGATTTTAGGACTCCATGCTAGCAAGTACTCAACCAACTGCTCTGTATCCCAAGACCTTTCAGAACTTTCTTTTTATTTAATAAGATGTATTTATTTTCATCTTATGTGTACTCCTGTTTTTCCTGCACGTATGTAAGTGTATTGCATCAGATTTGGTGGAATGTGCCCTAACTAACACCTGAGCCATCTTGCTGCCCTGATGTGGCTTTAAGGGGAGAAAACACCTTATGGCAGAAATACCTTCTGTTTGTCTCATGGGTGTTATTTAATAGGTGGGAAGATACCTTCGAACCACAAAGGTCTTTGAGTATGGGGGAAGGGGGCTACTCCGTGATAAGTGTTCTGCAATGCTTTGTCTTCTGGGATGCGGACTCAGCGGGAATAGGCACCTGCACCTGATTGGGATGGGGGTAAATCCACAGGACCCCCACATCATTGGGTCTATCCAAGGTCTCATTCAACTCCCTGGAACCCCAGCTTGTGCAGCCACTTCACCTGCAACCAGTTCTGGTTGCCCAGCCTTTCAAACCTGTGTATGTGCCCATAGCAGGATCAGTGTTGCCATGGTAACAGTGCCCCTGACAAGTCTCCTCAAATTCCCTTTTAAGTCATTCTGTAAGGGAAGACCAGGGCTTTATCAGGTGCTGCTGGGCCCTGCAAACCAGTAAGCCAGGAAAAGTCTCACATTCTTTATCCTTCATTCAAGTCCCAGTAGAGCAAGACAGACAACATCACTCAGTTTAAGTCCCAGCTCTGACACTTTCTGTCTTCACAAGTCCCTGAACTCTAAAACAAGACTGTGGTTATTTGGTGGGATTATAAATGGGCAGCTCTAGTTTATTCCTGGCCTATGGTAAAGGCTAGCCCATATGACATCACCACTGAGAAAAGTCTGATAGAAAAATCCAGAGGGGTCCTCGCATAACAGAGACACCTGAGAGATCTGTGGAACATTCTAAAGACCTGGGCCTGGAATCCCGGCACTTAGGAGACAGTTGGTCATCCTCAGCTATACAGTTATTTCCAAGCTGCCCTGGGCTACATGAAACCAAAAACACAGCCTGAGACTTGCCACCTTCCCGACAGGAGTGAAGAAGTCCTAAACAGACACTGGCTATTAGACTGTAAAAGCACTGGCCCCCAAGGGATTTGAATTTCCCCAGAGAAGGGAAAGGCTAAAGTCTGGTGCCAGCTACAGGGGAACTTGTCCCCCAGGAAGGACTTCACACAGTTCTGACATTGGCTGGGCATTTTACAGTGGAAGCTGAGACAAGAAAGAGTTGGTAGTAGGTGGGACTACACCTTGACCAGGACTGCTTACTTCTGCAAACCTGTTGCCTTCTGTACAAACCCACACCTCATGTCAGGTGGCCCTGGATCTCTTAAATCCACCTCCCAGAGTGGCCTCGTAGAATGAATCTGCTTTCTCTGTTGAAGTGGCCTACTGAGGACAGGAGACTGAGCCCAGCTTCTTAGGGCTGCTGGAGCCTGGCCTCTAAAACCACATGAAGGATGTGAGGGATGGAAACTTTTTTTTTTTTTTGAAAAAGGATCTTGTTCTG
Organism: Rhabdomys pumilio; assembly: GCA_030674055.1. NCBI lineage: Eukaryota > Metazoa > Chordata > Mammalia > Rodentia > Muridae > Rhabdomys > Rhabdomys pumilio. The sequence continues at coordinate 21,075,393 of JANHMN010000012.1, read as the reverse complement.
TAGCCCAGATTCTGTGCTAGCTTTGGGATGACCTCAAACTCTCAGCAATTCTCTTGCCTCAGCCTCCCAAGTAGCTGGAATTATGTGTATGTGATTTGTAAAACCAACAAAAGACAGAACTTTCTCTCTCTCTCCTCTCTCTCTCATTTTCTTTCTTGACAGGGTCTCATGTAAAACAGGCTCTCCTCAAACTTAGAAAAATCTGTTTACTTGAGTGCTATCATGCCTGACAAAAATGAATCCTAGGCCGACCTGAATTCTCTATTTATGATCCTCCTGCCTCTGCCTCTTCAGCATATCCTACATCACCCCCAACCTTTAAAAAGATCAATTTAGCTGGGCAGTGTTGGCACACACCTTTAGTCCCAGCACTCAGGAGGCAGACACAGGCAACTTTCTATTCAATTTGAAGTCAGCCTGGTCTACCTTGAAGCAAGTTCCAAGACAGCCAGGGCTATACAGAATAACTCTGTCTTAAAAAACAAACAAAAAACAAGCAAGATTTATCCATTCTTTTTAGTATTTTACATGTATAAGGTTTTGTTTGCAAGAATGTATATGTACCATGTGCACACTAGTTGCCTGCAGAGACTGGAGAAGTTACAGAGTGTTGTGAGCCACCACGTGGATACTGAGAACAGAATTCAGGTCCCCTGAAAAAGCAGCCAGTGTCTTTAACCACTGAGCCATTTCTCAGGCTCCTCCTCTCAATTTTAACCCAGTGAGTTCAGTTAACACTTCCAACTAGAATGTTGACTGATCTTGATGGTTTGATTTTTGTTTGGTTGGTTTGATTGTGGGTTTTGGTCTTTTGAGACAGGGTTTCTCTGTGTCCTGGTTTCTCAGGCTGTCCTGGCCTTGCTTTGTAAATCAGTCTAGGCTCAAAATCACAGAGATCTACCTGTCTCTGACTCCCAAGCGCTGGGATGAAGGCGTGTGCAGCTCCTCCCAGCCTTTGATGGCTTGATCTTATAGGTAACCATGCTGCAGGGAGTTTGTGAGTTCAACGACCATGTCATGTCTGAAGAGAGCTTTTCGCCACACTCCTCTCCATCCTCTGGATCCTATACTCTTCTCCTTCCAGGATGCACCCTTAGCCCTGGCGGCGGTGGCGGCAGAGGCGTTGATACAGATGATCTGAGCTGACACTCAACTGTCACTTATTCTCAGTACCTTGATCAGTTATGTCTCCTCATTAACTGCTGCCCATCCCCCACTTTTTTTTTCTCCTTAGGACAAATTTTCACAAATTCATTGTCCTCCTGCCTCAGCCTCCCATGTGCTGGGAGTTGTTTCATATTTGAAGCTTAAGGTGGCACTAAGGAAAAAAAAAGACTCAATTTCAGCCCAAGGCCACTTGGTGAGGGACAGATGTTGACATGAGATGTCATTCTCTATAGCTCTCCACAGAGTCTCTCACCTATTCAGCTATACTACCTGCCCAGCAAATGACAGAATCGTCTTGTATCTGGGCTGTGGTTGGGACTGTGGTTATGGGCTAGCCATGCCTGGCTATTTTATGTATGTGTTTGGAATCCAACCTCTTCAAGCTTGAGCAAATACTGCCTTTATCAAATGAGCTATTTCCCCAGCCTCCTCTATACACTTTATTGCTGTTTTCTTTGAGACTGGGTTTCTCCATGTAGCCCTGGATGTCCTGGAACTCACTCTGTAGACTAGGCTGGACTTGAACTCAGAGACCTGTCTGTCTCTGCCTCCCAAATACTGGGATCAAAGGCCTGTGCCAACCACAAACTCTACTAGTTTTTTTTTTTTTTAAAGTTTTATTTATTTATTTTGAGTACACTGTAGCTGTCTTCAGACACACCAGAAAAGGGCATCAGACCCCATTACAGATGGTTATGAGCCAACATGTGGTTGCTAGGAATTGAACTCAGGACCTCTGGAAGAGCAGTCAGTGCTTTT